>CM029013.1:130208250-130808250 GCA_016801055.1 Panax notoginseng | reverse complement strand
TAACGTAGTTAAACGAATGAAAAGTACATAACAATACTTTTCGTCATTTTTATTTCGTCCTATTTCTGCACGTTTTTCGAGAAAAACTTTTATTAGATTATTTAAATTTTCACAATATATTATCGTCAAATCTTTCGACGAAATGTCATTTCGATATACCGAACTCTCGAAAAGTCTTATATTATTCAAACCCTAACCCTTAGGTTTCGTTGGGTGAATAGTGCATATTTCGTCTTTTTTTCCCAGAAATATTTTTGTTCCCGAAAAATTTTTATTTTCTTCTTGAAAATTCTTACTCGTTCAGTCTAGCTCGTAGCCCGAATCCTCCAGTATTCTAATCATTCTAGGTTCTAGAACGATTAATAAACACATAGCACATAATATTATTAATAAAAATTTATTTTATTAATAACTAATTCTTTAAACTTAAATTCTGGATAATTCGGTTCTCCGGGTTGTCACAAAGCCACCGTGAAGACCACTTCCCCCTCCATCATTAGCTATGAAGCTGAAGTCTGATGTTTGAAAGTAATAGGCTTAGAGGCCATTGGCCTAAACTCGTGAGGAAGAAAAGTGACTGTTATATTGGGACAAGGTTCTCAATAATTGAACAGTGGCAAATAACTTAATTACTTTTGGGTATACAACACAATTTTAATGAGGTAAAATTACTACATTGTGGTAAGTTAGGGTATATATCCATACCTATAATTATATAATCCATGTACATTTGTCTAGCCCAATTAATACTATAACATATATGGACACAATTTAATTGTTGACTAATAATCCAGTATTTAATTACACATTAGTATTGAAATAAATATTTTAGTAGTACCTATTTATTTACTTTCATATTTTAGAATACATATTTAATTGTCCCGCTACACACGATGAGGTAACAAAAACGAAATGAAATCAACTTTATGATTTACTTACTTTTACTATATAGTTTTGTATAGCATTATTCATAATTATGTATCACACCTCATTTAATATCTCATGCAAGAAGTAATTATATGGTACTACTATCCATATTTTTCTATATTACACATGGTGGTATATAACAATATTTAATAGATATTCACATTAATAATGATGGTAATTGGTCCATTATATTACCCATTCTTTATTAATGTTAATAAGCCATCGCTGTAACTCATGCACACAGTCGAAAATTATTTTCCAAGTCTTACTACCGTTGCAGCTGCGCTGGTTTATAGTACAGAAGTGGTGTAGCTACGCTACTCTGGGAAATTCTCAGACTTAGTTAATGCTAAAATTAGTTCATATCCTAAGTTAATTATTCTCTTCATTTAATTCATAGTACACCTATTTTTATTATCTTGCCACACTAGGCAATTCACAGGTCTCATCATATTAACCCACGTTTTCTCAATTATCATAAATTTAACTTAATCTAATTAAGCTACTCATCTCATGACACATAAATATTTATATAAAATAAATATTCACATTCTTATTAATATCATTATTAATATTTATTCATAAAATTCACAGTTCTTACAAGACATCTCTTGGAGTTTGTCATGCTAAACGCCTTTAGCAACGAATGAAAATACGTTCATTGGGTTAAGTCGAGCATCCTTTTAAATCAATCTATATAGATTTATATTCCCAATTAAGATACTCTTCCCAAATCATTCATAGAGGAATGTTTAGACAACTTTATCTTTCTGATCGTAACATTGGTATGTCATTCTTTATCCGTAGTATATCAACATATAATACTATGAATGTCATGGTGCTCCCAATGACCCTTTTGTACAGACCACTTTTAATTGTCTCATCAAAATGAATGTTTCATTTTTGAGAAGCTTTCTTCAATCCATAAATGGATTATTGTAGCTCATATACATGATTTGTTTCAACCATTGAAACAAATCCATCTGGTTATATCATACAAACATTCTCCTATAATAATTTATAGTTGAGGAAGGGCATATGTACGTCCTTTAGTCAGATTTAGTAATAATAAGCTGTAATCGCAAGTAAAATCTAAATGGGCTCAAACATTACTACCGATAATAAGATTTTATCACAGTCAACTCTTTGACTTTATTTAAAACTTTTTCAAACCAGTTTAGTCTTATAGGTCTCTACCTTGCCATTTGTTCCAAAGATCCATTTTTTATTTTATGGTCATCTGCCATTTCTCTAAGTGTCTTCAACTCTTAGTTCATCGTATGTAACTAGATCATCATCTTCTATGATGCGTACCTCATCATCATCATCTATGATGAATCCATACCTCTTAGGTATCTTCGGTACTATTTCAGATTTATGATTTGGTTGTGGTACAATAGGTATATCTATAGGTTCGTCTTTTTGACTTATAGTGCTTTATGGTTCTTGAACTTTTCAAGATGTATTATCCTCCCACTAGTCCTTCAATGATAAACACCTTTATCTTAGAAGGCAACGTGTTTCGCAACAAACACCTTTGCTAAGTAGGATTATAGAACATTTACCCTAAACTTACTTTAGGATATCCAACAAATCTGCACTTGTCAAATCTTGTCCCAAACTTATCCTTTTTGAAACCTTTTCACATAAATTGGACAACCCCTTATCTTAACATACTTAAGATTAGGAATCCTCCTTGTTCATAACTCTTATGGAGTCTTAGGGACGAATTTTGAGGTTATCTTTTTCATAGATATACAACCATTTCTACGCATTACCCAGAAGGATACTGGAATGTCGGTAAAATCATTATGGGTCGCACCATATCCAACAAGGTATAATTTTTTCTTTTAGATACACCAATAAATTATTGCGTATCAAGAGACGTCCATTATGAGAAAACCATTTAAGATGATCTAGAAACTTATTGCGCAAGTATTTCTTCCTCGATCCAAACGAAAAATTTTAATACTTTGCCAATTTATTTCATTTCTGAATTCTTTGAACCTTTCAATTATTCATAATTGTATTTCATCAAATACACATATTCAACTCTTTGAATGATCATCTCATTTTCATTTACTAGTTTGTTCAATTTGTAAAATTATTTTTCATATGAGTCAAGTATACAAAATCTATTAAGTAATATACCAGTTTTATACTAAACATTATTATTATAAATAGAACAACAATTGTTCTTAAATATAATACCAAAAATTTCATTGACAAACAACAAAATAGAAATAATATTTTTAATAAGAACTAGAATACAATAACAACTTATTAACTTAATAGATTTACCCGTAAGCAGTGCTAAACAATAAGTTCTTATGGCTAACGCATCAACCTTTGCTTTATTTTCCACCCATAGGATTACTTATCTTTGTTTAGCTTTCTACTTCTTCTTAGTCCCTTCATAAATCTATATTTACGATAACCAAAGCATGTATCCAATACCCAAGTAAAAACTTGACTCATGAGAAGATTTATTTTGATTATGAACAAACATGTATCTGTAACCGAAGCTTCACTAAGCTTCTTCTGGTTAGCCTCTGCAAGATGCTTCTCGTAGTTTCTTTTTCAGTGTCCAGACTTATTGCAGTGGAAGCAAACTCCTTTGCTATCCGTATTATTTTTGTTCATATTATCCTTTATTTTTGTCTTTCTATTTACCATCTTAGAATCGTTCTTCTTTTCAGAAGATCCTTTGGCCCCTACCAGTAAGACTTGGTCTTTCTTGGTTGGAAAGTGACTAAATATTTTTAACATGTTAAGCAAATCAGCGATACTGATATATAACTTATTTATATGAAAAATTCACAACAATTATGAGGAGTCCAGGAGTGAGTGGAAGATCAAATCTTGGCTCAACTGGATCAATGACAAAACATGCCCTAATTGTTCAATCAAATTATTCATGTTGAGGACATGCGTCCGTACTATAGTGTCATCGGCCATTCAAGATTGGAAGAACTCCTTAGATATCTAATATCTAACAGTCCTACTTTCCTCACCATCAATTACTTGATGTGCAGGAATATAGTAGAAGCATCCATAGTTTTATGCTAATGCTGAAGCTCCTTACTCATTGATGCGAGCATGATGTATTGAGCCAACTATCCATCATCTTGTGTGACGCCCCCAAATTTGGGTATCTTATAACCTAACAAATGGTCCTACACGGTACTCAAAACTCTACATTCATTCTATTGAAACGACATCAAAATGTGTGTATCAACGACATTCTTATTACATTAATAATAATAAATCCCGTTCCCAGGTTCTGAAACCATTACATTCTTTGTTCATCATAATATGATACATACAACTTACTAGTCTATTACAAGATAAACTAATCATTCATCTTCGCCTTGCCATTATCTCTCCTGAAACCCTCGGTTCACTCGACCTCAACTGCAATCATATGATTCAAGCAAGAAGTGAGCATAACTAGCTCAGCAAGTCTAATAATATATTATATAGATACAACTTCGAGAATCATATGATTATTCTTTGATAACTGAACAATAGTTATGAAGTACTACGAAACATTGGATATCACTTCTCATCTCATAAAACAATTTCGAAGTACATATAGTAGCTTAGAAATTCTGAGTAGGTCCACAGACCATGAACATTTTCTTTAGCTTTTATTCATGAAAAGGACAACCCGACACTAAAACTGCAAGTCCGATATTTCTTACGAGCACTTCTAGGTGATCAGCCTATAGTACTCTATGTTGATCAACACTCATCCGTTAAACGTATTTACGTTTAAGTTTTTTGGCAACCTCGCGTGCCCATCGAGTAATCGATGTAAAATACATTTGTTTATTCATACTCAGGCTTACCTTGAATCCGTACCAAACAATTGTCGTAAGATAGCGTTATCAATTCTATATTAAAAGACTTGTAAATAAATCAATCAATCTTTCAAGATTAGTCTAGTCGAGTTAAAACTGGCATCGACCCTTTCTTTAAAATAATTCATGCGTCTCATAACATGAATCACTAAAAACCTAACTAACTCGAAGGTTAGACAAGCGTTAAGAAAACTTGCCTTCAATGTCTGCTACAGTAAAATTACTTTTCCTTTGAGTCTTTAGAGTCTCTACAATACATAATCACATAACATACCCCATTAGGTCATGAATGAACATACATGGTTCCTAATGAATCTTACCCTTCTTCTCAATCTAATCATGTATTAGATTTTTTATTATTGGTTTCGGCTTGCCGTTATAATTTACATCATTCTTACCAGCTTCTTTCTCTTCTATGTCTTAAGTGGATTTACTTCATTAATACCACTCATTTCGAGTTAATCATCCTTCCTCACGGCTTACTGACGTTCTTATGTTATTAATCGAAACTCGATTATCATTTGTTAAGTACACTTATTGTATACTGTAGACACTAGAAATTTTTGCACACCTGTCACTGACATTACAGGAGGGCAGATTCGTCTTTCAGAGATAACCCTGGAAGACAGCTCATATCCAGTCCGGATACTACCGGAAGTTTAGTCTCAACCCCAGAACACATACCGAGAGTATCAGTTCTAACCTCAGAGATAACCCTGAGGCATGCAATTCAAATACCAGAAATTCCACCGGAGAAGGCCGATTCATCTCGGAGATAACCCCGAGATATTCAGTCTCAGTCCCAACACCGAGAATAGCAGTGTTAACCTCAGAGATAACCCCAAGAATTGCAGTTGCAGTTCCAGAGATAACCCCAAAAATGCTAGTTTTAAATGGATGCAATCAGCTTCAACCTCGGCACTCACCCCGAGGCACTCAGTACAAGACCCGGAGATAGCACTGGGAAGACAGGCACACCTCAGAGATGACACTGAGGACCTTCAACACTTGCAACAGTCCAACCTCAGAGACAACCCTGAGCAACGTCTGCTTTATCGGCCCAAACCGGAGATAACCCCGATGAGGGGTAGAATCATCATATTGCCACCTTAACGCCACATCATACCGTCTCAACATTTTATACATACATTTCTACACAGCAATGTCCCACAAGAACCAAGGAAGTCCAATCCCGAGTGACTATTGCGTAGGGCAACTGATAGAATTTGAAGCTTGAAGACTGGAGGGCATGGCCCCATCTTCCTGACTTCGTACAACCTCTAATCCTATGTCATTGTGTAACTCTCGACAATGGCGATCCGAAATAGGTCTTATACACCCAGTCGGATGCCCGGATTGAAGTTCTGAAAGTTCGAGCGGACATCACGTTGCAAGCGTGCACGTACTTCGATATGGCAGGACCTACGGAGCCCGAGGCAACCCGGACAGCAGCAGGTACACCTGCGGCTCCCCCCTCTAAAAGTAGAGGGCTTGGGGTGGCCATTTATATAAGAAAAAGGTCGAGAAAGCCCTATCAAATTTGCTCTGTACACACCCTAAACTGAGTGCTTTCTCATTTTAAACACTTGTTAGCTCACATATAGCTACTATTGTACCGACGGGAGCCGAGTGTTCATCCACTTAAAGCTATAGAAGTCTTCTTTGACAGTCCACTGTAAGCCTTCTTACACACTTTAAAGCCTTATTCTTCATCTTAGCACACAACATTCTTCACATTGAGAGTCGTGTTGCGTGTGTATGCCCGAACTTCGGTCCGTGATTTTATTTCAGTTTGTATATATATATATATATATATATATATATATATATATATATATGAACTATGTGTTGAACTCTGTTCGATGAACCTAGACTTACGTCTGGAGCGTTTAATTGCTTTCGTATATATATATATATATATATATATCCAGGAAAATACCCTTCAACCCCCCAAAATTAGGTTTATAAAGAGAGGAGAAAAAAAATTTCACCGAACAAGTGGTTACCATCTTCAAAATTTCTTTAATTTTGTAAAATTTTTTTTTTAAAAAAAACAAATCAGACTGCGTCTGACACAAAGGATCACTTGATTGGCCTTGATCTATCAGTAAACTAGATCTAAACAGTCTACTTGTTCTTAACCGATTAATCAAAAATTTGTCCTTTTGTCAACCGTTCTTGCCTTAAGTAAACTCATACCAGTAGATCTAAGGATTTCCTTAGCCTAAACTACTCCCATACTGGAGACTTACAACAGCATAATGGGACTTATGGCGATCTTATCTTGGTTAGATGTAATCCCTTCCTCAAGTGTTTATAAATAAATGAAAGAGATTACTTTACCGATTCACCGATCATCTTCTTTAAGTTTCTTCTTTCTGTTTAAGTTTTATAATTTAAAACTTATCTGTTGTTAAATGGTATCAGAGACACACAGTTGGTTCTTGGTTCTGTTGATGGGTTCGATTAAAAATGGTTAGAACTTGTTTTTAAATGTTTCTTCAAACTTTTATTTCTTTTGCTCCACTTTAAATCGCCTAACTTACTGTAAATCACCTAAGATCACCATAAGTCCCATTATGCCGTTGTAAGTCTCCAGTATGGGAGCAGTTTAGGCTAAGGGAACCCTTAGATCTACATGTATGAGTTTACTTAAGGCAAGAACAGTTCGAGTTTAAGCGGAATGACAAAAGAACAAATTTTTGATTAATCGGTTAAGAACACGTAGACTGTTTAGATCGAGTTTACTGATATATCAAGGCCAATTGAGTGATCCTTTATGTCAGACGCAGTTTGATTTGTTTTTTTTTTAAAAAAATTACAAAATTAAAGAAATTTTGAAGATGGTGACCACTTGTTCGGTGAAAATTTTTTTCTCCTCTCTTTATAAACCTAATTTTTGGGGATTGAAGGGTATTTTCCTGGATAAAAATTTTGGGGTCGAATAGTATACGGATGGGGATCCATCTAAGAAGATGATCAAATGCACCCTCCGGCACCAACAGGAGACGGACCTCACCAGTCAACAAAGATGGCCCCACAAGTCATCATCAACTTTCAGCAAAAGCATAAAGCAGTCAACAACAGCATCATTGCTATCCCCCAGTAAATCAGAAAAGTAAAGTAAAAGAAAATACTTTTACTTCTGCTTTTACTTTAAGTAAAATGTTTTTACTTTTACCTTAGTAAATGTAATTGTAAAATATTTCTTACGTTTACTTTTACTTTAGTAAATTACTTTTACTTTGTACTTTTACTTCAGTAAATGTAATAGTGAATCCTGCGTGATTCAATAGTAATTTACTTTTCAGTTTTCTATTTAAGTAACTCGAAGTGTTTAGAGTTACTCAGGTTTTTCTTCTTAGGATTTTCTTTGTAAGAAAACCTCACCCAAGGTCCTCTCCCCCTTCTCTCTAGTTACCGAAGAAGAAGCTTGTTGCTTCCTTCTTCTAGTAAGATGAAAAAGAAGTTCTTTGTACTTCTCTCTTTCATTTACAGTTTATCTTGGTTAGATGTAATCCATTCCTCAAGCGTTTATAAATAAAAGAAAGAGATTACTTTACCGATTCATCGGTCATCTTCTTTAAGTTTCTTCTTTTTGTTTAAGTTTTACAATTTAAAACCTATCTGCTGTTAAATTTGGGTGGAAGGAGATAATAATATGAAGAACAATAGAGGCGTATACAAACATAATTATTTTACTAAAAATAATAGTTTTATTGATAACTGAAATATTTACAAGTATAAGAAAATAAAAGTGACTTTCAATTAACTTAGAACATTAGAAGGGGTAGAGAAAGGCTAATGGGTAAGAAACTAAAGATTTGTCAGAGAAGGAACTCTGAGTCTTTCTAAGTTTCTTTCTAAAATGAAAAACTTTAATGTCTAAATGAGTTCTGAATCCTTTTATAGATCAAGGATAGAACAATTACATTAACTGAGGGTAAAGTGAAAGTAAGAAACATATAGCATTTACTAAAGTAAAGAGAAAGTAAAAGTCTACTTTCGGTGGAAAAGTAGACGTCTTCTTTTGACTAAAGGCTGCAATGGGGAGCAGGTAGGGCCAAATGCATGCGACTGAATTGCTTTAGGTGGAAAAGCTGCAATGGGGAGTAGGTAGGGCCCAATGCATGTGACTGAATTGCTTTCGGTGGAAAAGCAGGAGAATCTTTTGACTATGGGCACTGGAGTAGGTGCTGATGACTGAGACGGCTGCTAGAGTAGGTGCTTGTGACTGAGACGTCAAGAAAATGGATCTTGAGCGTCTCGAAGATTGACGGTTCCGTAAGGATCATCATCTTCGTCATTATCATTATTACTGGAGGCAGTGTGTTTTGAGAAAGAAGAAGCTGTTTCAGAGGACTCAATTTCTTCATGTAACTTATCAATTCTTTTATGGATAGCATCCGTAAGAATTTTTAATTCTGCAGACGAACATTTATTAACTTTAGTGATATCGAAGGAGCTCAAATGGTCATTAGAACTGGTTTTCAATGGTTTGGGTTTACTGGAAGACCCTTCTGCGGGGATCGAGCTGACTGGGAGAACAATAGTAGGAGCAAGGGAAAATTCCTTTTGAACTTGACCTACTATCCTATCGACACCAAACTTATCCCGCCATTTAATGAAGAACTGACGGGAAACATAGGTAACTGGAGACTTGGTGGTTTGGGTTGTCGGAGTGGTAAACGACGAGGACTGAAATGTGGTAACTTCATAGGGGGTGAGAATGACGTACTGCCACTTGAGAATCCACGAAATCTTATATTTACTAATGAATTGGAGGAAAACTGAGATTCCCTCATGTTTGGACTAATATTTATTGTGATTGCTGAAATGACTGAGTTGAGCTCTAATCGGATCAGGGAGAAGCTCAAAACAGGAACCAAATCTAGACCACCAAAGGGTGAACCAGAAGGGGATTTGACTCTTGAATTTGTGGTCAAATTGTAGGAACCACGAATGACTATGATCCTCATTTTGATGGAGGAAGATCTTGTTCCGGGCCTCAATATAATCAAAGCAATAATATGAGTTAGTTTAATTAGAAAGTTGCCTAAGATCAGAAGGATGACCTCCCCAATCGGAATAATTAAGAATTTGCTTAATATATAATGAATGATAAAGAATCCTAGATTCATTATCCTTGGCAAAAGTTGGTTTAATGAAAATTGACTCAGTTTCGATAAGGATATCCTTATAATACGCAAGGGATTTATAAGGAGCCCACAGAACCAAATGCCATCCAGTAGGAAAATACTGGGCAACGAGTTTAATAGGATCGTCTTTGGGCTTCATGTGTAATTCTAAATGGAATAAATGCTGCTCCTATTTGAGAATATACTCAGAAGTTGGATAACTAGGTTTGGAAGAGGTCGCCCTCGTTTGATTATAAAAAGGATCAACTGGTTTAGGCTGACTAGCTAAGACAGATGAATAGGGTTTTGGCACTGTGCCAAGAACTTGGAATTTGTTAACAGGATTGGGTTGAGGAACCGGATTAACTAGGTGAGGAACAAAAGTTCCTTTTAATTGATTATTTGGGCCAGAAGGGCGGCCCTGCCCACGAGAAGAATGTCCTCCTTGCACACTCATAGTGATGAAATGGTACCACTGTTAATAAATTCACGAGTAAGAAAATTTGGAACTGAATTATTACTACATTTAATATATTCAATGTCAAAATCAAAGATGCTTAAAAGTGCTTGCCATCTAGCGAACGAATGCTTAGATGCAATATTTTCAACATCCTTTTCAAGAATGAATTTTGCAGATTTGCAGTCTATCTTAACTAGGAACTTTTGATTCAATAAGTCACTCTAAAATTTATTAATATATAAGACTAAAGAAAGAATTTCTTTTTTAATAGTACTGTAATTTAACTATGTAGGATTCCATGCGTCGGAATGAAATCGGACAATTTGTTCAGGTGCAGTGGGAGTTAACTTCTATTTGAGAATGCCTCCGAACCCAACGTCTGAAGTTTTAACTATTTTGAATGCTAAATCATTTGAAATGCCAAGGCAAGGCAAAACCTTAACATATTTTTTGACTTGTTGGATGACAGAAGTATGAACGTCAGTCTAGTGTGAAGGATTGTTTTGCAAACGCTGAAAGAGAGGTTTGCAAATCTTCTTGAGATCTTGGTAAAACTTGCCAATATAATTGAGCGAGCCCAAAAATCTCTATAGCTGAGTTTTGTTGGTAATCTTATCTGGAAAACGGTCGGCAAATTGAATAGCTTTGTTAATAGGCCGAGTGAGTCCACGATAGAGGATTAGACCAAGAAACCTGACTATTGTCAGAAACAGACTGCACTTGGAAGGAGAAAGAACAAGACCATTGGTTTTACCCGTGTTGAAGAACGAATTCAAATGCTTAATATGCTCTTCAATGGTCTTGGAATAAACAAGGATATCATCGATGTAAACGATGATGAAGTGACTAAAAGGATTCAAAATATCATTGAGAATATTCTGAAATTTACTAGGGGCATTTTTCAAACCAAATGACTGAACATTCCATTCGTAATGACCAAATAGAGTAGTGAATGCTATTTTGTACCTATCATCTGTGTGGATGGCAACTTGCCAGAAACCTGACTTTAGGTCAAATTTACTAAAAATGGTGGCCAAACTTAACCTTTTAAGGAGTTCTTCCTTATTGGGTAGGGGGGACCTAATCCACTCAAGAACTTTGTTTAATGGCTTATAATTAATAACTAGGCGGGGAACACCTCTCTCCTTTTCTGCTTCATTGTTGACATAGAATGCAGGACAGGACCAAGGGGATTTACTATGCCTAATTAATCCTTTATTAAGTAGATCATTGATTTCTTTCTTACATAATTCCATTTGTTCATGACTCATTTGTATAGGTCTGGCTTTAGTAGGAATTAAATGTTCTTTAAATTCTTTAGCGCAGGGGAGTCTAACTACATGCTTCTTCCGGTGCCAGAAGGCGTTGGGAGAATCAGAACATAAATTATCTTTTAAATAAGATTTTAAATCGACAATTCTTTCTTGAACTCTTTCACTCTTAAGTTGTTCTTCAACCTGTTTATATTTAATATCTTCTTTTAGAAAATTTAAATGATTAACTTTGCAATTTAATAGATTTAATAATTTAGAAATAGATTCTTCTTGAATGAATTTTAAATCTCTTTCTTTAGGTTTAATAAGAAACTTAAATGTTATCTTTTTCCTAAATGTTCACAGCTTAATCCTTTATTACTAGTAGTAAATGGATATAATAAATATATAAATGGTAATCCTAAGATGATTTTATCTGTAAGATTGCGGATTAAAACAAATGAAGTTTTAAAACACATATTATCTTGACAAATATGAACTTTAGGCAATTTATATTTTATTTCCTTTTGACTACCGTTAGCTGAATTGAGTTTTTCACTAGTTTTCTTATAATACCTAGTGGGGATAAGACATTGGATACAATTCAGGTCTACACTAGTATCAACTAGGGTAGGGAGTTGTATTGAGAAAGTTTTATCAATAACTAAATTAACAGAGATGTACCATTTCTGTATAGTTATGTCTTTAATTCTTTTAAGTGAAAGACCTTGAATAAAAAGATCAGGCTCTTCTTTAGTACCTGATGATTCTGGTTCATCGTGATTTTCATCACTAGAAGAGGAATCATGTACCTGAAGATCCAGTTTTTTATCCCCAATTTCTTTTCTTAAATTAGAAATATCTAATTTTAAATTAGAAATTTCTTTTTTGAGTTTATTAACTTCTTGATTTAATTCTGGTAAGGTAACTTCTTTAACCGAAGACTTAAATCTTTCTAGAGTTTTATTTAGACTAAAAATAGGCTTTTCTTTAGCTCTAAATATCTTGTCTTTAACTCCTTTATCTTTAGTTAAAAAATCCTTTAACTGTTTTGTATATTGAATTTTTAACTCAGGGTCGGTTATTTTACTAATCAAATCAATTAGCAAAGACTTTCCTCAACATCTTTGGTAATTACATTTAATCGTTTAACATAACAGTTATTATTGCAATTATCAGTACATACTGTTACTTCATTATCACTATTTGATTCATCGTTACAAGTACTGCTACTTGAAGGATCAGGAATGTCAGAACCTTCATCATTACTAGCATTGTTTTCTATTCTTATTAGCTCTAACAATTGTTCAGTGTCATCAGCTGAGATATTCAACTGAGCTAACTTTTGCTTAACACTGCACTCACTTTTGTAGTGCCCTTTCTGCCCACAATTGTGGCAAACAATTTTACTTTTATTAAATTTCTTTGATTTTTTAGCTGATTTATTACGAGATGACTTAGGTTTTGTATAATAATTGTCATGATTTTTATTTTTATCTTGACTATGTTTTCTTTTATGACGTTTTTGACCTTTATGAGACTCAATATGTTTATGCATGGGCTTTCTTCTAGAGGGAGCAACAGGGGGTAAACCATATTGTTCACAAAATGTACCTAACTCGTATTTAGCTTTATTTATGTCTTTACCAGCTTGCTTAGCTAATTTAAAATCAATACATATTTTTAACCCTATTTTTTGAATATTAATTATAATATCTCCGTATGTTAAATTATCATAATCAATATATCCAAAAATTTTGCTTAATTCTTCTCTAACTTTATGAGCAAACAATGAAGGTAAACCATTGACGAATTTTTCTTTCCAGAATGGTTTATTACTATCATTGCGCATCATAACTCTTGAAGTAAAAACATCTTTATACCACCTAAAATCGCTTAGAGTGGGACAAGTGAGGTTACTTAACTGATTGTGAATTCTTTCGATAATGTTACTAGGAGTTCCGACGAAGTGTTTAATAATTGTAAATATCAATGTATTAATACCATCTGCCGAACCA
Source organism: Panax notoginseng (assembly GCA_016801055.1). Lineage (NCBI taxonomy): Eukaryota > Viridiplantae > Streptophyta > Magnoliopsida > Apiales > Araliaceae > Panax > Panax notoginseng. Next base: position 130,794,591 of record CM029013.1, on the reverse strand, counting down.
ATACCAGCATCTTCACGAAAGATGGGATTGTCGTCATCGTTTAACTGGATAGCATGAATTATTGATAACCTAAAATCTTCTGTGAGATGTTTCTCCCACCAAGATCTAAGAATACCAGTAAATCCCCTAGCTATTAATTCAACTATTTCTAGTTGAGACATATTATTGAATTTAGTAATATAGCTATTAGCTACCATTGACATGTGATTCAGTTTATTTAAAATTTCTTGCTCACTAAAACCATCTATATTCCATTCATAAATTTTATTATAGGAGACATAAAATTGTTTATCTAGATTTCTCTATTCGAACTGTAGATCCAAAGGAGTTGGTCTAGAATACCAATTTCTGGTAATGCTAGTGTTATTAACAGTTAATTTTTTCAACTGATCATTAAGATCAGAAACTGCGTTATACTGGTCGGATGAACTATCACTTTCACTATCAGATTGGATCTGATCAATAAGAGCTATAGTGCCGCTTGAACTGGCTTCAGTTTTTAGTTTTTTAAATAACTTATCAATCGCATGGGTTTCTTATGTGTGTGTATATATATATATATATATATATATATATATATATATATATATATATACACACATGTTTCATCCCGTCTGTAGTTTACTTCGTGGCGGTTGATTGCTTTTACAGCTTTATTTACATTTCGTCTCGCCTGGAGTTTACTTCATGGCGGTTGATTGCTTTCTCAACTTTATTTATATATATATATATATATATATATATATATATATATATATATATATATATATATATATATATATAACTGCTTATTGCTTTTGTATAAATTGCGTCATCATGTGAACCTATGAATCATGTGATCACAAATTCAGTCTACTGAATCTAGATTCGGTTCCCGTGATGGACATTTTCAGCTGTAAGCAGCCTATAAATTTATTCACGGTGTTTAGATTTCCTCATATGGTTTTCATGCCCACGAGGAGTTCGGCACTGTTTTGTACATTATTTTTCTTAAAGATGCTTCACATCTCGAAAATAAAAGTAATCAGGCCGAACATTTAATAAAATGGAAGTATTAAAGGCCTCAATTACTATTGAGCACAAGGGTTTGAAAAAACCTCTTTTATAAAACATCACTGCTATATCTTGTTTAAAACTGAATTTTTACACAAATTCAAACCCTTTGTATATAGGTGCAAACGAGGCATAGCACTACTTTCAAATAACTGCACATTGACCCACACATACACACACATTCATATAATAGTTTTTTGAAAAGTGGCAGTCACCGTGGTAACAAGGATGTCGGGGGGTGCCTAACACCTTCCCTCCGCATAAGCAAGTCCCCAAACCCTAGTTGTGACACCCCCAAATCCGGGTACTTCGATTCCACGGGATTTGGTGTTCAGTGCACAAATATCATCTATCTATCTACCCATAAAAATGCAAACCATACAATAGATAGACTTAAAATCTTCTCCTTAAAAGGATTACATCATCCGAATAATACATACAATCCAAGGTTAAACTAACCTTAAAACATATGCGCAGAATTCTAACAATAAGTCTTAAACAACATCTTTAACTTAAGTCTTAAACAAATACATCATATAAAATAACAAGTCATATCAAATAACAAGTCTCCATCATTTGCTAACTTTGCCCTTGCCCTTACTAGTGAAAGGATCGTCAGCTCTTTCGTTCTTAACTGCAATGTTATTATCAAACAAGAGTGAGCACAAATGCCCACAAGTATAAAAATGAAATAACAGTATAATAACATGCGAATACATCAAAGACATCTGAATAAAAGCTCAATTTTTGAATCAAGAGTGAATAACAAGAATCAAAGAATTCTGAGGGTCATAAGACCTTGATCTATGTCCTAGGTTAACAAGGGTTATACTTGAAACCTTTAACAGTCATAAGACTATGGACCTTCTTCTCGTACTTAGGGGGATCAGCCCTTAGTACCATACTGTGCACAATATCTTAACGCTAAGCGTAAATAATCCCCTATACAGGGTTGTTCATCTCAGTTTGACATTCGAGTCCGCACCAAAGGAAGTTTGGTTTGGATAATTCTTCAAGGGTTCTGAAATTTAGAACGCTCGTCAACTATGGATTAGTTGAATCATTAAGGTTTCACTAGTCTAATAAGGTTCAATAATAATGATATTCAATTTGAATAATAATCTCAAGAAGTATACAATAGAACAATTATTGTATAACTAAATCATACTTTGAAAAGATAATCAATCTTTAATAAATCATCTGAACTTGAATAATAGTAACGATAGCTTATTCAAGGTAAATAATAAGCTTGAACAATAATGACAAATAGGGTTAGGGAACTTGCTCAAATTTAAGAATTTAAGTTTAGGAAACTTGCCTCGTGCGTAGATTACACTTTAACTAAACTCGTTCTTTGAATTAAATCCTACATACCATTCACATACACAATACCAGTTAATTATAACTTAATTAATCATCATAAACTCTTTCTTTTTGTCTAATTTAATTATTGATTATACTTAATCAATTTATCACATTAACTGTCACATAATATCACTTCATAAATAATCAAGCTAATTATGTATTCAATAATTCAATTCACATGTAATTATGTTATTTACATGTTAAACAACTATGTCATCATTTCATTATATTTCTAACATGTTTACATGTTCATTACATTAAGTTACTAACACATTGCTAGACTTAACATAAAAAAAATACATTTCTGGACATTCTGCTAAGTGGTGCTGCGGCGCCACTTTTGTACTGAGTCTTGGCGCTGCGGCGCCGTGGCGCTGCAGCCTGGAACTTGGTGTTGCGGCGCGGTGGCGCTACAGCACGAGAAATGAACTGGGAGTTGGCGCTGCGGCGCGAAACCCCAGACTTTGAGTTTCCAGTTCGCGAAGAACACAGAATTCAGCGAAATCAACACATTTTTAACACTAATTTCACCAAATTACACATACCCATATATTATAATTTATACATAAACATAACCCAACCTTTGTAAAGTGATTTTAACCATTTAAAACACCCAATAACAGAATTAAATCATGTAAAATTTGACTGTTCTTGATGTTCTTGAAGTTAATGAACAAAATCATAAATTTAACACTACGAATTCATTATAACACCGAATACGTTCATTTAAGGATTGGTCTCTTCGTATCAACATGCATAATAATATAGGAGTGTAAAATTTAGGGATAATATACGATCACCACATAAAATATCACGTATAAGGCCATAAGGCCAAAACCCATACTCTTTAATTTTGTAGAAATCATATACGACATGTTTTCATGAATTTGATGTTATGGTTTACAACATATACGTAATTAAACATAATTTGATATAATATAACACACATATAACCCATAAACATTACTCCTAAACCAATTACAGAGTTTCACAGAAGACTTACGCCATACTCATGAAAATTTTAAAACACGTAAATATAACAATTAGGTTGAGGAGATTACCCAAGTGTAGATAAAGTAATAGGAGATGAATTAAAGCCTTCCTCAAAAATTCTTACAAGCCAAGTAAACTCACTCAACAATTTCTCAAACTTTCTCTCTGTGATGTTTTTATCAGACTTACAAGAATAATAGAAAAGAAGGAGCATACGTATAATATAGCCAAGAACAGACGTGCATCATGGCCAGTTAACCCAGTCATGGGTAACTGGTGGCAACTCCCACTAAGGCCATGTTTTGCTATGCTTAATATATTACAAAACCAATTAATTTAATAAAAACATTTACAATATAGTTTAATTAATGTCACATCCACTTGCACAATAATCCCTATATCTTATTTAATTTAATAAAATATAATAATTTCTCATAATTTCGTATAGTCACATAATTAAATATCTCATTACAAAATAATGACAATTTATTAAATCTCTAATTAATAATTACATTAATTAAATAACATCATGCTTAATTAAATAATTCATTTAATTCAGCAAGCTCACATAATTATATATTTGAATAATAATTATTCTCCACATTAACTTAATAAATGCAACACATAAAATTAAATTAATCTACCACAATTGCATCAATTAATTATTTAATCCAATAATTAAATCATCGAAAAATATTTATTTAATTCAATAAATATTAAAATAAATTAAAAAATTCTCGTTCGTCACATCTTTCCCCCCTTAAAAGGATTCTGTCCCCAGAATCACGACTCAATAAATCTCGACCCGTTACATTCTTCATCCCCTTAAAGATTTTGTCCCCAGAATCGCTTACAAATAATTAAGTAAATAAATGAGGGTAATTCTTCATCATATTCTCTTCCAGTTCCCACGTAGCTTCTTCAGCGTTGTCGTTTCTCCAAATTACCTTAACTGAAGGTATAACTTTATTTCTTAGAACTTGTTCTTTTCGGTCGACAATTTGGACAGGAATTTCTTCGTAAGATAAGTCTTTCTCAAAATGTAGGGGTTCGTATTCGATTACATGCTTGTAATCAGGCTTGTAGGGTCGTAACACAGAAACATGAAAGACGTTATGGATATTCTCGAGTGCTGGAGGTAAGGCTACCTCATACGCAACTTCTCCGATTCTTCTCAGTACTTCAAAGGGTCCAATAAATCTTGGGCTCAATTTTCCTTTCTTTCCGAATCTGATCTTTCCTTTCCAGGGAGAGACCTTCAAGAAAACATAACTACCTGATTCAAACTCGATATTTTTACGATGTGGGTCAGCGTATTTCTTCTGTCGATCTTGATCCGTTACCAGTCGTGCTCGGATCACTTTGACTATTTCTGCTGTCTGCTATACCAATTCTGGCCCTAGTAATTGTCTCTCACCAACTTCATCCAAGTAAAATGGAGTTATGCACTTTTTGCCGTATAAAGCTTCATAAGGCGGCATGCCAATACTAGCGTGGTAACTGTTGTTGTAGCCGAACTCTACTAATGGTAGGTGATCATCCCAATTTTCTTTAAAGTCCATCACACAGCCTCTTAGCATATCTTCTAATGTCTGAATCGTTCTCTCGCTCTGTCCGTCTGTTTGAGGGTGGTAAGCTGTACTCATTCGCAATTGCGTACCCATGCATTCATGAAGACGTTTCTAGAAATTTGATGTGAAGCGCGGATCCCTATCTGAAATAATTGATACCGGAACTCCATGCCTCGAAACAATCTCTTTTACGTATAGCCTGGCCAACTGATCTAAGTTGAATCCTATGTTGATAAGAAGGAAGTGTGCAGATTTTGTCAGTCGGTCAACGATAACCTATACTGCGTCGTAGCCTTTCTGAGTCGTCGGAAGGCCAACCACGAAATCCATTGTAATATGCTCCCATTTCCATTCTGGGTTTTCTAACGGTTGAAGTAATCCACTTGGTCTCTGATGTTCTGCTTTTACCTTCTGACAGGTCAGACACTTGGCAACACATTCTACAACATCACGTTTCAAATTCGGCCACCAAAAATGTTGTCGAAGATCTTGGTACATTTTGGTACTACCAGGGTGAATCGAATATCCTGAACTATGAGCCTCGCTTAAAATATCTTCCTTAATCTCTTGTACTGGTGGTACCCAAATTCTACTCTCAAATCTCAGTATTCCTTCCTTATCCATCTTAAATCTCGGTTCGGTTCCTTCAGATATCTTCTTTGTCACCTTTTTGCATTCATCATCCTGAAGCTGAGCCTCCTTCACTTTATCTAGTAGAGTTGTACCAGATTACATATGAAATAGCTTCTCATCAATCTCCATTGAATACTTCACTTACAATTCTAGTTTCTCCATTTCTGTGATTAGCTCCTCCTGAGCAATTAACATCATCAATTTCTCACGACCCTTTTTACTTAAGGCATCGGCAACCACATTCGCCTTACCCGGACGGTATAAAATCTCACAGTCGTAATCCTTAATTAATTCCAACCATCTCCTTTGACGCATATTCAAATCCTTCTATGTGAAAATATATTTCAAACTCTTGTGGTCTGTATATATCTCACACTTCTCCCCGTAGAGATAGTGCCTCCAAATTTTTAAAGCAAAAACAACTGCAGCTAACTCCAAATCATGGGTTGGATACCCCTTCTCATAATCCTTCAACTGTCGTGATGCATACGCGATGACTTTACCGTTTTGCATTAGCACACAGCCAAGTCCTTTATACGACGCATCACTAAAAATAACAAAATTGCCTGTATCATCCGGAAGAGATAACACAGGTGTCGTACTCAACCTCTTCTTTAATTCTTGGATGCTCTCCTCACATTTCTCCGTCCAAACAAATTTCACAGCTTTTCGAGTTAAATTCGTTAACGGAGTTGCAATCTTGGAAAAATCTTGAATGAATCTTCTATAATATCCCGCCAATCCAAGAAAACTTCTTACTTTTGACGGCGATCTCGGCTGTTCTCAGTTAATCACGGCTTCTAATTTGAATGGATATACCGAAATTCCGTTTTTATCGATCACGTGACCAAGAAATTGTACTCGCTCGATCCAGAATTCGCATTTCAAAAATTTAGCGTACAACTTCTCCCTTCTCAATACTTGTTAACCTCAAATGTTCTTCGTGTTCTTCTTTAGTTTTGGAATATACCAGAATGTCGTCTATAAATACCACCACGAATTTGTCCAAAAATGGCTTGAACACACCATTCATTAGTCCCATAAATGTTGCAGGAGCATTCGTTAGACCAAACGACATTACTAAAAATTCATAGTGACCGTATCACGTTCTGAACGTTGTCTTCGGTACATCCTCTGGCCTCACCTTCAGTTGGTGATAACCACTCCTCAAATCTATTTTGGAAAAGTATCTTGCTCCCTTTAATTGATCAAACAGATCGTCGATTCTTGGTAATGGATATCTATTCTTAATCGTGACCTTGTTCAGTTCTCTGTAGTCAATGCAGAGCCGCAACGATCTGTCCTTCTTTTTCACAAACAACATTGGCGCTCCCCACGGTGATACGCTCGGTTGAATGTACTTTTTGTCCAACAATTCATGTAGTTGAACCATCAGTTCTTTCATCTCTACTGGTGCCATTCGGTATGGTGCTTTCGATATTGGAGCGGTTCCAGGTGCCAAATCGATCACGAAATCTACCTCTCTATCTGGTGGAAGTCCTGGAAAATCGTCTGGAAATACGTCGACGAAGTCCCTTACAATCGATATTTCTTCTACCTTCAGATTCTCTTTTCGACTGTCGACTATGTAAGCTAAGTATCCTACACAGCCTTGTCTTAACAACCTCTTGGCATGCATCATCGTCAGACAACTTGCTTGTCTAGGCGACTTGCTACCATAAAACACATCCTTTGACGGAGTCATAAGGTTAATACGCTTCTTCTGGCAGTCAATTACCGCCCCACAATTGGATAACCAATCCATACCCAAAATAACGTCAAATTCTCCAAGCCGAATAGGGATAAGATCTATGTTCATGATATTACCCTTAATATACGCCCTACAGTTCTTAAACACGTACTTAACAGGAATTATCTCTCTATTCGCAATTTCTATATTCATTGGATATTCCAACTCATCCATAAGCAAATCTAAACTATTAGCAAAGTCTTCGGATATAAAGGAACAAGTAGCACCCGAATCAAATAAAACATAAGCATTAATTTCATTGATCGGAATGATACCTGACACCACCTCACGAGACTGGATTGCGTCCTGCACTGTCATATTGAAAGTTCTAGCGGTCGGTAGGTTTGTTGCAGGTGGTCCGGTAATGGTTAAGGTATTTCCACTGCTATTTCCACGGTTAGCTCCTTGCACTGCTCTTCCTGATCCCTTCTTGGGGAAATCTCTTGCTAGATGATCCTTAGAACCACAGTTAAAACAAGCACCCTTCTTTGGGTTTGGACAGTTTGGTACTATGTGGCCTTCCTGACCACAATTGTAGCACACTCGCTTTCCTTTCATGCAAACTCCCAGATGAGCTTTTCCACAGTTTGAGCACGCTTCAATTTTCTTCTTCTGCCCACCTTGTTGACTTCCAGCTGACGAATTCTCCGTCCACTTCCTCTTCTGATTATGAGTACCCCCAATGTTACTCCCACCAGTCTTGTTATTTCCTTCACCTTCACTCTTCTTCTTCTTCTGCTCTTGATTGTACTTGGTCACCGCATCGCTCCCACCTTCAGCGAGGATGGCCTTTTCCAGTACTCCGGCAACTGTATTTATCTGAAACATTGACACCTTACTGTAAACCCAAGGCTTTAGTCCTTGTTCAAATCTTCTGGCCTTTCCTTCGTCAGTGTGTACTTGGTACGGGGCAAACCTTGCCAACTCATCGAATTTAGCTGCGTATTCAGGTATGCTTATGTTTCCTTGCTTCAGTTCCAGAAATTGAATTTCCATCTGATTCTGCGAACTAGTTGGGAAGTACATTTCGAAAAATATTTCTTTAAATCTCTCCCACATAATTACACCTTCACCTCCTCGCACTTTGTTTGCTTGCCACCAATAGCTAGCCTCAGACTTCACCATAAACATTGCGAAAGCGGTCTTCTGGTCTTCTCTAACCCTAGCAATGTCGAATACTTTCTCCATTTCTATGACCCACGTTTGAGCCTCGATTGGGTTCCTGGAACCTTTGAACTCTAGCGGTCCCACCGCCTTGAAGTCTTTAAACATTGTGTTTGGTGGAGCTTGAGGTTGATTGTTCATTGCTCCCGTCAGTAAGTTCACCAACCGCTGAACAGGATTAGCGTTGGCGTTATTGTTATTATTGGTTGACTCTTCCTGAGCAGGTTGACGTTGTTGTCTTCTTCTTGGCGGCGTATTTCTGATAAAATAAATGCTTATTAGGACTTTATTTATTTCTCTAAATAGTTAAGGCATTACTCAACAATTTAACACATCATCTCAAACAACTTAATATATTTAATTCAACTCAAAGTTTTAACATCAAACTATAGCATAACTGCTATTTACATCAACTATCCTGAAATAAAGAATCCATATGATTTAAAATATTAACATATTCCTTCGTTCATAAACACATCGAAATTTACATATAAAAACTAATTAAGTCTTTCACATAATTGAACGGATTCTAATCCTGTCTATCAAGGTGTTGAATAGCCTTGCCACGCTCCTCATCCAAGATACGAGACATTGTCCCGTGATCCAGCATATACGACGGAAGTCCTTCGAATTGGATGGGGTATCTCAAAACTCATTTCTGAGCCTCATCCATTGCATGATTAAGTGTGGAGTATGTCTCTTCAAACTTTGCCTTCTTTGCACGACTATCATCTTCTGCACGATCAGCTCGACGTGATTCTCTTACCCATCCTTCCTCTGCTATTTTCAGTCTTCCGGAGGTTTCTTTCAGTTCCTTTTTCAGCTTCTCTATCTCCTCGGTCTTATCTTCGATTTGACCCTTCTCATGGACCAAATCCCATTCTACATTTCCCAATCGTGTGTGAAGAGTCAAAATATCCCTCTCCTTCTCCTCTAAAGTAGACTGCTGAATAGTCGCTCGCTCAGTCAATTCCTGAACCTCGTCTTGTAATTCCACATTACGGTCGTATAACGTGTCATACATCTCTGCATCAACGGTGTACCGTGGTAACTCCTCTTCTTCCTCTTCCTCATCAAACTCCTCCTCAGGATCCTCCTCAGGATCAGTCTCAGGCTCATGCTCCTAACCAACAACGGTGATCAATGGAGATGACTCCCTCTGAACTAACTGTTCTCTAATAACATGTATGTCTCAGGGCTCCTCCTCTCTAGGTACTATAGGTAATCGGGGTTCTTCCTCCCCAGCTTGACTAGCTTCTCCAACATTCGTCATCCTGACAACAAAATTTTAAGTTTTAGTTACTAAGTCGTACTAACGAGCACATAAATTAACACATAGACACATAATGTATTTTATTATCTTCAATGAATTACAAAAAATTAATTTCTTAAAACACGATAAGAGTTTTCCTTAACTATCTTCTTTCTATAAGGTTACTACCTAAGGTTGTTCCCCCACCTAAGATTCATAACCTACAGCTTTGATACCAACCTGTGACACCTCCAAATCCGGGTACTTTGATTCCACGGGATTTGGTGTTCACTGCACAAATATTATCTATCTATCTACCCATAAAAATGCAAGCCATACAATAGATAGACTTAAAATCTTCTCCTTAAAAGGATTACATCATCCGAATAATAAATACAATCCCAGGTTAAACTAACCTTAATACATCTGTGCAGAATTCTAACAATAAGTCTGAAACAACATCTTTAACTTAAGTCTTAAACAAATACATCATATAAAATAACAAGTCATATCAAATAACAAGTCTCCATCATTTGTTAACTTTGCCCTTGCCCTTACTAGTGGAAGGTTCGTCAGCTCTTTCGTTCTTAACTGCAATGTTATTATCAAACAATAGTGAGCACAAATGCCCACAAGTATAAAAATGAAATAACAGTATAATAACATGCGAATACATCAAAGACATCTGAATAAAAGCTCAACTTTTGAATCAAGAGTGAATAACAAGAATCAAAGAATTCTGAGGGTCATAAGACCTTGAACTATGTCCTAGGTTAACAAGGGTTATACTTGAAACCTTTAACAGTCATAAGACTATGGACCTTCTTCTCGTACTTAGGGGGATCAACCCTTAGTACCATACTCTGCACAATAACTTAACGCTAAGCGTAAATAATCCCCTATACAGGGTTGTTCATCTCAGTTTGACATTCGAGTCCGCACCAAAGGAAGTTTGGTTTGGATAATTCTTCAAGGGTTCTGAAATTTAGAACGCTCATCAACTATGGATTAGTTGAATCATTAAGGTTTCACTAGTCTAATAAGGTTCAACAATAATGATATTCAATTTGAATAATAATCTCAAGAAGTATACAATAGAACAATTATTGTATAACTAAATCATACTTTGAAAAGATAATCAATCTTTAATAAATCATCTGAACTTGAATAATAGTAACGATAGCTTATTCAAGGTAAATAATAAGCTTGAACAATAATGACAAATAGGGTTAGGGAACTTGCTCAAATTTAAGAGTTTAAGTTTAGGAAACTTGCCTCGTGCGTAGATTACACTTTAACTAAACTCGTTCTTTGAATTAAATCCTACATACCATTCACATACACAATACCAGTTAATTATAACTTAATTAATCATCATAAACTCTTTCTTTTTGTCTAATTTAATTATTGACTATACTTAATCAATTTATCACATTAACTGTCACATAGTATCACTTCATAAATAATCAAGCTAATTATGTATTCAATAATTCAATTCACATGTAATTATGTTATTTACATGTTAAACAACTATGTCATCATTTCATTATATTTCTAACATGTTTACATGTTCATTACATTAAGTTACTAACACATTGCTAGACTTAACATAAAAAAAATACATTTATGGACATTCTGCTAAGTGGCGCTGCGGCGCCACTTTTGTACTGAGTCTTGGCGCTGCGGCCTGATACTTGGTGTTGCGGCACGGTGGCGCTGCGGCGCGAGAAATGAACTGGGAGTTGGCGCCGCGGCGCGAAACCCCAGACTTTGAGTTTCCAGTTCGCGAAGAACACAGAATTCAGCGAAATCAACACATTTTTAACACTAATTTCACCAAATTACACATACCCATATGTTATAATTTATACATAAACATAACCCAACCTTTGTAAAGTGATTTTAACCATTTAAAACACCCAATAACAGAATTAAATCATGTAAAATTTGACTGTTCTTGATGTTCTTGAAGTTAATGAACAAAATCATAAATTTAACACTACGAATTCGTTATAACACCGAATACGTTCGTTTAAGGATTGGTCTCTTCGTATCAACATGCATAATAATATAGGAGTGTAAAATTTAGGGATAATATACGATCACCACATAAAATATCACGTGTAAGGCCATAAGGCCAAAACCCATACTCTTTAATTTTGTAGAAATTATATACGACATGTTTTCATGAATTTGATGATATGGTTTACAACATATACGTAATTAAACATAATTTGATATAACATAACACACATATAACCCATAAACATTACTCCTAAACCAATTACAGAGTTTCACAGAAGACTTAAGACATACTCATGGAAATTTTAAAAGACGTAAATATAACAATTGGATTGAGGAGATTACCCAAGCATAGATAAAGTAATAGGAGATGAATTAAAGCCTTCCTCAAAAATTCTTACACACCAAGCAAACTCACTCAACAATTTCTCAAACTTTCTCTCTGTGATGTTTTTATCAGACTTAGAAGAATAATAGAAAAGAAGGAGCATACGTATAATATATCCAAGAACAGACGCGCATCATGGCCAGTTAACCCAGTCATGGGTAACTGGTGGCAACTCCCACTAAGGCCATGTTTGGCTATGCTTAATATATTACAAAACCAATTAATTTAATAAAAACCTTTACAATATAGTTTAATTAATGTCACATCCACTTGCACAATAATCCCTATATCTTGTTTCCATTGCCTAAAGGGGGAGAAGTTAAACGCCCTCCAGTGTTCACACCCCTAGGGGACTCACTCGTGAACATTCTCAATCTTTTGACCACTCAGAAGAAAATTACGCATCTTCTTCCATATGCCAACCCTAATGGGAATGGTTTCAATGTTGCTCGAAAATGTGCTTATCATGTCGGGGCACCTAGACATGATACTCAAGATTGTTGGGCCATGAAACACAAGATCCAAGATTTAATAGACAACGGTGAGATCGTGGTCACCAAACTAGATTAACCTCACGTGCAAGACAACCCTCTTCCTCAACACAAAGAGGAAGAGGTCAACATGATTAATTGGAGCAGTGGACAGAGTTCCAATTTTAACGGTGAATCATCCCAGGCCATCAAAGATAGTGTTGACAAATGGGATTATGCAAAGTTCCAGTTTATAATGGAACGAAAAATAAAAGCTCTGTGAAAGCAGATTGAGCAATTAGCAGAACTGGTGACTTATCAGCATCAAGTCAAGCGCCAATTAGTCAGCCAAGAGCATGCTAGTCTCCTCCCTTTTGTTATGAATACTCCCTCGTCGCCTTCAGAAAAGGAAACAATAGAAGACAAAGTGACGAAGAGAGCAAATGCCAAAGCCCGTCGGGATTTTGCCAATAGAAGGGAATTTACATACCTGGGCCAACCTATGGAGGAGATACTTTAGATGTTGATCAATGAAGGAAGGATCACTTCCCTTCTACCTCCAATTAATCCCCGTTCAGGATGATTTAATTCTGATGAAGTATGTCAATATCACACTCATTCTCGTGGTCACAACACTGAAGAATGCTGGGCACTCCGCCACCTTATCCAGAATCTAATTGATAGCGGTGTCCCGCAACTGGCAGACGATGATGCTTTGCTATTGAAGAGTGAAAATACTTGTCCTACTAAATGGAAGGGACTGGTAGCAGTTATATCCGCTGAGGCTAATGGGACTGTCAAACCATTCACAATACAAGCAATTCAACTCGAAAGAGTTGACAATCCTTTGAAAGTGGTTACTCTAGAGCCAATCAACTTACCATTCAGACCACAATATCCTATTATTAGCTTACAAAAAGTCCCATAGAATTATGGAGAAGCTGAAGGATCCCCCTCTCATACAACTACTTTAATGTCGAAGGAAAATCCATTGTATCTTCCACAACGGGTGTTGAAGCCTGCCATCAAATCAATGGGGAAAATTCCCATGGAGAAGATTGAAAAATTCATCCATACTATGGGTCATATTGAAGCCAAGGTGGTTTTAAGCTTAAGAGAAGCTCCACATCAAATTTTAATACTGGACTTGGTTTTAACTTCTGAAGATCACAGGAAGATCTTACTAAATATTTTGGAAGAAGCCTACTTGCTGAAATCAGTGGATGTGGAGAAATTTCAACATTTGGTTGATCACATTTTTAACAACAATGTGATATCTTTCACTGATGATGACATACCGCCCGAAGGGACCGGTCATTGCAAGAAGTTACACATTGCAGTTTTGTCATCCGGATACATGCTAGTTGGAGTTTTGATAGATGGAGGTTCATCTCTGAATATCTGTCCTTATGCTACGTTGGTGAAGATGAATGTCAATCTCAACCGAATTTGAAGCAGCCATACGGTAATTAAATCTTTTGATGGATCCCACCAGAATTCAGTCGGAGAGATTGAGCTACCAATTGAGATTGGTCCCCATACATTATGTGTATCTTTTCACGTGCTCAAAATAGATTCAGGATACAACCTGCTATTGGGAAGACCGTGGATTCATATGCCTAGGGTAGTCCCCTTCACTCTTCATCAGCAACTTAAATACATTATCAACAATAGCCTAGTCACGGTCAACACTGAACCGAAATTTCCTAAATATGGTGACATACCACTGATCAACTTGAATTTAGATGTTGAGCCGGTCAGTTTTTATACCTTGGAAGTGAGCAACACTCAATACCATTCCATTGGGACGCCATTTCCCGTACCCAACATTTCTGCCGAAGTGATGGCAGCTACTCAAGAAATGATGTCATTGGGACACCAGCCAGGACAAGGGCTGGGTAAAAATAATTAGGGCATCAAGAGCCCAATTCAATGTCCCAGTCAAATAGGGACAGCCGGACTAGGCTATTCTACCAGTTCCAGTCGCAGGAATCCACATAAGCATAAGCAGATTCCTCCAGCTTCAGCTACACGACGATTATCTCCACCTATAAATCCAAAGTCCCCACAATCTCCGGTAAAGGTGCCGGCCAACGTAATGGCTATGTTATTTCCCAAACCGATACTAGTAAAGGAGAAGGAAGTCTTTGTTCTAGATCCCAAAGTGGAAGAAGAGGAAGGAAGAATTAAACAAGACATCGTCAAAATGATGTCAGACATACGCATCATTGTCCATGATGAACATACAAACAGATACACCCAAGATGATGATTGCCCAGGCATAATGGTCATCATTCGGGAGAAGGATGACGATGACAGCCCCTCCATCACTACAATCCACCAGGACTTTGCCCTTGCCAATTGGAGTAGAACTCCTTGCATTGCTCGATAAGGGTAAAACAGGCGGGACCTCTTTCTGCCCTGTAGATATCATAATTGCTTACTTTTCTGTACAGTATTAGCAGTTGTTTTGTCAGTACATGCTAACACTTTGTATGACTAAACAATTTCATATATATTAAGTGAAAGCATATTTTGTTTCAGGACTCTAAACTTAGACGTGCATGTACTTGCTGATAAGATGCCTCTTCTCCACAAGGATTGTAACTTTGATGAAAAGTTGGACTCAGACTTGATGGAAATACAAGAAGACATTGAGGTGCCTCAGGAGATCAAAGAATGGGTCGAAGACAAACCTAAACCTAACCTTGATCAAACCACCTCTAATCTCAAAACCTTAGAAAACTCTAAGTTATTCCAGATTGGTTCAGACCTTACTCCAAACCAGAGGAATGACATGGTTACACTACTAACATAATTCCAGGATGTGTTTGTATGGTCTCATGAAGACATGGTGGGTTTTTCCACTGACATTGTCCTTCATTGCCTCCCCATTAAAGAGGGATTCAAGCCAGTCAAGTAGAAGCTCAGGCGATTGAAACCTGAGTGGAGTTTAAAGGTGAAAGAAGAAATTATGAAACAATTTCAAGCTGGTATTATCATGGTGACCACATATCCTGAATGGATATCCAACATCGTTCCCGTACCTAAGCCTGGAGGAAAGGTGCGACTTTACGTGGATTATCAGGATCTTAATAAAGCTTGTCTTAAAGATAGCTTTCCCATGCCATTTATACACATTCTCATTGACAATACTGCTCAATATGCCATGTACTACTTTGCTGATTGCTTTATGGGGTACCATCAGATCATGGTTGCTGAGGAAGATCGTGAGAAAACTACATTCATCATGCCTTGGGGAACCTTTTGCTATAGACGGTTGCCATTCGACCTCATCAATGCGGGAGCCACCTATCAGCGAGCTGTGATGGCTCTTTTCCATGACTTAATGCACAAAGAGATAGAGATCTATGTGTATGACATCATTTTCAAGTCCCGAAGAGAGGAAGACCACTTAGGCCATCTCAGAAAGCTCTTCAACAGGTTGCGTAAGTACAACTTGAAGTTGAATCTAGCCAAGTGCACCTTTGGCGTTAAATCAGGTAAGTTGCTAGGATTTCTAGTCAGCCACAAAGGGATTGAGCTGGATCTCACCAAAATCCAGGCCATTACGGAAATGCCCATTCCTTAGACAGAGAAGGAAATACGGGGATTTTTGAAAATAATCAACTTCATTAGCAGGTTCATCTCCCAACTCACAGCAACCTGTGAGCCTATCTTTAAATTGTTAAGGAAGAACTCCTCCATGAAATGGAATGATGAATGCCAGAAGGCCGTCCTTACAATCAAAGAGTAGCTAGTCAAAGCTCCCATTTTGGGACCACCCAGGGATGATGTTCCCCTGTTCATGTACCTGTCCATAAGTGACAATGCCATGGGCTGCATGCTGGGTCAGAATGAAGATAGAGGCCAAGAACGAGCTATCTATTACCTCAGTAAAAGATTCAGTAGCAGTGAACACAAGTACACTCTGATTGAGAAGACTTGTTGTGCTTTAGCATGGGCTTCCATGAGGTTACATCGTTACCTCTATGGTCACACAACCCATCTCATATCCCGCGTGGATCCTCTCAAGTACGTGTTCAATAAACCTATGATGAGCTGCTGACTGTCCAGATGGCAGTTGATCCTACAACAATTTGACATCGTTTACGTGACGCAGAAGTCCATCAAAGGTCAAGGAATTGCGGATCAACTGGCCGTCGCACCTTCAGGGGATTTCAAACCCTTGGAAACATACTTCCCCGATGAAGGGGTAATGGCAATTAAGCAACACCATCAGTACGATGCACACCAAATATGGAAAATGTATTTCGATGGAGCTGTTAATATGGAAGGTTCTAGAACTAGAGCAGTTCTAGCATTCGGTACGACGGAGCAGTATCCCGTCGCTGTCAAATTGTAGTTTGTCAGCACCAACAACACTACAGAGTATGAAGGCTGTATCATGGGGCTAAAACTTGCCCATTCAATGGACATCAGGCGGTTAACTGTCTTTGTGGATTTAAAGTTGGTAGTTAAACAATCCTCGAGAATCTATCAAACCAAAGAGCTACAGTTGCTGCCTTACCATCTGCAAGTTTTATAGATGGCTTCGGAGATCGAAGAGATCTCCTTTCTACACATTCCTAGTAATAGGAATGACTTCACAGACATGATAGCAACTTTGGCCTCCTTGATTCACATACCTAACAAGGAACACATGCCAAGAGTCACATTTGCCCTACAAAAGGCACCAACCTATGGGAACTATGTTGGAGAAGTATCAGATGAGCTACCTCCCATCCAGCATCCTTGGTATCAGCACATCAAGGAATATTTACAAGATAGATCTACAGCCGCTGAGGCGAGCCCTATTGAGGAAAGGCAGATTCATCGACTGGCTATGAAATTCTACCTGAGCAGAGATGCACTCTACAAAGGAGATGTATGATTAGGTCTCCTCAGATGTCTGGATAAGGACCAAGCTCAGAGGCTCATGGAAGAGGTCCATAGTGGAGGTCCATTGTTAAGAAGATCCTCAGAAGAAGACATTACCGACTCTCTCTTAAGGATGACTGCAATGAACACGTTAGGAGATTTTATCAGTGCCAAATTCATGGGAATACTATCCACGCCCCTCCGAGGGAGCTCCACAATATGAGTTCGCCTTGGCCCTTCTCAATGTGGATAATGGACGTGATCGGCCCCATCGAGCCCAAAGCCAGTAATGGGCATCAGTTTATCTTCACCATGATCGACTACTTCACCAAGTGGGTAGAAGCAGCCTCCTTTCCCAGGGTTACCAAAGAAGTCATCATTGCTTTCATAATAAATAATGTCATCTGTCGATATGGACAACCAGAGGTAATTGTATCAGACAATGCTAAGAACCTCAACAACAAAATGATGGAGGAGTTATGCAGTAAATTCCACATCAAACACCTTAACTCCGTCATCTACCGTCCAAAGATGAAATTGAAGTGGCAAACAAAAACATCAAGAAGATCATACAAAAGATGTCTACTAATCACAAAGGATGGTCGGACTTAGTGCCTCTTACTCTGTTAGCCTGCAGAACATCAATGCGCACTTCAACTGGGGCAACCCCCTACACATTAACCTATGGGATGGATGCAGTGCTCCCCATAGAAGTGGAAATGGAATCCCTCAGAGTGTTGATAGACACTCAGCTGGATGAAGACCAATGGGTACAAGACAGGTATCACCAATTGTCTCTAATAGAAGAAAGGCGAACCACTGCTATCTTCCATGGTCAGTTATATCAACAAAGGATCGCCAGATCCTACAACAAAAAAGTACGGCTACGATAATTTAAACAACATGACTTGGTTTTGAAGAAGATCATTGACAATCAAGATCAGTCTAAAGGAAAATTCGCTCCTAACTGGGAAGGCCCATTTGTTGTCAATGAGGTATTGACAGGAGGTGCTCTCAGATTGCAATAAATGGACGGCGATGAATTTCTAAAACTCATCAACTCGGACACCGTGAAACGGTATTATGTCTGAAGTTACCATCAAGCAAATATCCTGGTGTTGGATCATCAGATCACCTGTCATTCAGGTTCATTAACCCTTCACTACGTACAACTCTTTTCCACACTGCCCCCCTCAGGGAACCACACTTTTCAAGCCAGCAGCCTGGTTTTCGGATCGCCAGATTCTTTTCTCTCCACTTAGTTTTTTAACCCTTACTCAACTTCGGTTATCCCATTAGGGATTGAACCTTTCACACTTGCACTTTGTCCCCCAAGTATGGGATAAAACTTTTCACACCTGCAGTTTATCCTAAACTTAGGATTAAACTTTCTTCCCCCTGTAGTTTGTCCTCCACATAGGATAAAACATTTCGTCGGCTAAAAATCTTCCTAACGGGCGAACTATGTCGACTTGATCTCCTTGATACACAGGAGTACGTAGGCAACCATTTTATATGGCCCGATCGTAATAAAACAAAAAATAACAAAAACACTTCTACACCCTTCTCATTACAAAAACAAAAACAACAAAAATATTCCTACACCCTTTTCTGCCACAAATAGCATTGAACCTCTTACACCAGGTTCGAACTACGCAGACCTGATCTCCTCTTTAATAAGAGTACGTAGGCAGCCATTTATGGTTCGGTGTCACCCGCTACAAAAACACAAATACTTGTCAACGGTATTGGGATCATCTTTCAATCCATTACATTTCCAAAGGGATGGAACTACATGACCTCCTCCTAAATAGGAGATTCGGCGACCATCTAAGCTGCAGTTGTACCTCGAAAAGCAATACCAATCCATAAGAGATGGAATTAACTAGGCTCCTCCTAAATAAGAGTACTGTCGACCATCTGTGGTGCGGTTAATCTCGGAGAGGAAAGCCACACTCCTCTCCATATTTCCATACGGAAACCAGTCCCAAGATACCAAAGATGGTAGGGATACACACAGATCAATGATCCATTCTGAACTGTCCAGAGACAACTCAATGTCCATCCATCAAGGAGGAATTCATAATACATCAAGATCACAAGTCCTGAAGAAGCAGGCAATTAT
The DNA here is from genome assembly GCA_016801055.1 of Panax notoginseng. NCBI lineage: Eukaryota > Viridiplantae > Streptophyta > Magnoliopsida > Apiales > Araliaceae > Panax > Panax notoginseng. Next base: position 130,774,924 of record CM029013.1, on the reverse strand, counting down.
CAAGCAAGCAAACAAGGCATAACTAAAAGGGAAGTGATCTAAAATATATTTCCCTAGTATATATAATGTTGTTTGATATACATAATGTAAACTGTATATGACAAAATGGCTAAGCTAGTCTGTGCAGAAAAATACAAGGCAATCTATAAATCAGTGTATATGCGAGCTATCAAGCCCAACATAGCATCCCTCTCAGAAGAAAGAGGTAATGTTGTGGTTTCCTTACAAGGGTATCCACATGAGCTAACAGATCTACAGCCATCTGCATGGTGATTTTGTGCTAATCAATGTACGTGCTCATCTCTGCAATCATGCCGGTGGTAAGAGACCTCACTGTGGTACTATCTATGACGGCTACATCCCGGGCAAATATGACGCTATCCCTCTCAACTATCACGACATCTCTGGCTGATCTAGCCTCATTTCGCTCAACAACAGTGCCATCTCTACGAGCTAATGCCTCGTCTCTCTCTAATAGAGTTATGTCTCTCCCATCAAGGAATGTCAACATCAACGATCTAGCCTGATCTCTCTCAAAGGTCATCAGATAAAGACTCTGCTCAAAGTACTATGCTGAATGCTGGATCACAACAGTGCTAGTACTGGGAGAATCTAAAGGAGATGCTGGCAACCCAGTAAATGGCTCCTCCTCGATGTGGGAATCAATGTCCTCCATGGGCTCTCCATCATCTGAATCACTACTCGGCACTGTGGATATTGTCGTAGCTGATGAAGTCTCTGTCTCCATCCACACAGAATACTTTGGCGAACAACCAGGATGGCTAACAGAAAAAGTAGCTATTTCACGCTAATCTCAACAGGCATATACCCTAGATCGGTCCATTGCTGATAGATGGCAAGAAGCTAAATGCTGACCTAGCGCCCTATAAAATGGATGAAAGTCCTAGAACTGGTCAAACTGTGACATCATAGCCAGCAGGTGGTAGGTAGTCATGCCCCTCAAACCAGCTAGAGGGAGATAATCTATGCCCGGAGCATGAGTAATGAAGCTATAGGGTAAACTGAGCCCTAAACACGGCAGGATGACAAACGAATCTCTGATCCCTGCCAAGAAGACCGACCACGACATAGAATCTGTACACTGCGTAGGCTGGAAGGAATACGACATAGCTATCTCATGGGTGAAGCAGTACCCGTGTCGACAAAAAGTGCCAATCGGTCTTAAGTGTGATATAAACCACACGTATAGCATGACCAAACTGCCTGTGAATACCCCTGCATGGTAAGTGCTACAAAATATGGCCGACCTCAACGTCTCTGCCATGATCATCAGAATGGTGGTATGACCCTCCCTGAGAGCTCTCATTGCCATGATAACACCGATATCCAGGTCATCCATATATCGTGGCATGTACACATACGCCACTATACACATCAAGAATGCATCCACTCTGGCTAAATGCTAATGGTCCTCTGGTGTGGTGAAATCCCCAGAATACCGTGTATAGCTATCCAAAGAGCCAAACCTATCTATCAGGAAATGTTGGGACAATACATGGCCAGATGTAATCTCATTCTCTACTACTTTACGCCGTAACCCGGTGAGGGTCATGAACTGCCGGCGCATATCTTCGACAGCCATGTGAGCGCAAGTTCTGTCTAAGGGTAAAGCTGTCAACTACTCATACTCCTCTAATGTAGGAGTCAGCTCCTGGGTATTAAATTAGAAAACCTATCTCTCCGGTATCCAACACTCCAACATACACTCTACAAAGCCTGCGGGAACCTAAAACATCAGGAGGGTCATTGATGTGTGAGTTTTATACCCATGAATTGAATGCGTTTAAGCTTAATCTTTTGGATGTTTTTAACTGTTTGTGTCTATTCATACATGTTTTACGTTGTTTTGCATGAATTGGAACACAAGTTACTTGGATCGACGTTTGGGGTTGCTAGATTCGCGTTTTCGGCTTACTATTTACATAGCAGACACTTCATAGCAAATTTTTGTATTTCTCCGGACCTTATTTCTGAACACTCAAAAAATGAAATTTGTAGATCTACGTCTCCTATTTCCAAAACATCTTGAATCATTAAAATTGGAGTTCGAACGAAGAAGTTATGGTCATTTTCCTAAAGGATGTCGGAGTAGAAAATTCTCAAAAAAGCCCCAGCGCGGGGGCACCCATTTCAAGCCTATTCCCAGCACCGGGGTGCTAGGAGGCAGTGGTACAGCGTCGTTTGGGGCGAATTTTGACACTTTTTTGACTCTAAATTGGACTGTGTTTGTTCCTAACCTAAATATTAGACTTGTAACCTATAAATACATGATGTAAAGCATAAAATAAAGGAAGATTACATAGATTAGATTAGAGATACACTCCATTAGATTAGAACATAAAACCTAGTTCTTATTAGTTTTGGAGATTGAAGTAACTTGGAGACCATTGAAGAACAAGAGCATGAGCTTAAGGAAGATGGAGATTTGCTGACAACAGATTTATTCTTTACTCTAATCTTACTTTTATCTTTTAATGTCTATTCAATTGTGGATTCTTGGTTTTATTTCATTAATTGTGAACTATTTCTTTTATTAAGACTACAAATTGAACCTTTTATGTCTATGAATTAATTATTCAATTTATTCCAATTATTTATGTCTAGGTGAATTGTTTATCATGTCTTGCACTTTTTGATTAATTATTTGGCCAGTAATTACCGTGTTACTTTAGAAGGATTCGGGAGATGAAATCTTAGGTTGGAACTGGACATGATTACATATATGCTTAATTATTTGCATGAGATGAATAATTAGGGTTGTGAATTGAATAAGAATATATGTTCACTGCATGTAACAAATTGGGAATTGGAACTTAATGGGTTTAATTTAATTATTTTGCATAGGAATATCGTAGGATCAGTTTAATTGAATAAAAGTTAACTGATCACTTGGAAAAGGGCTTTTAACACTTAGAGTTCTTGTTAACAATTCAGGAGGCATAATAATTGGGTTAGTTGGATAATTGGTTTATAGTACATAATTTGGGGATATTGTAGTCTTAATCTTTATTTATTTGAATTCATTCATATAGTCTTAACCTTTATTCAATTGAATTAATTTCTAAAGACATCTAGTTTATTTAGTTAATTTAGTTTTCTTAATTTAAAAATCATAAATCAATTGTTTAGCTAATATTGATTTGGTTAAGAGTTAGTACTTGGTAATTTTTATTAAATAATTCATCGTGGGAACGATACTTTTCTTATCACTTTATTACTTGTTGATTGTGTATACTTGCACGTATTCATTGATTGCGAAATTAATTAATAAGTTTTTGGCGCCGTTGCCGGGGAATTAATTTAATAATATTTGCCAATATTAATTTTTATCAAATTAGATTTAATTTAAACGTTTTTTTTATTTTCTTTAATTCTCTTTCTATTTTTTTTTCTTTCTTTTAAGGTACCACGATGGAATTTAATTATCAATGGCCGTATACGAGAATGACTCAGCCAAGGGGAGCGGAGATTGATGGACTCGCGACACTTTCTGCATTGTCAGCACAGATTGAGAAACATTCGAGGAGGTTAGACGCTTTTGAAGCACAACGTCGTCAAAGTTTGGCAGTTACTTGTGATTATTGTGCTGGAAATCATCCGAGTCATCAATGCACCACCAGTTTTGAGCTGGTATCATATGGTGGTGATTATCCCAACAATTATGCTTATCCCAATAATTATTATCAGGATTGGGGGTATCACCCGAATTTTTCATGGAGCCATACATATCAAGATCAGTTTTATGTTCCAAATCCAACATACTCACCGGATTTCTCTTGTCCACCTCCACTACAACAGGAGGAACATTCAAATTTGGAGGAAATTTTGTCCAAGTTCATAGCTTCAAGTGAGGAGAGAAGGATTAATCAAGAGATATCGAGTCAAAAATTTTCGAACCTTATGGAACAACTATTCAACTCCTCGAACATTTGTCCTCAATACACTTGGCCCTATGACATGGATTCCGAGAATTATAGAGAGCCCAAACCAAATCTACAACTGGATATGCCACAAGATATTGAAAGAGAGGAAACAATCGAGGACCAAGAAAAGGAGATCGACGAAGATCTAACTTTGAGCTTTAACGAAGATGAGCCGATTTCATTAGTATCCAATGTGCCTCCTCCACCAAAGTTCAAGAATCCAGGCAGTTTTGCAAAACCATACCCAATTGGCAGTCATGTCATCGGCAAAGCTCTTTGTGACGTAAGAGCTAATACAGCTGTGGAGTCATGGTGGGATGAAAAGAAGAAGATAGAGGAAGAGCCCATTGTGTTTATTATGCTTTAGTGCCCCAATCTGATCATAGACATAATGCGGGAAACAAAGCACCTAGTTGTTTCCCGTACTTAATGGGGATCTTATCTAAAAAGATCATGCTAGGTGACTTTAATTCAAAGGCCTTTGTTAATGGAAACCTTCCAAAAGAGACATTGCTACTGATGGATGTAGGATTCCTCAATTTTTGAAGGGGAATTGGATAGAGAATTGAAGAAGTCAGGCTAAGACTATAAAACAAGCGCTTATTGGGAGGCAACCCGAGTTTAATTTTTAGTTTTTTTATTAGGTTTTATATTTGTAGCTTTGAATTTGCATTTATTTAGAATTTTAAAAAATTGTTTCTCTCATGGTTTACAGGTTATTCAAGTCAAGTTCAAGTGTGGTGCCCAATTTATTCCATGTGACTAGCCTATTCTCCAAACTTAGCGGACAAGGAGGAAGATTATTATATTTTCAGGAAAGTCCTCTGCTTTACTTTTTTCTATTTCAGCCATTGAGGACAATGTCTAGTTTTAGTTTGGGGGCATTTTAGTGTCGTACCGCATATAATTAGTTATTTGCATTGTAGTTTGTTATTTTTATATGTTAGCTTTGTGGTTTTTTGTAGATTGCATATAATACATGGTAGTTAATTGTATATGCATATATGTATTGCATTAGTATGTGTTCATGTAGTATAATTGCATTTTTTTTGCATGAATCTGTGCGATCGGTTGGTGTGGTCTTAGCTCGGCCTCTGATAAGATTGGTTTTGCATGTTAACTTGAACAGTGTTGATAATTGACGATGAGTTCTAATTTTAAACATGAAGAAAATCTGAGCATGTCTGAAACTTATGTAACCGGTTAGCACTTAAAGTTTAACTGTTTTAATCCACTTGGTTCAAGGGTTTCATAATTTCTTTCTGAGGGAAAGTATTGGTTAAAATTTAAGGAAATTAGTGAACTGACGGTAAAGGTTGGAATGACGTAAAAACTTGAGTTTGGGGAAATTTATGGGGTATATATATACAGAATGAAAAAAAAAAGAGAATAAACATTGTGGCATGCTTGTCTAGTTTTGCGGCCTTTGTTACTTGAGTAAGTAAGCCCGAGGGGATTGTCTTTAAACCTAGCGCCCTAAGGTCTTAATGGTATGGGAGTCATTGGTTGAAAGCTCGTTAAGGTAGCATTGAAAAGCCTAAGGGAATAAGACATTGCACAGCCATGAGAAAAATAAAAAATGAATAAAACACGAGAAAGGGCAAAAATGCCCTCGTGGTTGAATAAAGGTAGAAATAAATCTTGTATTTACCCATAGACTTGGTATTTGCTTAGTTTTAACCGTAGTTGTCATGTTCACAAAAGTAATTGAAATGAAACTGAAATTTTCCTTCTAAGAAGTTTATTATGTGATTATCTTGAATTGTGGTTGATTAGAATGGTTAACAAGCACACACGCACAACATGGGTGATGACAAGTTTGGATTGACTAACTAGTTAGAGTTATGGACTTCGACTTGATTGGATATATTGTTTGAGTATTATTGGTATCTTTGAGGCCTGTTGTTATATATCATACTGATTTATTACTGGGTTCTTAGGTATATTAGGAAGTAGATCATGCATATGCATTCATGTAATTGAGTGAGTTATTTATTTTTAGTTCTTTTGTATTTTTGCTTGAGGACAAACAAATGTTTAAGTTTGGGGGTATTTGATGAGTGAGTTTTGTACCCATGAATTGAATGCGTTTGAGCTTAATCTTTTGGATGTTTTTAAGTGTTTGTGTATATTCATGCATGGTTAACATTTTTTTTGTAGGAATTGGGACAAAAGTTACTTGGATCGACATATGGGGTTGCTAAATTCGTGTTTTCTGCTTGCTATTTACATAACAGTCACTTCAGAGCCAATTTCAATTTTGCTTCGGACCTTATTTCGAAACACTCAAAGAATGAAAGTTATAGATCTACATCTCCTCTTTCTGGAACATCTTGAATCATCGAAATTAGAGTTCGGACAAAGAAGTTATGGCCATCTTCCCAAAGGATGTCGGAGCAAAAAATTCTCAAAAAAGCTCCAGCACGGCGGCGCCAATTTCAAGCCTATTCCCAGCGCCGAGGATCTAGGAGGCAGTGGTGCAGCACCGTGAACAGTGCTGGGGTGCTGGGGAAGGGCCTGGTTAAGCTCGGACGCATTTTGGAGTGAATTTTGACAATTTTTTTGACTCCAAATTGGATTGAGTTTGTTCCTAACCTAAATATTGGACTTGTAACCTATAAATAAATGATGTAAGACATAAAATAAAGGGAGATTACATATATTAGATTAGAGATACACTCCATTTGATTAGAACATAAACCCTAGTTCTTATTAGTTTTGGAGATTGAAGTAACTTGGAAACTATTGAAGAACAAGAGCAGGAGCTTGAGGAAGATGGAGATTTACTGACAACAGATTTATTCTTCACTCTAATCTTACTTTTATCTTTTAATGTCTATTCAATTGTGGATTCTTGGTTTTAATTCATTAATCATGAACTAATTCTTTTATTAAGACTACAAATTGAACCTTTTATGTCTATGGATTAATTATTCAATTTATTCCAATTATTTATGTCTAGGTGAATTGTTTATCATGTCTTGCACTTTTTGATTTATTATTTGGCCAGTAATTACCGTGTTACTCTATAAGGATTCGGGAGATGAAATCTAGGGTTGGAACTAGATATGATAACATGCATGCTTAATTATTTGCATGAGATGAATAATTAAGGTTGTGAATTGAATAGGAATATCTGTTCACTGCATGTAACAAATTGGGAATTAGAACTTAATGGGTTTAATTAAATTATATTGCATAGGAATATCGCAGGATTAATTTAATTGAATAAAAGTTAACTGATCACTTGGAAAAGGGCTTTTAACACTTAGAGTTCTTGTTAACAATTCAGGAGGCATAATAATTGGGCTAGTTGGATAATTGGTTTATAGTACATAATTTAGGGATATTGTAGTCTTAATCTTTATTTATTTGAATTCATTCATATAGTCTTAACCTTTATTTAATTGAATTAATTTCTAAAGACATCTAGTTTATTTAGGTTTCTTAATTCAAAAATCTTAAATCAATTGTTTAGCAAATATTGTTTTGGTGAAGAGTTAGTACTTGGTAATTTTTATTAAATAATTCCTCATAGGAACGATACTTTTTTTATCACTTTATTACTTGTTAAATGTGTATACTTGCACGTATTCATTGATTGCGAAATCAATTAACAGTCATAGAATGCTGTAATAACTGATCTACGGTCACCCTATCTAGGGGTGACATACTATCAAACCAGGATCTCAGACGGGATGCCACCAATACTGGTGGGGTTTGATCCATACAGCTGACTGTCGAAGAAGACATCTGTGTGGGCCGTATCATAAGACCATCCAGGTGTCAATGCTGAATATCTATGGACATATATTGTAAGAACCCGAATTTTTAGAAATTATTAAAATAAGAATTTAGTGAATAAAATTCTTAAGTATGAAATGGGTTCGAATAAAACAGTTATATGATACGAGGTATGTAGGAATGTGTTGCATAGGGTAATATGAACTATGTAATATGTGATTTTTGTGATTAAAAAATATATTATTATTATATATTGTTATTGATCGCAGAGATAATTCAGTTGAGATAAAAGAAGTGGATAAAATTTCCTATCGATAGTAAATAGTATATAGGATTATTTTATCATAGTAAGTGGGTGACATTAATGTATAATCGTCATTTTCGTGTGTATGTGTACTAATAACTGGTATGATTATAATATAGGTTATTAATAGTACGTAAGTTTTCCGCGAATGGATTTGGATAGTGAAACATGAGTTAGTTGAGAGAATTAACTAATAAGAATAAATGTTGGTTAATTGATAGTTGAGAGTTATATTATGGAATAATATAATGTGTATGTTAAACCTTAAATAACTATGGTAATATAGTACAAGGTTTAATTTACTTAAGTAAAGGAGTGAATTAATATGTGTGTTGAATATGTGATACTTTATATATGTTACTCAGGATGGTAATATGTGAGAAAGTCTAATGTACGAATAACGTTAAATATATATATGTTATTAAAGGGAGACATAAATCATTATATCTTTAAATGGATATCTAATATTTGAAGAAATTGTTTTGGGAACAATTTATAGAGGGAAAGAGAAATAATAATTATATATTTCTAATAGAGAATATTAAAATAATTTCTAATATTGAGTTATTTTAATAAAAGGAGGAAATGTTATTTTTGAATAATAATATTACCTTATATATTTTTGTATGAGGTATGATTAATAATATAGTAAATATATTAAAACGTATTTGCTATATGTAAATAAATTGATGAAAATAATTTATTATAATAAAAAATAAACTTATTATCTATTTTCTATATATAATATATGTACATGTGTCGTACATATAGTTAATTGATATTATATTAAGAATAATATCTTGAGACAATAAGTAAATTAATTTCTAATTGTAAATGTCTTTATTCGGAGAAAACATAATATTTATGTTATGACAAAATACATAATTTCTAATGTATTTTCAAGGGAGTTAATTAATGAAAGAAAACTAAGTTATTTTAATATATTAAATAACTTAAGTTATTATTTTATCGTGGATTTTATCATTTAAATAATTAATAGAGTAAATATTAATTATTCTAAGTGTAAAGGTTGTACATATTATATATATGTAAGTATTTAAGTACGCTTAATAATTTTGCATTAAGGTAAAGTGTATCACACAAACTTTATAAATAATAAAATAATGTGTAATGTGGAAAAAATGTGAGTTGTAGTTTCATATAATTACATATGCTTGAGATTAAATGTGATGTGATATTTAATATATAGTAAGAGTAATTAAATCATAAAGTTGATTTAAATAAGTTTAGTTATCACATCCTATGTGATGAGACAATTATATGTGTACTCTAAAAGATGGGAGTAAATAAATGTGTTATTAAAATATTTATTTCAATACCGATGTGTAAGTAAATAGTAAAAAGAGATATTAAGTATTAGTGAGCAATTAATTTAAGTTCACACATGTTATAAATATTAAATTATGTGGACTAATGTACATGGATTATATGTATGGTTAATATCTACTACCTTGAAATATTAATTATGTAAATGATATGGTGACATTAAATTATAACTAATGTATGGTTAATATGTGTATACAATGTAACATAAGAATAAGAGTTGTGTATAAGTGTATAATCTAGTGTTACAAACATGCTGAGTAATGGAGATTTTCCCAAAATTAGTGTCCCATTTGCTCTCACTTCTCAGTCACGTGTTTGGGCTAAAAGGCTAAGACATATTCCTTCTTTCTTCTTCCAAGCTCAAGCTAGCAATCTAGATGACAATGATGAACAAGGGAGTGGGCATAATGATGTAAATCAACTACCATCCAACAACTCCTTGTTAACCTTCATACAATCCTTCAATCCATGTGTTTAATTTAGTGGGAGATGACAATATCTGTGTTTTTGTTTCTCTATAAATGCAACCCATCTCCTTCTATTTTCCATTGATGAGAATTACTAAGTGTTGTCTGAGAATTCTATGTGGGGAGTCTCATGTTGCTAAGCAATAGTAGGAGCATAATTAGTGTGTTGATGGAATTTAATTAAGCTTCAAGAGGTAATGATTCTATACATATGCTCTTGATTTCCTGAGTTTGCAATTTCTTAGAAATGTCATGAGATAGTCACTTTTGAGTCACAAATTTGATGGCTAAAACTTTTTATAATCCTTGAATTGTTTCTTGATGTTGTTGATATAGTTAGAAACGAAAGCAACGGAAATTAAATGAACCAATTTGGTTGAGAAACGAATTCGTAGTGAATAAATTCGCTAAACTTTTCAAAATATGAAAACTAAGCATGAACATGAGTTATAGATTCATATTTGAGTTAATTAATGTTTATGTTAATTGTTGGGTATTTGGTATGTTGTAGTTCTATGAATTACGAATCCATAGAATCGAAAATGAACTAATTTGGACATGTATAACTCAAATTATGAAGGTTAGAAAGAAATTTTGGCCTAATGGTTCATAACAGGGAAGGACATTTCGTGTTTCAGTAGCTAGGCCCACCCCGGCAGGCTATTTTTAAGGCAAGACCCCCGCCCCGGCAGGGGGTGGTCTGGTGTACAGATGTTGAAAAAAATCTGACAGAACATAGTTTACTAAAATAGGCATAACCTTTTCATACGAACTCCGATTTAGGTGATTCAAGATGATCCGAAACGAGAACGAATAGACCTACAACTTTTGTTCTATAAGGTTTTCAATTTGAGGTCTTTAGGAAGGGTCAAAATAGTCATCTTTGTGACTGTTACGTATTCAGAGGCGAACGGAGGGCGTCGAACGAGCACATATGCAAGTATAGTACTCCCGACGATGGAATAGGTTATTCTAAGTGATAAAACATGAATATGCATGATAATAGACATGTCATATAACTAAGATTACTTTACTCATAATGGAATGTTTTAACAATAATTTCTTAAAGAAAACTTGAAGTTTGAAAATGAAAACTTGATGAACTTTGTGTCTTTTAAGTTCCGACCTTGGAAACATGTAAATGTGGCCTAGTTATGTGCGCGGATGGATAAGGAATGTAATTCCAAGATGTATTGCACATAAAAGGTTTTCAAGCTCGGTTTAGTATGCGTTTTAAAGAGAAATTTAAAAGTGTTAGAAACTAATTTTGATGAGCATTGTATTACTTGCATTATGACTTTATAAGCAAGCATGATAGAGTTGTCTATGCCTTTGAACATGAATGATATGTGCACTCAACTAGTAAAGCATGAAATAAGTTATTTAAGCATGTTTTAAAAGTATGAACTATGCTATGTCTATGTAAATGAGATAGATACATGTGAGCATACTAGTGGAGGCTTATTAGTACCAATACATGGTTTAAAAGCTTATAACATCGAATCTTGTTAAAGAAAGTTGTTAAGCCTTATTGATTGAAATAAATCATTACGGAACTAAGTAGTTTGAATATGAACGACGTAGATCACGTATTTATAAACTTTAAAAATGTGTCGAACACATAGCGAGTCAAGTGGGTGATAAATGTATATGAATATTGATGTCAAGTACAGATGGTTAGGTATACTTATACATGCCTAGCTATTCTAAGAGTATGATGAGAAAGTGAAATGAAGGTTTTATAAACCTAGTTAGGAAACGATGTAATATTTATTATTATATTAAGAGCGTCTGAAATGTATGACTAGTGGATAAGAATCCATGATTATATAACTGTGTAGGAATACACGCAGTGCAGCTAAGCTTTAAGTAGTTAAGTCACAGTTGATAAACTACGAATCAGGCAAGTCTTTCAGTTCCTATTTGATATATGAATTCGACAACTGTTAGTTAAGCTATATTATGCTATGCAAATGTTGATATATATATATATATATATATATATATATATATATATATATATATATATATGAAATGCATATGAGATATGTACGAATGTTGAAAGTTGATCTTTGATTATATACTTGTGGAGTAAATCTTTATGCCTATTATGTGAAAAGTAACATGCGTAGTAAATGTTAATTGATTATGAATGTATGAACTAAGTATGTTATTATATGTTGCATGAAAACTGTTAGAATTGCTGGGCTGTCGAGCTCACCCTTGCAAATAACCATTTTTACAGGTTAAGGACTCATGGTAAAGATTTCGTGCTTCTTGATTTACAAAGTAGATAGTTTCGCAACGATGGATACTATTTAGATTATTACTTGAACCATGTTTAGGTTCTAGGAGTGTAGTTGATATATAATTACGATGTTTAATACTTGTTGTATTGTAAGGATGTATTAGCTAATACATAGAGGATATCGAATCAAGATGTAAAATCTTATATAATAATTCCAATAGACTGAACCATATTATATAGTTGATTCAAGAAATGTAATTGATTCAAAGTTATGAAATCAATAAAAGATTTTATTCAAGTTATTGAAAAAGTTTAAATTATTACGCGTTTTTATAATATCGAATGTGATGTAATACAGGAATAGTAAATGACTAGGATTAGAAACTTATGAAAGTTTGGGGTCATTGTGTAGATCCTGAAAATGGAATGAATTTATATTATAAATTGTAATAATTAAAGTTTCATTCATTAAGTTATGAATGAAAAATATAAATAGTTTGACGACAGTAACATCATGGCGGACAGGATCCGAGGTTCGAAGGGACCCAGATTTGGGGGCGTCACATACATACATATGCATAACATGATACATGAATGACAGATAATAGATGGCAATATAATGTAGGGAATGGAAAATAGTACATACATTCCTAAGTACATCATCATCTACATACATCATCTCTGTACAAATAAAAATATAGGGAAATGGGGCACAACCGCCCAACAACTAACAAAGACCCCTACGTGGGTCTTAGCCCTCCGGCTCAATCCAGTTCGAGTTACAAAGGAGTTCTTGCAAGCTAAAAAGGCCAAATCAGGAATAAAAATGCTACGCGATTGAGCGAAATAGCTTGGAATCCTGGTTTTCTCAGACCGGACCGTGAGTCTACATATCACTCATTGGTGTTTTCCTGAAAATAGGGTACACTATGCCGATGATCTCAACTGTTACAAGTCACCCTCGGCAATACCTTACGTAGGTCCAATGCCGCCAATTTAGGGTCGTCACCCTAATTCCTTCGAGATTCCCTGGCGGGGGTATCACGCATGGTCATTTGTCCACATATTGGTTCCCCGGCGGGGGTATCACACATTGTCCGTTGATACACACATCAGCGAAGATCACGTTTCCCCGACGGGGGTTACAATGCGTGGTCATTCATTGGTTCACACGTCAGCGAAGGTCAGGCAGCCTTGACAACACATACTATTAGCAGTAAATCCAACAGAACATTGATATGTCCTGGCGATATAAACTAGGAAGGATCAACATCATCGGGGAGGATCGATGATGGAATATGTTATACACATCCTCAAACAGACAAAGCTTTATTTCCACAGATCTCTTGTACACGAGAGGCACATCTTCAGAATAAAGTATGTATCAAGGATTAAGGACTTTGATGATAACCCCGAATGTCAACATCCTAAAAGATTTGGATCACATGTCCAAGCTTGTCATTGTTGCCAATCCTAGGCAGAAGCAACATGGATCCGGCAATCATCCCAACATGTTGGAGAACAATCCAACAACACACTTGCATCATACATTTGCATCATATTACTGCACATGGCATTATGTTTATTTTGTGTTCAAGTGTCTAGAATTCTTTATCCTATCCATGCCATTGCATTGCATGAATATGATAAAGAAGGGCATCCGTAGACACTCGAAATTTTTTGCACACCTCTCACTGACATTGTAGGAGGCCACATTCGTCTTTCAGAGATAACCCAGGAAGACAGCTCATACCCAGTCCAGATACTATTGAAAGTTCAGTCTCAACCCCGGAACATATACCAGGAGTATTAGTTCCAACCTAGGAGATAACCCCGAGGCATGTAGTTTAAATACCAAAAATTCCACCGGAGAAGGTCGATTCATCTCGGAGATAACCCCGATATATTCAGTCTCAGTCCCAACACTGGAAATAGCAATGCTAACCTCGGAGATAACCTCGAGGATTGCAGTTGCAGTTCCGGAGATAACCCCAGAAATGCTTGTTTTAAATGCATGCAATCAGCTTCGACCTTGGCACTCACCCCGAGGCACTCAGTACAAGACCCAGAGATAGCACCGAGAAGACAGGCATACCTCAGAGATGACACTGAGGACCTTCAACACTTACAGCAGTCCAACCTCAGAGACAACCCTGAGCAACGTCTGCTTTATCGACCTAAATTGGAGATAACCCCGGTGAGGGGCAGAATCATCATATTGCCACCTTAACGTCACATCACACCATCTAAACATTTCATACATACATTTCTACACAGCAATGTCCCACAAGAACCAAGGAAGTCCAATCCCGAATGACTATTGCGCAGGGCAACGGATAGAATTTGAAGCTTGAAGACCGGAGGGCATGGTCCCATCTTCCTAACTTCGTACAACCTCTAATCCCAAGTCATTGTGTAACTCTCAACAACGGTGGTCCGAAATAGGTCTTATACACCTCAATCGGATGCCCGAATTGAAGTTCTAAAAGCTCGAGCGAACATCACGTTGCGTGCATGCACGTATTTCGAGACAACAGGACCCACGGAGCCCGGGGTAACACGGGTAGCCGCAGGTACACCTGTGGCTCCCCCCTCTATATATAGAGGTCTTGGGGTGGCCATTTGTACAAGAAAAAAGGTGAGAAAGCCCTGTCAAATTTGCTCTGTACACACCCTAAACTGAGTGCTTTCTCATTTTAAACACTTGTGGCTCACATATAGATACTATTGTACCGGCGGGAGCCTAATGTTCATCCACTTAAAGCTATAGAAGTCTTCTTTGGTAGTTCACTGTAAGCCTTCTTACACACTTTAAAGCCTTATTCTTCATCTTAGCACACAACATTCTTCACGTTGAGAGTCGTGTTGCGTGTGTATGCCCGGACTTCGGGCTGTTGTTTCCTTTCAGTTTGTATATATATATATATATATATATATATATATATATATATATATATTTACGTTTCGTACCGCCTGGAGTTTACTTCGTTGCAGTTGATTGCTTTTACAGCTTTATTTATATTTCGTCCAACCTGGAGTTTACTTCATGGCGGTTGATTGCTTTCGCAGCTTTATTTACATTTTTGAACCCCCATGGAGGTGCTTCGTGGTTGGTGATTATGTTTATATATATATTTACAGCTTATATATATATATATATATATATATATATATATATATATATATATATATATAACTGCTTATTGTTTTTGCATAAATTGCTACATCATGTGAGCCTAGGAATCATGTGATCACAGATTCAGTCTACTGAATCTAGATTCGATTCCCGTGATGGACATTTTCTGCTATAAGTAGCTTGTAAATTTATTCACGGTGTTTGGATTTCCTCAGATGGTTTTCTTGCCCACGAGGAGTTCGGCACTGCTTTGTACATTATTTTTCTTGAAGATGCTTCGCATCTTGAAAATAAAAGCAATCAAGCCGAACATTTAATAAAATAGAAGTATCAAAGGCCTCAATTACTATTGAGCACAAGGGTTTGAAAAACCTCTTTTATAAAACATCACTGCTATATCTTGTTTAAAACTGAATTTTTACACAAATTCAAACCCTTTGTATATAGGTGTGAACGAGGCATAGCACTACTTTTAAATAACTGCACATTGACCCACACACATACACACGTTCATATAACAGTTTCGTGAAAAGTGGCGGTCACCGTGGTAACACGGATGTCAAGGGGTGCCTAACACATTCCCTCCGCATAAGCAAGTCCCCGGACCCTAATGAATCTTAGTTTCACAGACCCGTTTAGCAGTGTCACATCACTGGGTCAATGTGCAAATATTTTCTAGGTTGTGTTGGTACAACCAGTTAAAAAACCAACCGGCGACTCTTATAGTCAAAACGTCAACATATACATGTCGGACCTTTTCACAACTTATTTTTTCAAACAAATCTCACCTAACATGAGAACACCAAAAAACAAGAATAAAAAGGGACAAATAAAAATCCCGACGTTGACACATATCGTTCACGTTCACATAATATTCAATAACTTTTAGTTGTAACTCTCAACGTTATAGTCATCATCATTATTGAATACAGTTCACTTTCTTATACTTTACATTCTTCGTTTAATTACTCATTAAACCATACTTAATTTCCAATCGTCATCACTATAAAGGTGATTTAAAGTTGGTCTTACCATGTACATTAAGTGCATGTACATTCTACTATTTGTTCTTTATCAATTGGAATTACAAAACCTAACTTTGTCAACCAATTTTCATTGTCGGCGCGACATCACTTTACTATAGTGGCACTTTAGCGCCACTCTTCAGTCACCGGCCCTACTGTATACGGCGCTGCGGCGCGGCTTATAGAGCTTTGTCTGGCGCTGCGGCGCCAGACCTCAGTACCAAACAGTTTTGACAATTTAATTATACAAACAAATTTCCCATACTCAAAACTTGTTCGTTATAAGTCCGAATTGGCTCGTTCAAAAGCCATTAGCTCACAAATTACATACTCTACATGTTCATACAAGAATTTTCTATTTTTGAATCTGTTAACTCGAAATTCACCTTTTAGTTCATTTCAACGACAACGATAAACTTTCGTGAACGTTCAACGCTCGTTTCTTCGTTTTAAGTCAGAATTCGGTCATTTTTAGTCCGCAACTCTATAATACCAAATGAGACTATACTCCATCGAAAACAAATGTTTCTGAGCTCAACAGCAAAATTTGACTTCCATTCTGAGAATTTCACGATTTCGACTATTATCGTTCGAACTCGTGAATTTCGACATAACTTCGTTACTTATGATTTGTTCATCGTTTCAAATGGATTCTATCCATCATACTAACATCTTAACATACATATTTTATTAACTTTTTTAAATGATAAGTTATTACTTGTTCTTCATTAGTTTATAACTTATAAATGTATAAACTACTTATGATTTCTCTTCACATGACTTATCATAGTTTAAGTCTTCTAACCATCATTCTCGCATCTCCTAATCATACAAATTTCATTCATGCAAACATATGACAATTTCTTACAAGTTCTTCCTTATTTCATAACTTACATATGAACGAATTACTTATTCACGGCTTATTAAAGCTTAAGTCCTTTGATTAATCATTCTCACTTCTTCTTAGAATACAAGTCCTACCACTACTCACTTCTCTAACAATTGAAGAGAAAGAGATTCATGGTTTAGAATCTTACCCTTGAATATCACTTGATTAAACTTTGATCTTCTTCTTGCTTCTTGAATTATAAAATCTAGCTTTTCTAGCTTTTTCTCTCTAACCAATAAGCCAATAAGCCATCCACCTCCTTAATCACCTCTTTACTATTCATTACTTAAGCACTAAGTTAACTTGCTCATCACTTATAAACATTTTACTTAGCCATTAAGTTTACTTAGTCATCCCATAATTTATCTCTTACTTAGCCCTTAAGTTTACTTGGTCATCACATAGCTTATCTCTTGCTTAGCCACCAAGTATAAGCACTTTACTTAGCCACCAAGCATAAGCACTTTACTTGGCCACCACTTAACTTATCTTTTGCTTAACAATTATGTTTACTTGCTCATTACTTTGGATCACCCATTGTTTTCCCCATTGGTTTTAACCATCCAATAGCCCATCGGTTCTTACTTTGGGCTTTAAGCTTAATTAACTTAACTTATGCTTTGGGCTTGCATTTAACAAACTCTTGGGCTTGTTCATTAATTCACATTAGACTTAACCACTCCTAACAAATCCTACAAGTCCAATACATTTGGCTTAAAGCCTTATAACGTATAATCTACGTATAAATCTCGTATTCTAACTTGTATACTTATTCATCATATACGATATACCATCATTCATACATACTCGTATTATAGTTCGTCTCATACTCGTATTTATTACCTCGTATAATACTTACGCATCATACGATTATCGTTTAATTCATTATACGCATTTCATTTCCTTCTTGAAATCACTTTCCCTAACCGTTAGGTTTTAAGTTCACAGGCGAAAAACTACATTTGCCATAACTGAAATATTATTGGATATTCCATCTCGTCTTAGAATTCTATCATTACGCATTTCTCGGAAGTTCAAAAATAATTCCCGAGCAAAAATGGATGTATAGTGTTTTTCGAAAAATTTCTCAAAAAACTTTTATTTTCGTCTTGAAAATTCAAACACTTTAATTCTATCACGTAGCCAAAATACTATGACGTTCCGATAGGATTAGGTTATAGAACGTCATCCATCTTGCTTACACATAATAATAACATATAATATAATTTTATTCATTATTTAATTAAATAAAATTATTTTACAATTTACTCCATTTTCTGGGTTATTACACTATTCCCCCCTTATAAGGATTTTTTCCCCAGAATCTCGCTACAATTACATAAACAAATGAGGAATATGTTCCCTTCATTTTAACTTCAAGTTCCCACATTGCTTCTTTGACATTATGGTTCCTCCACTTCACCTTCACCGAAGGTATTATCTTATTTCTCATGACTGGTCCCTTCCTATTAATAATCTGAGTTGGAAGTTAAGTACGTACTAACACATCACACTATCTTTCTTTCATATTGGTTCTTCTTTTAACTCGAATTTATTTGGAACTCAAATTCCTCCTTCAAAATGAGATGATACTTGATCTTCTCTTCATCCTCTATTCTCTTATTCATACGCTTGCACTCCACGTTACTTAGTTGTACCCCTTTAACTCGTTCCATTTTTGTAGATTGAGTCTACATTGTGAATAACATTTTTACCACTTCATTCCATAATTTAACTTCTAACTTCGTTCTCGCTATCTCCATTATTAACTCATTCTGAGTCATTAACATTGACAGCTTTTCTCTATCCTTCCTACTTAATGCGTCGGCTACTACGTTTACCTTCCCTGAATGATCTAAGATATCCCAATCGTAATCCTTTATTAATTCTAACCACCTTCTCTACCTCATATTCAACTTTTTCTGTGTGAAGATATATTTCAGACTCCTATAGTCCGTGTATATCTCACACTTCTCCCCGTATAAATACTATCTTAAGATTTTTAATTCAAAAACTACAGCTGCCAATTCTAGATCATAAGTAGGATAAACCTTCTCATAATCCCTTAACTGGCGTAACGCATACGTAGTGACCTTTCATGCTACATGAGCACGTAATCTCGTCCTCTATGCGAAGCATCGCTATAAATTACAAAATTCCTCGTATCATCTGGTAAAGATCATACATGTGCCTCACTTAACCTTCATTTTTTTTAGTTCCTGAAAACTCTTTTTCTTATTTCTCATTCCCATCATACTTTACAATAACAAATCAGTATATCTTTTAAGCTAAAATTCACACTTAGTGAATTCCGTATCCAACTTCTCCCTCCGTAGTGTTTCATACACTATCTTCAAATGTTCACGTGATCTTCTGGCGTTTTAAAATAGAATAGAATATCACCAATGATCATTATGACATATTTGTCCAAATATCATTTGAACACTCTGTGATGCTAATGGTATTTTCAACCATAGCACCTCACAAGCGTACCTATCAATTTGCCACCGACTTGCTCGACGCCCCTTACAGAATGTCTAACTCCAGTACATTAGTCAACCCAAACGACATAACCAGAAACTCATAAAAATTATAACGAGTTCTGAACGTCATCTTAGGTACATCTTTCTTCCTTACTGTTGCCTATTTTTTTAATAGCACTTTAACACGCAAGTATACGCGTTCAATTGTAATATTCAGCAAGAAAGGATATCGTTCCCATGAGGAAATAGACTAATATTTATCAATTACTAATTTCAATGCAATTAATCTTATTTTAAACTACAAAATTTTGTTTATGATTTGAAAATTAAACTTAACAAAACTAACAATTAAAATAAGAATTTCACAAGAATAACTGCAGATTTAACAGATTAAGATTACAACTTCCCTTAGTATTTTATTTAAACCAATTTACTTCCCATTTAAATCAATTAATTAATATGAATCATTATCCAAGAATGCTTTATAGAACTAATTCACACACTTTTTCCAAAACACGTGAACAAATCCTCCTAACTCCAATCCTTAAGACACAGAATTACAAGGAACACCCCAGTTAATCAACTCACTATATTCCTATGTGAATCAAGTTAATTAGGGTTTTATGCACAAATTCTTTCAAAGGATACAAAAGACACATAGGTATATTCCTATCCTACATGCTAATCATATTAATCCCTAATCAGATTATATGAACAGATGTTATCATATCCAGATCTCAATCTATACTCCATCTTCCAATTTTATATAGATTATCACAGTAATTGCTGGCCAAACAATTAATCAATAAGCAAAAGATATAATAAAAAATTCAATAAAAACTAACTTTCATTCAATGGGAAGATTTAATTTAAACTACATACCAAGTTCCGTTGCAATCTTAATGAAAATTTAGTTCATGATCATAATAAAGGAAAACATCATCCAGATTAATAATCCAAACATCCCAGATAATTACAAAAGATAAAACTAGAGAAGAGAAGAAGAAACTCTAAATTCGCTCCAATAATCTCTATTTGATCTTCAGCCCTCGCAATTCTCCTTCGTGTTTTCCTTCGTTGTTCTCTCTGCAAATCTCTTGAAAAATTGAGTGATGTCCCTTTTCTAAAGTCCTCCCCTATTTGTATTAGATCTGGCCTCTTTTTAGATTCCTTGTTGACTTCAAAAACCCACTTAGCAATAGAAAAACTCTCCTTTTTCCGCACATGAGCGCCTAGGCGCTCAACATAGGCCATTTCCAAGCGCCTAGGCGCTTGCTCAGGACAGCGTAATTACAAAAATGCCACTCAGCTCTAATTTTCATGATTTTTGACCTTTTTCTTCTCTCAAATGACCAATTTGTCCCTCCAGCTCCCACCTAAAAGAAATAAACACAAAACACATAAAAAGATGGGGAGTTACTACAAATGATTAGTAGTAGAAGATGGGCGAACTTTACAGCCCAACCGGATTCATCGGTCGTTAAAATTGTTAAGGAATTCTACGTCAATGCAAAAGATCATATTGGTAACATGATTTGGGTTCGCGGAAAATCAGTGGAAGTCAGTTTCAGGTTAATAAATGCTTACTACGGCTTAAACACAATACCCAATAATGGCTTCATTCAATATTTAGATCACGAGCTGGACTACAGTGAAGTCATTCAAGCATTGTGTGTACCTGAAACACAATGGAAATTAACAGATCAACAAGAAGCTGTTTTGTTCCCTACATCCGCACTAAGTAGTTACGGGAAAGCGTGGCATGCCTTTATTTGTGCCAAGTTGATGCCGTGTAGACATACAAGTGATGTTATAAATCGACGGGCGGCATTGCTTTTCTGTATTGCACAAGGAAAATCTATAGATGTGGGTCAGGTTATACATGATTCAATTGACAGAGCAATTAAAGGAGGGACATCGGGTGGACTACCTCATCCATCTTTGATTACTGGTCTATGTCGACAAGCTGGAGTAAAATGGGATGCTGAAGAAGCTACACAACCTCCTTTAGCTGCAATTGACCACTCAGTGATAAAAATGTACAAGGTATGGGGAGGGGGAACACCACACCCGAGAGGGTTAGGTTTCATTATTGTGCCTCCCGACCCTGCAGACGAGCCTAATCAACAGTCACATGACAATCCTACTACTGCTGCTGGAAATTCTGGGCCACCACCAAGTTTTTTTGAAGACATTCGTCAAGAATTAAGAAATCAAACTAGAAGGATTGACATGGTGGCTAATCGAGTTCAGTATGGATTGAACCGGGTGGAAAGAAATCAGGATAGCTTGGCTCAGCGACAATCAGAGATGTATCAGAACTGTAGCGCAGCATTCCTAGAGATGTTCGACCGCATGAATCCAGCAGGCGCTCCCTACCAATTTCCACCCTTGTCTGCATATCCCCCGGCTGATTTACCCCCTGAGGATGAGGTTGATGAAGAAGAAGAAGAGGATACTGATGAGGAATAGGGCGTCTATCTTTCAGGGAAGTCCTCAGTGCTTAATTTCTTATGTTTTGTTTGTTATATACAATGAGGACATTGCATATGTTAAGTTTGGGGGTGCATTCTTCCAGTTCCAGTTTTCATTCATTTAGTATTCATTTTATAGTTTTTCATTAGTTTTCATTCGAATATCTTTAAAAAAAAGAGAAAAAAAGAAAAATTCAAGTATTTGCATGTTTCCAGCTGTTAGATAGTTTAAGTCTATTTTGGCCAATGATGAGATTGAAATTGAGTAGACAAGTATAGTATTGACTGTTAAGACTTTGATGTGATTTCTTGTCATGATTTGAATCTTTACCTGTTTGAAACTGATATAATAAGGATAGCACAGTAAAAACAACTATGTTGACTGATTGAGTCTAAATTGACACGTAATAGACTTCTTGAGGATAATACTAGTTTGAAATGAATGAAAGACATGAATAGGCGTTGATGACTGAATTTAGACAAAAACTTAAGTTTGGGGGAATATTTGGGGTACATAAGCAAAAAAAAATGAAATGAAAAAAAAAGATATTGAGTTGAATAAATTAAGTCCTGTGGTGGGTCGAGAAGAAGCGTGAAATACACTCCCCATAAACACAGGTGTGAGATGGAGCGTAAAACGCACTCACTATCCATCATTGAAAAAAAAGAAGAGAAAACGGGAAAAGAAAAAAAAAAGCCCCCGTAATGATAAGTAAAGCATAAGTATCCCAGATTGGACTCTTGAATTTGGTGGATGTTTGACTTTAGTTGGATCTAGCTTGTTCGCGAATTTTGTGAGTTTACACTGTATGATGCCTTTAAAGAGATCTAGTATGTGTTGTATTTAGCATTATATTAGTTAGCATTGTTGTTGAGCACACACGCACTATATCAGTAATGACAGGGTAAGATTTGATGATTGACTAGGAAATTATTGATCTGTTTTAGTATGTTGTACTAGCATGTTTATTGTGATTTCTCTGAGGCTTGATGAATTGATTTTGTTCTGTTTGGCTGCTGGAATTTTAGGCATGTAGATATTTGCATTTGCATTGGCATTGCATATTTAGTTATTGCATTGTGTTTTGTTGCTTGGGGACAAGCAATTGGTTAAGTTTGGGGGTATTTGATGAGTAGGTTTTATACCTACGAATCCGATATTATTAAACTTAATTATTGCTATCTTTAATTGTTTTTTTAGTATCTTTTTATGTGTTTTGTGTTTATTTCTTTTAGGTGGGAGCTGGAGGGACAAATTGGTCATTTGAGAGAAGAAAAAGGTCAAAAATCATGAAAATTAGAGCTGAGTGGCATTTTTGTAATTACGCTGTCCTGAGCAAGCGCCTTGCTCAGGACAGCGTAATTATTGTTCAGGACAGCGTAATTACAAAAATGCCACTCAGCTCTAATTTTCATGATTTTTGACCTTTTTCTTCTCTCAAATGACCAATTTGTCCCTCCAGCTCCTGTAACGACCCCAAAATCTACACAATTTAAATCCCGACTTCGGTCGTTAACCATACATTCAACCTCTAAATAATACATCATTATTCTATATTAAACTTAATAAAATTACGGAATATTTAAAACTTTTATACATTTCCTTCTTTCTTGCCCTGAATCGCAACCATTACATTATATCTCTTTGATTCAATCTTATATCATGAATCGTTACAACAAAATGACTATACAAAGTCTTACATTATAACTAAATATCCATATAAATTGGATAGCTCAGCTTACATTTCAACAACATGTTACGTTCAAAATATGAAATACATTTCTCATAGAACATAAGTAATCTTCGTGAATATAGATCACTATAACTCACATAGCACGTATCTTTACCTTAAAATCTTGACATGCAAAAGTGGTTATTTGCAAGAGTGAGCTCGACAGCCCAGCAAAGTCTAACAGTTTTCATGCATCACATAGCACATAATAACATGCTCGACATGCATCTCATTAAAGTAACATGGCATACATGCTTTTAATTCACATAACAAATATAAAGATTGAGTTCCTTACTCAATCATCATTACTTAGCCAAAACAATGCAGTCATATATTGACTTTAACATTTCATGATTTCAACATGCATAACACATCATGCAATTTAAAACAGTTCATCAAGTCCACGTAGAAAATAGGAACCGAAATACTTGCCTTGATCGTTGTTTACCAATAATAGCTTAACAGCTTACAGTTATCTGCACTTCACGTGCCCTACAAAATTATATAATCATACACATCAACTATTAGTCACATAACAACACATAGCAATTGTAATGTAAACTCTACTCCACATCTCATAATCTTTCCTATTAATAAATACACAATGGTCAATTAGATTGTGTTAACTTTTCGACTTATGATTCACTATATTTCTTCTTAGTCAAACTCGAAGTTCAAGTGCTTAAGTCTTGCTAGGACTACTTATTGGTTTTATATTAAACCCATTCCATATCTTATAATATCCATTTCAATGGAATTGAAACACTTTTTAAGTTCATTAACACTTGGCACGGCGTTTCGACATTCAATCGTCACACGCCCGATTTGCCTCTCTTGTGTATGCTTACTATGCTTCTATAACTTATGTAATACATTATTTATTAATGTTAAGCATCATTATATTTACTAATATTCATGTTTTATAACTTAGGACATCATCTTTTATGGTCTGGAGCACTACACATGCATATGTGCATGCCCGATACCCTCCGATTGCCTCCGAAAACACAACAGTCCTAAAGATGACCATTTTGACCTATCCTAATGACCTCAAATTGAAAAATTTAAAGAACAAACGTTGTAGGTCTACTCGTTCTCGTTCCGGATCATCTTGAATCACCTCAATCGGAGTTCGTATGAGGAAGTTATGGCTATTTTACTACAGGAGGTCAAAACTGTCCAAGTCAGACTTCTGTCCCCGCGCTGGGGCGCGAGGACTAAGCCAACAAGTGGCGCTGGGGCGCGAGGTTGGCGCTGGGGTGCGAATTTCAGCGCTGGGGCGCCAACTTCTGGCGCTGGGGCGCAAATTTTGGCGTCGGGGCGCGATTTTTGGCGCTGGGGCTCAAATTTTGGCGCTGGGGCGCCGAAACTTGCAGAACCCAACCACGAAGAACAGAACAAAGCTACTGTCTTTATTTTTTAACAGCAATTAACCCCAATTAACATGTATAACTTATATAAACTACACATATACGCACTACCCAACATGCATATACTAGTTTTAACACAATTAATCAACAATAATAGGAAACTAAATATTTGAAAACACTGTTTTAAAAACTAAAACTCCATTATCGATATATAAAATACAGTAAACTATAATTCCATGGTTATAACCAATTTGATTCCTTTAAACTACGAATTTTCTGAAATTCATACCAAATAAACATACATGACCTTCAACTTCATAACTAGCATACACGAATTTCTTTGTTATCATGCAAAACACATATTCGTATATTTATTTTTCACTGTAAAACCAAGTTCTCTTTCTCAATGAACTTAATTTAGCATACAATCCATATACATATATATATACTAATACTACCAATCACAATTACAGATAACTTCCTAACCAATTATAAAACATGGTTTATAGGAATTTTGGTAAAAACCTTATACACAGTGAAAAACAAAATTACGGAGAGCGCAAAAATATGCTAACACATATATTTAACTATAACATAAAGGTTATAGGAAGAATACCTTTTTGAAGCTAAGACAAAATCTCTACTAACCACTGAGAAAAACTTTGAAACATAGAACTCTCTCTCTCAATCACAAATTCTTTTCTTTTCTCTTAAAACCTTTTCTGTCAACTTTTATTTTTTGCTTGAGCCAAATACAATATGCGTAACATAAAATAACACCAACGTACTAGTTTTAAAACGTATAAAACCGACGCCACACTTATTATCCTAATAATATATCGGTTACCATATATATATATATATATATATATATATATATATATATATATATATATATATATATATATATATATATATATATATTATTTATTTAACTAATTTAAATTCAAAAGAAATTCAAAAGCCATAAGGCTTTGTTTGGAAAACCATTAAAATTTAAATGATTAATATACTTAAACCTTGTTTGGCAAAACTAAATTAAAATTACTTTAATTTATTTTAATAACTCTTTATAATATAGTTATTTGTCACACTTCTTTTAATTAAGTTTTCATACTTAATTTAATTAATTCTAATAACAATTCATTGCATAATATAATAATTTATTTAATCATTATAAACTCTCTAACTTAATTATTAAATTAAATTAGATTACTATTTCAAAATAATTACTTTCCTTAACTCATTAATTATTTATTAAACAAATAAATAATCAATTCACATCAAATAAATTAAACAAATACTTATTTAATAATAAACGCATCCATTAAATATTTATATAATTTAATAAATATTTTAATAATATAATAAAAATCTGGATTGTTACATCATTCCCTCCTTACAAGGATTCTGTCCTCAGAATCACAATTCAAGCCACTCATTCGTTACAATCTTCCCTACTTATAAAGATTCTGTCCCCAGAATCGAAGACACAAATTAAACAAATAACTCGGAGAAATCTTTCATCATTTTATCTAAATATAGATTTTATATTTTCTACTACATTCATTACCTTAACAAATTCTAGGTTTCATTTCATCACTTGAACTCAATTATATCCTGAGTATTATATATCTTTTAACCCATTCATTTCCTTTTCTAAGGATCGTAATCATCAACACTCGGGATATTACATTCACCCTTTCTTCTAAGCATTTCGTCCTTAAAATTTTATTTATTAATATTTATTCATTCATCTATCAAAGTAGATTTTACGTTAATACTATATTCATTCCTTGTGTTCTATAACTACTTCTTTCCACAAAGATCATTCTACAATTTTTAACTTTTTTATTAAAAGTTTCACAAATTTCTTTGATAACTCATCCCCTTCTCATTTCAAAATCTCTTTTCTCACTTAATCAACACATTCATCATTCAGTGTTGCATTCCACGACTTACTTCTTTCTAAGGAATATTTTCCTTTTTCACTTCCATCTTGCAGAATAAAAAGAATTTTCCACAATTGTTCAATAATTGGGAAGTAGTTTGAATAACTCAGGAATTTAAAAGATTCCAAATCATGCTGAGGGTCATAAGACCACGAACTATGTCCACAGTTGCAAGTAATCTTTCAACTTCAACTTTAACAGTCATAAGACTATAAGGACCTCCGTACTTAGGGTGTTAAGCCCTTCGTACGATGTATTGTGCACAAACATTTAAACGCTATGCATATGTCCATAGTTATAAGTAATCTTTCAACTTAAACTTTAACAGTCATAAGACTATAGGGACTCCTCGTACTTAGGGTGATCAGCCCTTCGTACAATGTATTGTGCACAAACATCTCAACGCCTCCGCGTAATCCCCTATAAAAGGGTTGTTCATCTCAGCTTTTCAACATCTGAATCCGCACCAAAACAATTTGGTTTGGCGTAACTTCTCAAGAAACTCTTGAATTTCATGAACATCTTTCAATATTTGTCTAGCTGAATCAAATAGCATAGACCTCTACAATAAGTCGGACATTAAACGAAATATACATATACATACATACATATGTATTCTCATATCTTAAAGAAATCTCAAAAATCTTTTTTTTTGACGTCATGATACCGCACTGTATTTACAGTCCGTTGAGGATTCCGTCATTTGGTGATTTTATCATACTACATCATACCATAGTGGGTTGACGATCCTTAGATCACCTCCAACACTAGGTAATACTGCATTGATGACTCCATCGTTTTTATCATCTTTGCACCAGGTTACATGATGCATTAATGATATAAAATACATTTTGATATATTGCAAATCATTTTTGTCTAGCCGAAGTAATTAGCATAGACATACGAATAACAGTATTGTTGTTAAAACTCATTGGTTCCATCATTTGATCCAACATTTTTCAAGAAAATAAAAGTGTAAACATTAGCACGAAGTCAATAAATTTCGAAAGTCTAGCATAGCTAGTAGATTTAGAATACCTATGCTTCCACCATCAACTCCACTTTCTATAATGATCCATTGCTTAATTAGTCTATCTATTCTTATCATCCTCAATACTCCATTTACACTTATCTATACCCAGTTCGTCAAACTTACCACACGTTATGAGTTTAGGAACTTGCCACAATCATATGAGTTTAAGAACTTATCCTAGTCAGACCATAGGCATCCATTCGCTGAGGGGTTCAAAAACATACCATATAATTATGAGTCACGAACCTACCATAAGTATGAGTTTTAAGAACTCGCACTTAATCTTACAATATTCTCTAACTAGACTCTACCTATCTGTTATACACATGAGAAAAGAATCACCTTCTCAACAGGCATATATCAAATAGCGCGACACAAACATTCCAATGATTATCAATGTGATAAACTGAGTGTAAGCACAAAACCCTCGCCCATACAAAGGTTTGTACAACTCAGCCATCACATGAGTTCTCAATTGAAATCCCATCTAACTCTATCTTTCTTTTAACTTGTTCTTTGCTGGATACGAATTCCTCGTATCACATCATCTATAACTTATCATGAGTTATCTCGTACTATTTCATAGTACACCATCTTCATAACATTAAGCTATAATCATTCAAACATTGCAGACCATCTTTCTTTTATAACTTAAACAGATCACGTCGTGACCTTATTCTATAATCATCTCTCTTAAAATTCTTTTGTTAACTCGTGGTCGTTTTGTTTTACGATCCTCATTCTTTCTCTTTTTCATCATTTACGACATTATTCGTTATCTTGGCTATTGGAGTTAGGAAACTTCCATTTCTTATATTTATATCTCTTTAAGATTCTTCTTTGAATCTTCTTGTTTATATAACAATTCTTCCTTTAAGAATTTCTAACTTCATTTACTTCACTCAAAATTTCATTCAAGTTCTAAGCTCTCATCATACGTGTCCATTTCTACACTTGGTACACATCTAGTCTCTAACAGTTTCAATATGGTACGCTGAGTGGTTTCTCACAAACAACCAATAAACTAGGTTCCGAGTTGCTAGTTCGTATATACCTCCGCTCCATGAAGGAATTGTTTAGCCCAGATACCATACATCAACTATTAAAGAGTACAATTGTACCACACTTAGACATAACTCTCTATTCATAACTTCTTTATCATTCTCTTTTTATAGACATTGTCTATTTATTATCACCTTTCATCCTTATTATCGGAGTTGGGTAACCCCACATTTATATTCCTTATAACTCTGCGAGATTCTTCTTTGAATCCTTTCACGCAAGTTTTAATCCCTTATTGTTCAAACTCTATTTGAGCTTATTCGTTCATTATCTTCACCTCTCTTTTCTAAGGTTATAGCCTACGGTACTCCTACCTAAGGTTTATAACCTACAGCTCTGATACTAACTGTAACGACCCCAAAATCTACACAATTTAAATCCCGACTTCGGTCGTTAACCATACATTCAACCTCTAAATAATACATCATTATTCGATATTAAACTTAATAAAATTGCGGAATATTTAAAACTTTTATACATTTCCTTCTTTCTTGCCCTGAATCGCAACCATTACATTATATCTCTTTGATTCAATCTTATATCATGAATCGTTACAACAAAATGACTATACAAAGTCTTACATTATAACTAAATATCCATATACATTGGATAGCTCAGCTTACATTTCAACATGTTACGTTCAAAATATGAAATACATTTCTCATAGAACATAAGTAATCTTCGTGAATATAGATCTCTATAACTCACATAGCACGTATCTTTACCTTAAAATCTTGACATGCAAAAGTGGTTATTTGCAAGAGTGAGCTCGACAGCCCAGCAAAGTCTAACAGTTTTCATGCATCACATAGCACATAATAACATGCTCGACATACATCTCATTAAAGTAACATGGCATACATGCTTTTAATTCACATAACAAATATAAAGATTGAGTTCCTTACTCAATCATCATTACTTAGCCAAAACAATGCAGTCATATATTGACTTTAACATTTCATGATTTCAACATGCATAACACATCATGCAATTTAAAACAGTTCATCAAGTCCACGTAGAAAATAGGAACCGAAATACTTGCCTTGATCGTTGTTTACCAATAATAGCTTAACAGCTTACAGTTATCTGCACTTCACGTGCCCTACACAATTATATAATCATACACATCAACTATTAGTCACATAACAACACATAGCAATTGTAATATAAACTCTACTCCACATCTCATAATCTTTCCTATTAATAAATACACAATGGTCAATTAGATTGTGTTAACTTTTCGACTTATGATTCACTATATTTCTTCTTAGTCAAACTCGAAGTTCAAGTGCTTAAGTCTTGCTAGGACTACTTATTGGTTTTATATTAAACCCATTCCATATCTTATAATATCCATTTCAATGGAATTGAAACACTTTTTAAGTTCATTAACACTTGGCACGGCGTTTCGACGTTCAATCGTCACACGCCCGATTTGCCTCTCTTGTGTATGCTTACTATGCTTCTATAACTTATGTAATACATTATTTATTAATGTTAAGCATCATTATATTTACTAAGATTCATGTTTTATAACTTAGGACATCATCTTTTATGGTCTGGAGCACTACACATGCATATGTGCATGCCCGACACCCTCCGATTGCCTCCGAAAACACAACAGTCCTAAAAATGACCATTTTGACCTATCCTGATGACCTCAAATTGAATAACTTAAAGAACAAAAGTTGTAGGTCTACTCGTCCTCGTTCCGGATCATCTTGAATCACCTCAATCGGAGTTCGTATGAGGAAGTTATGGCTATTTTACTACAGGAGGTCAAAACTGTCCAAGTCAGACTTCTGTCCCCGCGCTGGGGCGCGAGGACTAAGCCAACAAGTGGCGCTGGGGCGCGAGGTTGGCGCTGGGGCGCGAATTTCAGCGCTGGGGCGCCAACTTCTGGCGCTAGGGCGCAAATTTTGGCGTTGGGGCGCGATTTTTGGCGCTGGGGCTCAAATTTTGGCGCTGGGGCGCCGAAACTTGCAGAACCCAACCACGAAGAACAGAACAAAGCTACTGTCTTTATTTTTTAACAGCAATTAACCCCAATTAACATGTATAACTTATATAAACTACACATATACGCACTACCCAACATGCATATACTAGTTTTAACACAATTAATCAACAATACTAGGAAACTAAATATTTGAAAACACTGTTTTAAAAACCAAAACTCCATTATCGATATATAAAATACAGTAAACTATAATTCCATGGTTATAACCAATTTGATTCCTTTAAACTATGAATTTTCTGAAATTCATACCAAATAAACATACATGACCTTCAACTTCATAACTAGCATACACGAATTTCTTTGTTATCATGCAAAACACATATTCGTATATTTATTTTTCACTGTAAAACCAAGTTCTCTTTCTCAATGAACTTAATTTAGCATACAATCCATATACATATATATATATATACTAATACTACCAATCACAATTACAGATAACTTCCTAACCAATTATAAAACATGGTTTATAGGAATTTTGGTAAAAACCTTATACACAGTGAAAAACAAAATTACGGAGAGCGCAAAAATATGCTAACACATATATTTAACTTTAACATAAAGGTTATAGGAAGAATACCTTTTTGAAGCTAAGACAAAATCTCTGCTAACCACTGAGAAAAACTTTGAAACACAGAACTCTCTCTCTCAATCACAAATTCTTTTCTTTTCTCTTAAAACCTTTTCTGTCAACTTTTATTTTTTTCTTGAGCCAAATACAATATGCGTAACATAAAATAACACCAACGTACTAGTTTTAAAACGTATAAAACCGACGCCACACTTATTACCCTAATAATATATCGGTTACCATATATATATATATATATATATATATATATATATATATATATTATTTATTTAACTAATTTAAATTCAAAAGAAATTCAAAAGCCATAAGGCTTTGTTTGGAAAACCATTAAAATTTAAATGATTAATATACTTAAACCTTGTTTGGCAAAACTAAATTAAAATTACTTTAATTTATTTTAATAACTCTTTATAATATAGTTATTTGTCACACTTCTTTTAATTAAGTTTTCATACTTAATTTAATTAATTCTAATAACAATTCATTGCATAATATAATAATTTATTTAATCATTATAAACTCTCTAACTTAATTATTAAATTAAATTAGATTACTATTTCAAAATAATTACTTTCCTTAATTCATTAATTATTTATTAAACAAATAAATAATCAATTCACATCAAATAAATTAAACAAATACTTATTTAATGATAAACGCATCCATTAAATATTTATATAATTTAATAAATATTTAAATAATATAATAAAAATCTGGATTGTTACAGCTCCCACCTAAAAGAAATAAACACAAAACACATAAAAAGATACTAAAAAAAATAATTAAAGATAGCAATAATTAAGTTTAATAATATCGGATTCGTAGGTATAAAACCTACTCATCACTTACTTTCAACCGACGATACCCCGTACACAAATCTATCTTAGAAAAATACTTTGCCCCTTTCAACTGATCAAATAGATCATCGATCCTGGAAAATGGATATTTATTCTTAACCGCTAACTTACTCCTCTTACAATAGTCGATACACAAACGTAACGACTCATCCTCTTCCTTATCATCCTCCTAACTTGCGTCATGGTTAGACACCAAGAGCGTCCTGGTGATTTATTATCGTAAAATACTACCTTGGGTTCCTTAAAAATTAAAAGGTTTACACTTTTCTTATGATAGTTTATTAAAGTTCTATGGTAAATTAACCCATTCATACCGAGAATTACTTCAAATTCTCTTAGCCTCATCGGTACTTATCTACCAATACTTTATTACCTCTTTTATCCATGAAACAATTCCCATGAATATATTCACGAGAGTTATTTCCTCATTTTCTACCTTAACATTTAAAGGTATTTAAAATCCTTTCGGAAATGAATCTAATCGCTTAGCAAATTCACATGCTATAAGAGAACAAGTAGCACTCCAATCAAATAGCACATAAGCAATCATTTTATTGACCGGAATGATACCTGCTACTAAATTTGTTGATGCAACCGCATCTTGGACAGTTATATTAAAAGTACGGGCCATAGGTCTACCCGACAATGGTGGTCCAGTAATGGCTAACTTACCACTACTAGCACCCTTACTTTCCTCCGACCCCTTCTTTGGGCAATTTCTTGCCATGTGGTCCATTGACCCACATACAAAACAACCATGGTTCTTCTTAGGATTAGGACAATTGGGTGATATATGACCCTCCTGTCCATAGTTATAGCAAACCGATTTCCCCTTCAGACATACTCCTAGATGAGTCTTTTCACATATCTTACATGCTTTGATCCTACACTTAGGATCCCCTTGTTCCACTCCAGTAGTCCCGGAGTTAAAATTCTTCCTCTTGGGCAGACTTCCACTACCACTAGCTCCTTCGACCTTGGGTCCTCCCTCTCCTTTACTCTTATTCTTTCTCTCTTTATGGTATTGGGTCAAAGCCTCACTACCACCTTCTACTATAATTGCCTTTTCCAGAATGGTCCCATAGGAAGCACTCTGGAACACAGAAATTGTACTATAAAGCCAGGGTTTCAGACCCTGCTTAAACCTACGAGCCTTCCTCTTCTAAGTGTCCACTTAGTGTGGAGCAAATCTTGCCAATTCATTGAATTTGGCTGCGTATTGGGGAACCGTCATGTCCCCTTGCTTAAGTTCTAAGAACTTAATCTCCATCCTACCTTGTATACTTGTAGGGAAATAATTCTCAAAGAAAACCTTCTTGAATTGTTCTCACGTTACCGCATCTGTTCTAGCCCCACCCTGGTGAGCCTCCCACCAAAAGTTGGATTCCCCTTTCATCATGTAAGTCGCAAAAGAAGTCTTTTGTACCTCAGCTATGTTTGTAATAACAAACGCCTTCTCTATTTCTTTTACCCATGTCTGAGCCTCTATTGGGTCCATCGTTTCTTTGAACTCCGGCGGACCTATGCTTTTAAACTCTTTAAAGGTAGTCGTTATGGCTACCCTAGGTCCCGTGGGTGCTCTACCCCTGGTTTGGTTAAATGCAGCTGTTAATAAATTAACGAACTCTTGCATAGGGTTGTTTTGACCCCCTTGATTATTATTATGTGACTCAGCCTCTTGATTACGCTGTCTTCTCCTTGGCGGCATTATTCTGATTAAATACATGAAGTTTCATTATTATCTATTTACTTGCTTGGTTATCATTCCACAATAATAACTCATACCACATCAAGGCACATTAAATAAAAACTTTATTATATTAATATGCTTCTTCATAGTTTGAAACTATTTACAATTTGTCTCCATAGCCAAAAGTTATTACATTTCTATCCCGCGATTGAATTTCACAAAAGTTGGAATTTACAAAAAAGACTACCCTTTGATAAAAAAGAGGGTTTTACGTCACTACACACATATTTATAACTTTAGACTTCTAATAATGCATAACAACATCCTCGTGTTCCTCATTCGTAAGAATCGACACAATATCCCGACTAATAGTATGTCGATTCTTTCCCGACTCAATGGAATAACAAGAAATTTTTAGCTTGAAATCCTTATGAGCACTCCCATGGATGTAAGACATCCGTGCTATTTTCTGGTCCTTCTCAACCAGTTTCTTACGAAGCTTATCGGCCTCTTCCTTACAATATGTCGCCTTATCCTTCATGAGCACCTTCTCATCATGCTCAATCTCAAAATCTACTTCTACAGACACCTTAGCTTCATGGAGATCACTAATCTCCTTCCCCTGGTTCTGCACAATAGTGCATTATTGCACATTCCGGTTAAGCACTGCCAGATACAATGCCCTCATTGCCTATGGAGGTGTTGGCTCTAGTGCAGGTACCACCGTATTAAACAATGCTACCTCTATCTCCTCATCCACATCGACCAACATATCCCTATACATGAAGCTATTGATGGACATCTACAATAACATATAACATGTTGATTAGTACATAATACACAATAGTATAAGCACAAATCACATTTAATTTATTTAGGGTTAATTTCCATCTTTTAAATCTTTCAGTACGTAGTTTCCTCAATACCTTATTAATTCATTCGACTCAAGTTTACTTCCTTCGGACTTTTCCTTTCCTAATGAGGTTATTAGCCTAAGGTTCTTCCCCCCTTAAGTTTTATAACCACATGCTTTGATACCAACCTGTGACGCCCCCAAAATTGGGTATCTTACAACCCAACAAATGGTGTTACACGGTACTCATAACTATACATTCATTCTATTGAAACGACATCAAAATGTGTGTATCAACAACATTCTTATTACATTATTAATAATAAATCCAGTTCCCATGTTCTAAAACCATTACATTCTTTGTTCATCATAATATGATACATACAACTTACTAGTTTATTACAAGATAAACTAATCATTCATCTTCGCCTTGCCTTTATCTCTCCTGGAACCCTCGGTTTGCTCGACCTCAGCTGCAGTCATATGATTCAAGCAAGAAGTAGGCATAACTAGCTCAACAAGTCTAACAATATATTATATAAATACCACTTCGAGAATCATATGATTATTCTTAGATAACTGAATAATAGTTATGAAGTACTACGAAACATTGGATAGCACTTCTCATCTCATAAAACAATTTCGAAGTACATATAGTAGCTTAGAAATTCTGAGTAGGTCCATAGACCATGAACATTCTCTTCAACTTTTATTCATGAAAAGGACAACCCGACACTAAGACCGTAAGTCCGATATTTCTTATGAGCACTTGTAGGTGATCGGCCTATAGTACTCTATGTTGATCAACACTCATCCGTTAAACGTATTTACATTTAAGTTTTTAGGCAACCTCGCGTGCCCATCGAATAATCAATGTAAAATATATTTGTTTATTCATACTCAGGCTTACCTTAAATCCGTACCAAACAATTGGTGTAGGATAGCGTTATCAATTCTATATGAAAAGACTTGTAAATAAATCAATCAATCTTTCAAGACTAGTCTAGCCGAGTTAAAACTGGCATCGACCCTTTCTTTAAAACAATTCATGCATCTCATAACATGAATCACTTAAAACCTGGCTAACTCGAAGGTTAGACAAGCGTTAAGAAAACTTGCCTTCAGCGTCTGCTACAGTAAAATTATTTTTCCTTTGAGTCTTTAGAGTCTCTACAATACATAACCACATAACATATCACATTAGGCCATGAATGAACATACATGGTTCCTAATGAATCTTACCCTTCTTCTCAATCTAATCATGTATTAGATTTGTTATTATTGGTTCCGACTTGCCGTTATAATTTACATCATTCTTACCATCTTCTTTCTCTTATATGTCTTAAGTGGATTTACTTCATCAATACAACTCGTTTCGAGTTAATCATCCTTCCTCACGGCTTACTAACATTCTTAGTTATTAATCAAAACTCGATTGTCATTTGTTAAGTACACTTATTGCATACCGTTTACGTTCATGTAATATTCATCAACTTTTAGTTGTAACTCTCAATGTTATAGTCATCATCATTATTGAATACAAATCACTTTCTTAAACTTTACGTTCTTTGATTAATTACTCATTAACCCATACTTAAATTCCTACCATCATCACTATAAAAGTGATTTAAAGTTAGTCTTACCATGTACATTAAGTACATGTACATTCTACTATTTGTTCTTAATCAACTGGAATTACAAAACCTAACTTGGTCAGCCAATTTTCACTGTCGGCGCTGCTGCGCGGCATCCCTTTACTATAGTGGCGTTGCGGTGCCACTCTTTAGTCACCGGTCCTACTGTACGTACACGTCATTACGGCGTGGCCTATAGAGCTTTGTCTAGCATTGCGATGCCAGACCTCAGTACCAGACAGTTTTGACAGTTTTATTACACAAACGAATTTCCCGGACTCATTACTTTTTCGTTATATGTCCGAATCGGGTCGTTCAAAAACCATTAGCTCACAAATTATATACTCTACATGTTCATACAAGAATTTCTATTTTCGAATCCGTTAACTCAAAATTCACCTTTTAGTTCATTTTAACAAAAACGATAAACGTTTGTGAACGTTCAACGCTCGTTTCTTCGTTTTAAGTCAGAATTCGGTCATTTTTGAGTTCGCAACTCTATAATGCCAAATGAGACTATACTCCATCGAAAACCAATGTTTCTAAGCTCAACGTCAAAATTTGAATTCCATTCTGAGAATTCACGATTTCGACTATTACCGTCCGAACTCGTGAATTTCTCCATAACTTTGTTACTTATGATTTGTTCATCGTTTCAAATGGATTCTATCCATCATACTAACATCTTAACATACATATTTCATTAACTTATTTAAATGATAATTTATTTCTTGTTCTTCATGAGTTTACAAATTATAAAAATATAAACTACTTATGATTTCACTTCACATGACTTATCATAGTTTAAGTCCTCTAACCATCATTCTCACACCTCCTAATCATACAAATTTCATTCATGCAAACATATTACAATTTCTTACGAGTTCTTCCTTACTTCATAACTTACATACGAATGAATTGCTTATTCACGGCTTATTAAAGCTTAAGTCCTTTGATTAATCATTCTTACTTCTTCTTAGCATACTACTCCTACCACTACTCACTTCTCTAATAATTGAAGAGAAAGAGATTCACGATTTAGGATCTTACTCTTGAAGATCACTTGATTAAGCTTTGATCTTCTTCTTGCTTCTTGAATTATAAAAACTAGCTTTTCTAGCTTTTTCTCTCTAACCAATAAGTACTTATGATGTTGGATGAAATGAACAACCAACAAATGAGCTAGCATCCTTCTTATTTATAGAAATCACAATGTGAGGGCTTAATAGTCAATAAGCCATCCACCTCCTTAATCACCTCCATACTATTCATTACTTAAGCACTAAGTTAACTTGCTCATCACTTATAGTCATCCCATAACTTATCTCTTACTTAGCCCTTAAGTTTACTTGGTCATCACATAGTTTATCTCTTGCATAGCCACCAAGTTTAAGCACTTTACTTGGCCACCAAGCATAAACACTTTACTTGGCCACCACTTGACTTATCCTTTGCTTAACCATTAAGTTTGCTTGCTTATTACTTTGGATCACCCATGGTTTACCCCATGGGTTTTAACCATCCAATAACCTATCGGTTCTTACTTTGGGCTTTTAGCTTAATTAACTTAACTTATGCTTTGGGCTTGCATTTAACACACACTTGGGCTTGTTTATTAATTCACATTGGACTTAACCACTCCTAACAAATCCTACAAGTCCAATACATTTGGCTTAAAGCCTTATAACGTATAATCTACGTATAAATCTCGTATTCTAACACATATACTTATTCATCATATACGATATACCATCATTCATACATACTCGTATAATACTTCGTATCATACTCGTATTCATTACCTCGTATAATACTTACGCATCATACAATTATCGTTTAATTCATTATACGCATTTCATTTCCTTCTTGGAAATCACTTTCCCTAACCGTTAGGTTTTAAGTCCGCGGGCGAAAAATTGCCATAACTGAAATATTATTGGATATTCCATCTCGTCTTAGAATTCTATCATTACGTATTTCTCAGAAGTTCAAAAATAATTCCTGAGCATAAACGGATGAATAATACTTTTCGAAAAATTTCTCGAAAAACTTTTATTTTCGTCTTGAAAATTCAAACACTTTAATTCTATCACGTAGCCAAAATACTACGACGTTCCGATAGGATTAGGTTATAGAACGTCATCCATTTTGCTAACACATAATAATAACATATAATATAATTTTATTCATTATTTAATTAAATAAAATTATT
Source organism: Panax notoginseng (assembly GCA_016801055.1). Lineage (NCBI taxonomy): Eukaryota > Viridiplantae > Streptophyta > Magnoliopsida > Apiales > Araliaceae > Panax > Panax notoginseng. Next base: position 130,735,855 of record CM029013.1, on the reverse strand, counting down.
TTACAATTTACTCAATTTTCTGGGTCGTTACATCTTGTCACATTCTGAAAGTAGCAATCTCTTTCGTTAGAGGCATTGTCTGCAACCATTGCAGGGATAGATATATTAAGGACATAAGATAGATTTTCATCCTTGAGAATTATTCTCAAATTCTTTAACCAATCCTTTTAATTCGGTTCAGTTAATTAGCATCTAATACCGCAGTGATAGTAATTTAGACATTGTAAAATTCTGTGAATGAATTTGTAATTAACAACATTTTTAGCATATATTCTTTTATTAATAAACAAAATAAATTAGGTCTTAATTTAAATTGGTATCTTCCACTATTTTTTTAAACTATATTACCCTCACTTATATAGTTCGGTAAAATCTAATTAAAGATTTGCTAGTGAGAATAAGGATCTCATTTCAAATGTATATAGCATTGTGTGTGCACAATAAATTGTATATAAATAAATAGGTAGACAACTCCTGTCAATTACATCAACATGTAACTCCTTTTATTTTGCCTATTATATTATAATGGTCAAGTGTGTGCACATCCGAACTAAATTAATCCAAGTTAAGTCAGACCCAACATTTCCATATAAGTGAAGAGAAAACTACAACCAATATTTGTGCACAACAAAGCGGTAATGTTCAATTTCTTATAAACATCATATGTAATAAAAATAACATCTCAAATATTTAATACTTGTCTTGTGTGTGCATAACAAACTCATATTAAATATTCAATATTTTATTATTTTTATCATGCTAGAGTCGACATTCGATATTCCAAATATGTTTGAATGTTACAATTTAATATAATTTATTTGACGGGTTTGTTATTAATTTATCTCATCTTGTTTAACGCATATATATATATATATATATATATATATATATATATATATATATATATATATACACACACACACACACACACACACACTTTATTTAAATTTGGTTCACTAGAGCCACCAAGTGAACCAAAAGGTCAAATCCTAGTGTGCAAGAATTAAATTTAATCATAACAATTACATTTAAATTTGAGCTCCATTACAAACGGGTCTTCAAACGCTCCTTGCTCCTTTATCTCCAATTCTAGCAAATTAATTCTAACTATTCTTATTACAAAACTATTTATAATAAATAGAAATCTTGATCAGTAGTCAAGGAAAAGTACATAGGAGGGAGATAGAATTTATATTAAGAAAAATTAGAGAAGACGAGGTACGCAAACCCCATTTATAAAACACATACATTCATGCATCTAACTATAATATAATCCAATAACATTGGTCAATAGTTCATAATCAATCTCATTTATTATCATACATATCATTATATATATATATATATATATATATATATATATATATATATATATATATATATATATATATATATATATATATATAACATTCATCTCATGAATAATAAATCTATTCCATATATACATCGATATCAATTTAATAGGCAATTTCAAATTTATTAAAAATCCAATTTTGAAATAAAAATAAACTCCTTTATTTTAATCAAAATTTAAATCATAATAAATTTATTTATTTTATTTTATCCATTTTTGAATAAAAATAAACTTCTTTATTTTTAATCAAATTCCAAATCAAAATAAACTCCTTTATTTAAATTAACAAGAAATCTAATTTCAAGTACGAAATAAACTCCTTTATTTTAACTTAAAATTGTTGGAAAAATAAAATATGTTGAATCATATTTCTTATCCAAAATTAAAAATCTTTAATTTTAGAAAACATGGAATTCTATTCCATATGTGAATAAACTCTTTTATTCTAGAAAATATGGAATTATATTCCATATGTGAATAAACTCTTCTATTTAAACGAACGTGGAATTGTTGGTTGTAAAATCTAAATACGCATAGCACGCAAGTATACATGATCAACAAGTAATATAATGATAAATAGAGTATCGTTCTCGCAGAGACAAATATTAAATTTTATCCTAATAATTACCAATCTTGTATTATCTCAATTTTATTAAACTAATGATTTAATGATGAAATTAATGAAAAACTACTAAATACAAAAAAATCAACCACTACCACAAATTTTAATCAGATATTGAAGAATTAAGCCTACAATTTCACTTAATGCTTCACTTAGATTGATATACTTCTTTTTAATTCAAATTATCTATTCTGGTTCATTAATCAAGACCACAAAAGCAGATATAACCATCTCTCGATGCACTACACCCATATCAACTTAAATCCTCAGATGATAGAATTAAGCAGAACACCCTAATTAACTAATTTTTTTTTCCGTTAAAGTTACACTGTATAAAAAAAGGGAGATTACAAAAACTCAAGGGAACCCCAAACGAAAATAGTAAAGACTTCAAAGGACAGGCCCCCTGATCTCAGTACTATTAATCAAAAGGACAAAGCCAACAAGCTGGTAAAGATTCAAGGCGAGACGAAGCCCAAATAGAAGCCTAAAACGAATGCCAAACTTAATGAAGCCAAAGCCAACTGGCAAGACCGAACTACGAACATAAACCCGACCAAGGTTGCAACACTCCCGAACTAGCCCATTCCGAACATGTCGAAGCCAAAGCCAGTAGCCATCAACGTCGAAACCCCACCTTGCCGAAGCCGAAGCCGAAGCCCCACCTGAACCACGCCGAAGACCAACCTTACCGAAGCCGAACTACGCCGAAGCCGAAGTCATACAACCCTTGCCACCTTCATGCCGAGGCCCCCATATGCCAAGGCAACAACATGTCGAAGTCCAGCAAAAACCACAGTCATGCCGAAACATAAAAGCCTTACAATACAACCCACAGAACCATCAAAATTGCTAGCCAAAATCAGATGGCTAACCGGATGAAAGAAGGTATGTCCTTCACTTTCTGGAACTTGTGAGTGGTATGTAGTTTGCATTTAATGATTTGCAAAACCGGGTGGGTGATAATCCTTACAGGAGAAGAGCTATTTCCATGAACTCTAGCGTTTACTCCTTCCAAATGTGATAGACAATAGCAGTAAACCCCAAATGCAAAATATTATATTGCACAGAAGAGCTGGGGTGGGAGATAATGAAGTTAGTAATGGAAAGCCAACTCCTAGAAAATCCCTTCCAGCCACAGTTACGAAGAACTGATATGAGTAACTGAAACGAGAAAGGGCAAGAGAAAAAATAATGGTTAAAGGTTTCATTGTGGGCATTACATAAGTGGCAAGTTAGATTGACAAGAAGTCCAAAGTTAGAAAGCATATCCATAATTTTCATCCCATTCTGAAAAGCTAGCTATAGAAAGAAAGAGAAACATGGGGGAATGAATTTGTGCCACACCAATTTATACCAAGCCACAGGTTGGCTAGAGGATCTGATGGAATCCCATATGATCGAAGTGGAGACACCCCTAGCCTTTATGTTGTCCATAAGATATAGTCATCAATCCTCGAGTTACAATGGGTTGCATAGTTAAAATTTTCCCTAAACTGCATAACAGAGTGGTGGTTAGAAGTGGGGAGTTACCAACTTGAATTTGTAATAATACTACTAACAAGGGCAGAAGGCCCGAGCCCCGAATTAGATATAAGGGTGGAAGAATGGGAGGTGGCCAAAGGTTTATTAGAATACCAGGGATCAAACCAAAGATTGGTACGATTTCCATTACCAATAATAAATTTAGTATATTGCATTACACAAGATCTCGGAGCAAGGACTTTCTGCCAAATCCAGGAGTAGTCATTTGGGATATCCATACACCAAAACTACTTGTCCTTGAGAGAATAAGTCCAAACCCATTTGGCCCACAAAGAAATGGACTTAAGGTTAATGATATTCCAAAGATGCAAAAGCATAGAGGCCTTGTTCCATTCATCAAGTTGCTTAACCCACAATCCTCCCTCATAAGGAGGTAGGGAGATCCTGCTCTAAGCCACTTTGGCACCTAACTTTAGAAGTGATGGGCCCATCCATAAGAACCTACAAATGGTGCTCTTGAATTCCTTCAAGGCTGCAGCAGGAAAGATGATATTTGATGACCAATAGGACTGCATGGCAAAGATCACTGACTGGATAAGTTGTAACCTCCCAGAATAGGAGAGGAATTTGTTTATCCAAGAGGAAATCCTAGCAACAATCCTATCGAGAAGTGGCCTGCAGTCCGCAAGACTCAATTTCGAAGTTATCAATAGAACCCAAGAAATTTTGTAGGAAAAAGGCCCAATTGGAACCCCAGAGAGGAAAGAATATCTTCAACAGTAACATGGGGAATTGGATAGAAAGCACATACTCATAGATGCATTCAGGTGAATGCCAGAAATGGAAGAGAAATTATCAAGACATCCTTTTAAGATGGATACAAACCTGATGTCCCCATGGCAAAATAAAATGAGATCGTCAGCAAAGCAAAGATGGGTTAGCCGGATAAGCTTAGTTTTCTAGTGGAATGTGAATGAAAGCTTGTCACACTCCTTGGCGAGTATAAGGGAGAGCCCCTCCATTGCAATAAAAGATACGGAGAAAGGGGATCCCCTTGACGATGCCCTTTTGCTCCAAAGAAGTAATCATACAATCCACCATTGACCTTAACTGAGTATAAGGCAGTAGTAACGCAAGCTCTAATCTAGAAAATGAACTTCAGAGGGAAGTTGAAGAGCTTCAGAGATTCAAGTAATAAATCCCAGGACACCGAATCAAACTCTTTTTGGAGATCGATCCTTAATGCGCATCTGGCATGACTCGATCCTCTGTGGTAGTTTCTAAAGAGTTCTTGAGCAATTAGAACATTATCACAAATACGCCTACCCGAGACAAATGCAGCATGAAAAGGGGAAATAATCCTAGGCAAAATACCCTTGAGCCTACTCACAATGATTTTAAAGATACATTTGTAAGTAGTATTACAGCAGGATATAGGTCTATAGTCGTTCATAGAGGAAGGGTTGGGGACTTTAGGAACAAGAGCAATAGCAGTAGAGTTAGTCCTTCTTAAAAGACACCCCCGCTGGAAAAAAGACTTGCCAGCAGAAGTGAAGTCTGAACAAAAAATATCCCAGCAAGCTAAAAAGAAGTTGACATTGAAGTCGTCAGGGCCAGGGCTCTTATTCTATTTCATAGATTTGAGAGAAGACAGAATATCTGCATCAGTGACTTCTCTTTCAAGATCAGCAACTTCAAGAGGAGTAATAGTGTTCACAAAGTAGGAAGCTAAGTTTTGGACATTTTAGGCACATGAGTTCGAAGGGGCACCAAAGAGGGATCTAAAATAGTCCACAGCAATCCTCTGAATGTTATGTTGCCCACTAATAAGAATACCCTCATCATTTTCAATCGAAAATTTTTTATTACGATTCCACCTATCTTTAACGTGGTTATGAAAGAAGCCAATATTTCTATCTCCTTCTTTTAGCCATTGAACCCTAGATTTTTGCCTCAAAATTTTTTACTCACAGAGAAGGGTAGCCCAAAGATGATCCATTTCAGATTTATGCCTTTCCAGAAGAGTTATATTCGTAGGGTTAAGAGTAATAGCTAGCTGAGTCGCATAGAGGAGGGACCTAGCCTGAACCACATTGGAAGATAGATTTCTATTACATTTATTTAAGTTGATAAGAGCCCTCTTAACATATCTTAGTCTTCCTGCTAAGGTTTGCAATGGATCCCCAAGGACATGACAGTTCCATGCATTCCTGACCATTGTTTGAAAATTTTCCAAATCCACCATGAAATTAAAAAAATTGAAAAGGCTTAGGGAAGCGAGGCAGCATCATACTAGATTGAACAATTATCATGGCAGTGGTCAGAAAGGGCTCTAAGAGAGAAAATAGCCTGGGAGAGAGAGAGAGAGAAAAAAAAGTAGCCACTCCAAGTTAACCATAGCTCTGTCTAGTTTCCTGTAAATAGGGTTCTGAATATGAGAATCCCACCAAGTATGATAATGGCCCACAGCCCGAAGATCCACAAGGGATATATCCTCAATACAGTCCTTAAAGTCTTGCTTACCACTATCCCAAATCTCGTTCCCACCATTAATTTCTGAGAGGTGAAGTACTTCATTAAAGTCTCCAAGGATGCACCACGGTGTATCAATTGGAATAGAGACAGCTCGTAAGTTCCTCTAGTGCTGCTTCCTTTCACCAGAAGTGTTAAGGCCATAAATGATGGAGACAAAAAAATAGATGTTTAATTCTAGTATTAATATCCTACAGTGGATAAACTAGGAAGATTTTGAAAGAATAGTAACATCCCATATATCAGGATCCTAACCTAACCAAATTCTCCTATTATCATGAAATTCATAATTGAATTGCCATATCCAATTCATACAGATAGCACTAGCAACACTACTGGAATTGGGAGCTTTGACCCGGGTTTCAACCAGACCAACAAAAGAGATAAAGTACTTATGGATTAGATCCTTAACACTAGCCTGCTTGGCCCTACTATTTACACCTCTAATATTCATAGAGCAAAAATTAACAATAAAAAATGGTTAAGATAGAGATTTAAGGCTCCCCCACCTTTACTCTTTTTCTTAGAAGATTGGCCAAGATCAAGGGAGGTCCGAGCTTTGTGCTTTAGATCCTTCCCTTCCTTCTCATCAATAACCTTCAGTTTACCCACAAGGAGGCTTGGGGAGGGAGTTGCATCTGTGTTAGAGAAAACATCAACTATAGCCCCAGTTGTAGGTGATGGCAAACTAAAGTGGTTTGAATTAGAACCAACAGCAGGGAGTATATCTTCACCCGGAAGTGGAGGACTAGCCTTCAGTTTAGGGTCTTTGGTCACCACAATCCAATCATCACCATGGCCAGAAGGTGAACTAGCAGGTTGCCCCAAAGACGATGAAGGGTGGACACCGCCAGTACTAGGGATAGGTTTAGGGTTAGAAGCCAATGCAACAGGGATCTGCCTTTTAGGAACCCATTTAAAATTTACAGAATGACCCAAAGATTTACAATAAGTGCAAAAATGGGGCTTATTTTGGTACTCCACTTTAACTAAAGAGACTTTTTCAGTTAGAGATTCCTCATCTATTACAACCACTTCCAGATAGTCCGGTAAGCTAGATGTTGAGGTTATTTCAACACAAACCTTGGCAAATGTCATAGGCTCAAGCTTTTTCGTAAATTTATCAACAAATAATGGTTTCCCATTTCCACTAGCTAGATAACTGATCCCAGCAGAAGAGAGATAAGATATAGGAATATTATTAAATTTAACCCAAATAGATGCTTTTGTGCAAGTGTTAAACTGAAAGTTCATACCCTCTTTCCATTGCTTGAGACAGAGGAGCTTATTAGAGATATACTAAGGGCCTAAAGCAAGAACATTGTCCCGCTCCTGCGAGCTAGAGAATTTAAACAAAAAGAAGCCTTTATCTTGCAGATAAACCTTTTGTAAACCATATTTGTCCCATAATTTATGAACACTCTCTTCAACAAGCTCCTTGAGTTAAGGAAACTACCCATATGACATGAGTGCCAGAGCAAGATTCCATGCACAAGGACCTCAGGATGGGGTCTAATACGTATAGTCCTAGATTCAGTGGAGGTAGGAGAGGGATGGAAGTAATCCAGCTAAAAACTAGCTTTAGAACCACCCTGAGCAACAACCTCGCTCCATGACTGCTTTGCAGGGGAAGAGGGAGCTCCCAGAGGAACTTCCAGAGGGATAGAAGGGCCAGTAGACAAATGCACAAGTTTTTGTTCCATCTCACAACCTAAAGCCCCAAAACGATCAAAGCCATAAGTACTACCTTCGATTCTATCTGACCCAACACCACTAGCTGGAGAAGAAGCCTTTAAAAGATCCTTGGCAGGTACAGAAATCAACCCAAAAACTGGAGCTAACATATTGTGCTCAGAGTCAGAAGTTCTAAAAGAACATATATCGAACAGATTTTGGTCATTAACCCGTCTGACAGATTTTCCTTTGTTAGCAAAATCATTGATGTTTTGAACAGAGAACCCATTAGCCAAAATGACGTCCATAAGCATCTGATTCTTCTAACGTTCATCAGTAGCATCAACGCGTCCCTGCTGAGAGAGGTGCTGAGTAGCTTTGAATATTTTGGACATAGAAGGGCCAAGATGAACCCCTAAACATTCATCAACAACATTGTTTACCTCAGACCCAGAGGATGCACCAGACCCTACCATGACCTCCACCGGGAGGGGGTTTGATTCAGCCATAACTAAATCATCAATAATAGGAGAGTTAGGGTTGGACACCCCAAACTTAGCAAATGGATCTCTTGAGAGGCTAATGACTGAGTTACCAACCGATAGATGCGAAAAATCCACCATGGTTAGAAGGTAGAGGGGAGAGAGAAGAGTTAAGATAACAAAAAAACCCGGGAAGGAGGAGGGAACAAAGGAGAGGACCAAGGGATGGCCAAGGAATAGGACGAGCAAGGAGGAAAAAGGAAGGTCGGAAGTAGTTGGGAACACAGACAGAAACGGTCAAAAAAAAAGATGAGAAAAGTAGGTGAGGAAGCGAAAGTTAGGTAGGGGCAAAAGGTGGGCAGGAATTCAAAAAGTAAGAGAGAAGGCAGAGAAAAAACCTTAGAGAGAGAAACAGTGTGCTTCTCATCTAGCGTTTTGAATTAACTAATTCACTATATCTCTATGTAAATTACAATTAAAGAAGGTTTAATCACAAGTTCTCATAAGTTTACATGCGATGCATAGATATATCTCTATCCTAGACATAAATTATGAGTCCCAACAAAACACACAAATCACAATCACATGCTATTATGATAGGTGTAAACCTATACTTCATATCTCGAGTTCATATAGGTTCACAAAGAATTGGTGATCAAGCAACTCATAAATTAAGCATAAACCATAATAGACGAACTGCAAAATAGCATCATTAAATTAAAATCAAAACATGACAATCCTCATTATATAAAAAGATCCATCAGTTCATAACTAATGAATTAAAAACTGAAAAGATCAAAGAATCAAGCATCTTGATTACAAAACTAAATTTGAAAAATGAATACAGTAAAAAGAACCACAGCTTTTCTTCAATTCCTCTGCAATCTTCGTGGTTCAATCTCCTTGCGTTAATTCCTCTAAAATCATGATCAAAAGCTAGGGTTTGTTAATTGGGATGTTCAATGATGATTGTGAGCCTTGATAATCCTCTTTTGCCACTGAATAAGCTTTCTACCTTGTCCCAATTACGTATTGAGTCTACCAGCTTCGCAACAATAGAAGTATAATTACAGCAGAAGTCTGCCAACTGGTTGTGCTCTCCCATCCCCGACAGGCTTTTTACTCTTGGTAACCCCAGCCCCGACAGACATTAAGTTTTGTTGATGACGTGGACCCCCGCCCCGATAGGTAAATTTGCACTATAAACCCCCACCCCGACGGGTATATGCTCTGGACTTTCACTGTTTTTGTTGCTTTTTGTTACTTTGCCAACCAAACCTTGCCTTAGCCAACACAAACTGAACTTGCACACAGAGACAACACACGCGCATAAAACGATACTAAAACACATGGATTAACAACCGTTTAAGTCCGAAAAAGTATCCAATTCGTAGGTATGAAACCCACCCATCAAATTTTCCCAAACTTAGACAGTGCTTGTCCTCAAGCACGACACAATGTAATGCAATACAACTACCTATATGCCTACGAATCCAGCTGTCAAACAATACAAAGTCTAATCAGATTGCCTTAGAGAAATCGTAATAGACATGAACAACAAATCTTTCCAAGAGATGTCAATACACTCATATCAATCTCCAAATCAATCCCTGTTATTACTGACATAGTGCGTGTATGCTAAACAACTATGAAAACTGACTATAAATCAAATAAGACACATAATACGCTTCTTTAACGGAGAAACATAGTTTAATGTCAAGAAATACGTAAATAAGCAAAGATCCGACTAAAACTCAGCAGATACCAAAATAGAAGTCAATATGGGATATTTTTACTTTCTTACTCACTTACGGGGCCTTTTCACTCTTTTTCCATATTTTTTTTATTTTACTCATAACTTTGCAATGTCTAATCCTCTTAGGCTTTTCAATGCTACCCATTAGTGAGCTTTCGACTAACGACTCCCAAACCAGATGGCTTTAGGGCTCTGGGTATAGAGACATTCCCTTGGGCGTACTTACTCAAGTAACAAAGGCTACGTAACTAAACTAGCCACGGTGTTTATTCATATTTTTTTTATTTTTCTAAATATTTTTCACATTTTTTTTTCATGTATGGATCCTATATCTTCCCCCAAACTTATGTTTCTGTCTAATCTTAACCTTCACCACTAATTCCCTGAATTTCTTTCATTAAATCTAAATTTCCCTTAAGAAGTCAATTATGTGAATATTTAACTAAGTCAATCAACAAGTAATTCTATTGTGCTATCCTGATTACATCAGTTTCAAATAGGCAAAGATTGGGGTCATGCTATGAAATTACATCTAAGCCCTAACTGTCAATTCCAATTCTTATATAAGCAATCCTAGTCTCATCATCGGCCAAATTAACTTCAACTATTTAACAGAATGGAATCATGCAAATATGCACTAACTAAATGCAACACATAAACATTTAACTCTAACTACTATTTTTGTGATTTTCCATTTTATTTTTTTTCTTAAGTAACTAAAAACCGAAAACTATTCACATAAACTACACTACAATGAAAACTAACATTGATAACTAACCATGTAAAACAGACTAAATGCAAAATTAAACTAAATATGAACTAAACATGCCAAACTACATGATGCAAATGAAAATAACAAAACACTCCCAAACTTAAAACTAAACAATGTCCTCATTGTTAAATATATGGAAATAAAGTACATAGGACTTCCTTGAATTGACTAAGCAGTAGGTGGCACCTCCTCGACATCTGAGTCTTAAGGTGGATAAGCATACATTGGCTGTGAAATGGGAAAGTGGAGTGGCTCAACAATCGGGTTCAAGCGGGCGAATGCCTCTGCCAAGGATGCATTGAACGCGTTTTGTGTAGCAAAGGCATGATCCTGCTTTGTTGCAATCCTTTTAAGCTTTCTTTCCTCGATCTTATCTCGGGCACCCATATGGTGTTGTAAGCTTCTAAACTGTGTGCTAAATATATACTTTATCTTCCTAGAAGCATCAAGCGCAGCAGCATCCTCACCCTCAGATAGCTCATCAGCTCGAAACTCATCGTCCTCTGAATTAGCTTCTGCCTCCTCCTCTGGAGCCTCAGGAAATATAAAACCAAGCCCACGAGGATGTCATTCGTCTCCTGGCCATACAAAATATCTTGCAATTAATCATGGGTCCACCAGTTGCAGAGGTTACTATATAGGCTCATCTGCAGTCCATCGCACGCCTGACTAATGACATAATCCACAAATCAGTGATGGGTGAGGGAGTCCTCCTAAAAACGCGCCGCACAGACAATGCCTGATGAAAAAATTGATGACATCCTCAATATTAATATCAAAGTCATTCACGATTGAATAAAGTAGTAAGACCTTCTCCTTTGTGACCTCGCTAGTGTGTAGGGATGGAAACAGTTTTACACACAGAAAAGCATACCAAATCTTCCTCTACAAACTCAAATCTTTACTTATGCATAATGTTCCTCCTTTCTTCCCTTTGACCCATGTAGTGCATGTGACGCCCCCAAATCTGGGTTCTCAAACCTCGGGTTTGGTGCTCACAATCCATCATCATCATAAGCATTCTATAAACTATTGTGGAATAATAAACATACATTATTCATTATAATAAAGTCCTCCAACATTATCCCAAGGTCTATTAACCTTAACTTATACATACCTTAATTATGTTACCCTTAGTAACACAAAAGGTTTACATTACCAAAGTACATAATATAATATAATACATAAACATTCGCATTATCTATTCCTGCACTTTTTCTTTACCTTTGTCCTTCTTAGACATCTCTGGCTTGGCTGAAATAAATGTCATGATATAGCAAGGGTAAGCAACGAATTTGCTTAGCAAGTTTAAGTATGAGGAAGATATATCATGATTAGCAAGAAATTTATCGTTCAATGTTCAACACTAGAAATTAATTGTGAAAGAACATGAATTAAGTCTTGATAACTGAATATTCGAATAATTGAATAATAAATGTTGAGTGGTCATAATGACCATGAACATATGCTAAGGTTGTCAGTATTTAAACTGGTCCTTTTAATAAGTTTTGGTAATCAAGGGGATCAACCTTTCATACCCAATGTATTATGCATAAACACTTAATGTACGAGCAATAATTGTTTTTTGATAATGCTTTAATCAAATTGTTCTTTTTCTTAGTCTTGAGTTCTTACCAAGTCAATTGGTAAAGAACATCTTTTAAAACATATTTGATTTAACAAATTTACACATACTTGATCTAGCTGATACAATGAGCATAGATCCATATCTTAAACAGTACATGAATAAAAGAACTTTAACTAATTCACAGTTCAAGAATAATAGAACATGAATTAAATTGCACCAAATGCGAGTATCAATAACAAATATAGATGTGACTAATCAACAATACTTATTCACTAACATGCTTTGAAAATAATAACTCAAGTTTGAGTTAGAGAACTTGCCTCGACTGCGATCTACTGCTATGCAATTTAGTTTAATATCTTTATTGTAAGGACCTATCATTGTTAAGATTAATCTTGTAATCAGCATATCATACTTTATATCATAATACAATTACTCTATCAGCAAATTAGTTAACACTTAACCGCATAATCAATTACTTGAAAACATCTTTATTATTATCATTCTTTGATAATATTTTAATTACTTTAAATATACATTATGATTTAACACTTAATCTTTCCTTTTATCAGTTCTTCTTTATACTCTAGTAAGCTGAATACTAACATTATAGTCTGGATTATTTAAACATACCAATCCAGCCACCTGGATTAGCTAATCCAGCAAACTGGATTCAAAATTCTTCAATCCAACAAGCCTGGATTCAAAATTCTTTAATCCAGCAAGCCTGGATTCAAAATCCTTCAATCTAGCAAGCCTAGATTCAGTAATCCTTCAATCCAGCAAGCCTGGATTCAAAATCCTTCAATCCAGCAAACTGGATTCAACTATTTTTCAATTCAACAAGCTGGATTCATTATCTCCTTTAATGAAAACACCAAATCGACTTATTATTTTTCTATCTTTTGGCCAAGTATATATACATATATTTCCTACACCAAAAGTATTTTTCAAAAATCATTTTTAGTGCGTGGCTTAAGAAATTAGCCCCATCATTCTCAACTCCAGAAATTCCCATCTCCTAACATAATCTTATACATGTTAACATGACCCTCCAGTTTAAATTTTGTGGCCATCGGAGTTATAAACTCCGGTTATAGCAATTTTCGTCCGAAAAACCTAAATATTGAAATGGTCCAAACTTGGTCATTTTAAGTCGGAATGAGCTCATTTTTATACAGGAGCTACTTTATGTCATATATTTTCATGTCCCAAACGGCCGGAATTTATTTCATAAATTAAGTGGCCGAAACAGCCCTTGCAAAATCTTAGGCAATTTGTTTTCGGGATTTTCCGCTTTTACCTACTTTGTTAAAATTAGTCCATATGGAAACCAACAACTCCTTTTTCGGTGATACCACTTGGGTTTGAAAGATAACTCATCATATTATCAACCCAAACTTTTCTAAAAATTTTAAATGACAAAAAAATAACGAAATTGCCCCTAGCATTGACTGTCCAAAAACAGTTTGTTTTTCTTTCTAAAGACGAAACTATTTTTGCTAAAACAATCACTACGACTTGTGTACTCAACATTTTTGAGTGCTACCACTTGGGTTTAGTAGTTAACTTGTATATCTATCACCTCTCTTTTATTGATCACAAAAAGAAGATGTAGATTAAAAACAGTAGTCGATCAAAGGAAATGATAAAAATTAGAGTTTTCTAGCAAAACAAAACTAGTTTCTTTTATACCCTTTTGTTTCACTTTCTAACACTCAAATATGTTTTAACTATATATGAAACCATATAAAACATATAGGTAGAGGGTTTTAGACCTCAAGATCATAAACTTTAAATAATCAAAATCGAACAAAATAAAAAGGATTAAGCTAGTTTAAGTTTTTACCTTGATTTACTTGCTACTCTCCTTACTTTACCAAAGTATGTAATGAATCTAGGATACATAAGATTCACACTCCTCTCCTTCTTCTTCCTCCTCCCACCGAACTCTCTCTCTCTCTCTCTCTCTCTCTCTCTCTCTCTTTCTTTCTCTTTCCTTTTTGGTCAGCTAATCTAGGAATGAGATGAAAGAGAAATATGTTTTAAGTGTTGGTAAAAAAATCTATAGATATATTTGGTATATCTAAACATAATTTACCAACATATCTCTTCTCTTCTCTCTCTCTTAATTATTACAATGTTACTTACAAGTTAAGCTAAATGTTGTGGCTCCATAATAAAGATGACACCTAGCTAATTATGTAAATATCTTTTAGAAAATGTGGAGCATGTAATGATGATATTCATCCCCCTTTTCCTCTCCTTATTTGGTCGGCCATGTGGCTTTATTATCCTCCAAATTTGGTTTTTCTTTAATGTTCCAATTAGTATACTAAATGTCTAAAGTGCCCCTCTTCAATTGGGCTTAAAGTTGGGCCACCATTTTCATCTTTTGGGCTTTCAATTAAACTCTTTGGGACAAGGAAAATTAATATTTTCCAATGCCTTTCATTTTATCTTACCCTAATTATTTAATTAGGGTTTCCATTCCACACATTTGGAATGTAAATTATTACTCTTGTACATTAAATTTTATAACCCACTTAGACATGCTCAAATTAAGTTATAAAAAAAATTAATAAATTGAGATAGTAAAATATATCTCTTAAATTAGTATAATTTTAAATATTATATTCTCCCACACCATAACCCTTAGGTTATTTAAATTTCTATACCTAATGCATAATAAGGTTATGAAACCTTTCCTTTTCAAATTCTTTCTATCAAATAAATAAACACATAGTCATAATTACAATCCACATAATTACATTACTTCCTAATCATTCCACACGTATCACCAAGTTTTTGATATCATTAATATTTAATTAATATATCTATTTACAAAGTGACTTAGAAATCTTGGCTATTACATTCTCTCCTCCTTATAAAAATTTCGTCCCCGGAATTTCATCTAAGGTTACTAAAAAAGATTTGGAAAATCTTTCCTCGTCTTTTCCTCAAGTTCCCACGTAGCTTCCTTAGCGTTGTGGTTCCTCCAGAGCACTTTGACAGAATGTATAACCTTATTTCTTAATCTTTGCTCCTTCCTATCCAAAATTTCTACAGGAATTTCTTCATATGATAAGTCCTTCTCGACTTGAATCGGCTCATACGATATCACATGTTTGTAATCTGGCTTGTATGGACATAACACTGATACATGAAACACATAGTGAATATGTTCCAGTTCAGGAGGTAGACCTACCTCGTACGTCGCTTCTCCTATCTTCTTCAATATCTCAAATGGTCCAATAAATCTTGGACTCAGTTTACCTTTCTTCCCAAATTTAATTTTCCCTTTCTAGGGAGATACTTTTAAAAACGCATAACTCCCCACCTCGATGTCGCTTCTCTTGCGATGAATATCAACATATTTCTTTTAACGATCTTGAGTTGCTACCAGTCGAGCTCTTATCACCTTAATAATTTTCACCGTCTGATGTACCAATTCTGGCTCCAACAGTCTTCGTTCACCTAGTTCATCCCAATATAATGGCGTTCTACATTTCCTTCCATACAGGGCTTCATACGGTGGCATGCCAATGCTTGCATGATAACTATTATTCTATGCAAACTCTACCAGTGGAAGATGATCCTCCCAGCTTCCCTTGAAGTCCATCACACAGGCTCTGAGCATGTCTTCTAATGTTTGAATAGATCTTTCGCTTTGCCCATCGGTTTGTGGATGGTACGCAGTACTCAACCTTAACTGTGTCCCCATTCTTTCTTGAAGACTCCTCCAAAAGTTTGAGGTGAAATGCAGATCTCTATCAGACACAATTGATATCGACACTCCATGCCTCAAAATAATTTTCTTGATATACAATTTAGCTAACTGATCCAAATTATACCTAATCTTGATCGACAAAAAGTGCGCTGACTTTGTAAGATGATCAATAATTACCCATATCGCATCGTAACCCTTCTGTGTTGTTGTAAGTCCCACCACAAAATCCACCGTGACATGCTCCCACTTCCATTCTAGAATCTCTAACGGCTGCAATAACCCGCTGGGTCGTTGATGCTCTGCCATGATACTCTGACATGTTAGACATTTGCTGATGCATTCTACAACTTCTCTCTTTATGTTTAACTACCAATAATGTTGACGCAAATCTTGATACATCTTCGTGCTCCCTATGTGTATCGAATATCTCGTATTGTGCGCTTTTTGCTAAATCTCTTCTTGTAACTCTAGAACCGCATGTACCCATACTCGTCCTTCAAATCTTAGCAATCTAGTGCCATCAATCTTATACTTCAACTCTTCGCCATCATCTAATCGCTTCTTGATGTTACCACATTCTTCTTCATTTTCTTGTGAATCTTTTACCTTGTCCAATAAAGTTGGACTTGCTTCCATTCCTATTACTCTATCCGAATCCTACGGATTTTTCACCTCTAACTCTATTTTCTCCATTTCTCTTACTAATTTTTCATGTTCTGTTAATACAAACAATTTTTCTTGGCTCTTCCTGTTTAAAGCATCTGCCACTACATTAACCTTTCTTGGGCGATATAGAATATCACAATCATAATTCTTGATCAATTTTAACCATCTCCTGTGCCTCATGTTTAACTCCTTCTATGTAAAGATGTACTTCAGACTCTTGTGATCTATGTATATCTCACACTTTTCTCTGTAGAGATAATGTCTCCAAATCTTAAGGGTAAACACTACCGCAACCAATTCTAGATCATGGGTAGGGTATCCCTTCTCATAGTCCTTTAACTGTCGTGACGCGTACGGAATGACTTTACCATTCTGCATCAATACGCAACCGAGTCCTTTGTGTGAAGCATCAATATACACTATAAAACCACCCGTACTATCTGGTAAAGATAACACAGGTGCTTCACTTAGTCGTTTCTTCAATTCCTGAAACCTTTGTTCACACTTTTTCGTCCACATATACTTAACTGTCTTCCTCGTCAGATTACTTATTGGTGTTGTTGTCTTTGAGAAATCTTGAATAAACTTTCGATAATATCCTGACAACCCTTAGAAACATCTTACCTCTATCGGTGTCTTCGATTGTCCCCAATTTTTCACTGCCTTTACTTTAGCTGGATCAATAGAAATTCCCTCGTTGTCGATAACATGTCCCAAAAATTAAACTCTCTTCAACCAGAACTCACACTTTGAATATTTTGAATATAGCTTCTCCCTTCTCAATGTTTCCAATACCATCCGTAGATGTTTAGCATGCTCATCTTCAGTCTTTGAATACGCCAAAATGTTATTAATGAACACCACCATAAATTTATCCAAATACGGTTTAAATACTATGTTCATCAAGTCCATAAAAGTAACTGGCGCATTCGTCAGTCCAAACGACATCACTAAGAACTCATAATGACCGTAATGAGTTCTAAATGTTGTCTTTGGTACATCCTCTGTTCTCACCTTCAACTGATGATAACCAGTTCTCAGGTCAATCTTCGAAAAACATCTCGCTCCCTTAAGTTGATCAAACAGATCGTCTATTCTTGGTAACGGATACTTGTTCTTGATTGTCACCTTATTCAGTTTCTATAATCCATACACAATCTCATCGAATCATCTTTCTTCTTTATAAACAACACTGGTGCTCCACACGGAGATACACTATGTTAAATGTACTTCTTATCCAATAACTCCTGTAGCTGGATCATTAACTCTTTCATTTCTATCGGAGCCATCCTATATGGTGCTTTCGATATCGGTGCTGTCCCTGGTTCTAAATTAATTACAAATTCTATCTCTCGGTCTGGTGGAAGTCCAGGGAGTTCTTCTAAAAAGACATGCCCAAACTCATTGACTAGAAGTATCTGTCTAATGTCCAAATTCACCATCCGTGTATCCACTACATGAGCTAAATAACCTTCACATCCTTTCCGTAACATCCTCTTGCCCTGCATCATTGTCAGATAACTCATTTATCTTGGCGACTTGCTACCACAGAATACAACCTTAGACTTATTCGGTGTCTTAAGGCATATATTCTTCTTCTGACAGTCTATAAATGCCTCATGTTTAAATAACCAATCCATCCCTATGATAATATCAAATTCTCCTATACGTATTGGAATTAAGTTTGCACTTAACTTATGTCCCCTTATTTCCACACAACAATTTCTATGGATAAACTCTACATGGATCACTTCTTTGTTTTCAAATTCTATATTCATTGGGTTCTTTAGCTTTTCACATGGCAGATTTAATCTTTTTGCAAATTCCTTAGACACAAATGAACAGGTAGCTCCCGAATCAAATAATTCATATACATTTATATCATTAATCATAATTATACCTGACATAACCTCCTTTGATGCAACTACGTCTTACACAGTCATATTAAATGTTCTTGCTGTCGGCATACCCTGCTGAATTGGTCCTCCAATGGTTAACTTTGTAGAACTGTTCTTGTTTCCACTTCCTCCATTTGGATTCTTCTTCAATGGACAGTCCTTGAATCGATGTCCCGTTCCTCCACAAGAGAAAACAACCACCTTTCTTTGGCTTAGGACAAATTGGTGAAATATGTCCTTTCTGACCACAATTATAATAGAAGTTTTTCCCTTTCATACACTCTCCTGAGTGATTCTTTCCATACACTGGCTTCTTTTGTTGAGTATTCCCTTGTTGCATTCCTGATTCGTTGCTACTGTGGTTCCACTTGCGTTTCTTGTTGTTACTGCCACCACTGCTGGCACCCTGATTTCCACCTTCCATCTTCTTCTTGTTCTTTTCTCGATTTTACTTAGACACTGCTTCACCACCACATTTTGTAATGATTGCCTTTTCCAACAACGTTGAAAATGTATTAATCTGCAAAACTGTCACCTTGCTGTATATCCAAGTCTTCAATCCATTCTCAAATATGCACACCTTTCTTACCTCTGTATCCACCTGATGTGGTGCAAATCTTGCTAGCTCATTGAATTTGGCTGCGTATTCTAAAATTGTCATGTTCTCTTACTTCAATTCAAGAAACTTCACTTCCATCCTAGCTTGCATGCTCGGCGAGAAATAACTCTTGAAGAACAACGCCTTAAACCTTGTCCAAGTTACCACTGCTGTTCCGGCTCTATCCTAGT
Organism: Panax notoginseng; assembly: GCA_016801055.1. Taxonomy (NCBI): domain Eukaryota; kingdom Viridiplantae; phylum Streptophyta; class Magnoliopsida; order Apiales; family Araliaceae; genus Panax; species Panax notoginseng. Next base: position 130,716,507 of record CM029013.1, on the reverse strand, counting down.
TTGATTCCCACCAGTAATTAGCTTCACCTGTGACACCCCCAAATTCTGATACTTCATTTCCTCAAGATTTGGTGCTCACGTAATCAAAACATTAATTTCTAACTACTCATTCATAATATATGTGAATAGTAAAAGAAAACATGCCCATACAGGATTAAATTTAAATAAACATCTCTCAGGTTATCTAACCTTTAACAACAATCACTCAAGTGCGGATAAATAAATAACTTCATTACAATCATTGAACCAAATTCTAAAAATAAACTATCAAATTATTACAAGTCTTCAGCATTTATTCATCTTTCATTTTCCCTTACTAGTGCTCGGTACGTCACCAGTTTCAACTTTAGATGTAAGAAATTTTACAGGCAAGAGTGAGCAAACAAGGCCCACTTGAAATAACAATAAGTAAATCATTAAACTTTTACATCAATTGCCAATATCAGGATCAATAGAACTGAACAATATATTCTATTAACTTTCTGAAAATTTTAACATTTACTGAGGGTCTAATGACCACGAATTATGTCCACAGTTATAAGTAATCTTTCAACTTAAACTTTAACGGTCATAAGACTATAAGGACTCCACGTACTTAGGGGGATCAACCCTTCGTACAATGTATTGTGCACAATCATTTCAACGCTAAGCGTAACCCTCTATTAAAAGAGTTGTTCATCTCAGTATTTAGAATACAAGTCCGCACCAAAGTAAGTTTGGTTTGGATAAGATTTCAAGGAAATTTGGAGTTAAACGAACATCAACTACGGAGTAGTTGAATAAAAACCAATAACACTATACTATAGAATAATCGTGATTGAACCAATCATAGCAAGTCATGCATTAGGAATAATCTAATAGCATACAATTTGAATAACTATAGCATACCTTGCTTGAACAACACTAAGCCAAGGTTAATTAGAATTGAATAATAAACATGCATAGCAATTTAGTTATACATGAAAATTCATAATCGAAATACAAGAATAACGTGTTTGTCCTCAAACCAAAGTCTAGACGACTTACATCATTATAAGATAATCGAATTGAAAAAAATAATTAGCTCAATTAAAAGATAGAGTTAGAAAAACTTGCACAATGAAGTTTTGAGTTAGAGAACTTGCCTTTAGCACAAGCTAAACCCTTACCACTTGAATTAATACCCTATACATATGTCATACTGACATAGTTAGTCATTACGAACATTGTATATTTATATAAACAAATGTATTCATCATATGGGTTAAATTGCCCATTCAAATAATCCACTATGTTACAAGTAGGTAACACTTAATAACATGATCATTCATAGTTTAATACTACTGAAATTATCATTTAACATTATTATTATCAACACATAACATTTATTTTCAAGTTTTGTACACTAAAACAAAACTGTCAGAACATTCTGCTAACTCGCGATGTGGCGCCACAGTTTACACTGTGGTTCGCCCTGCGGCGCTGAGTTGGCGCTGCGGCTCAGGTCACAGGCCATTGGTTGGCGCTGCGGCGTGGCGCCGATGCTGCGGCGCGAGATTTGTACTGCTGAGCCGCGCTGCGGCGCCAGAGACCAGAATTCGGCGACCAAACTCGACAACAGCATGAACAAAAGCCAAATTGGCCAAAAAGCTCGAATCTAATAGACTGATTATCATGTAATACACATATAAACTTCATATAAACATATTTTGAAGACTTCTAACATGTTTCTACTCATCAAATAACATAGACATCAAATATACAACACCCAATTTCAATGTTTTTGACAAAAACTCCATTTTTGATATTTTTAAAGAAAATCAACACTGTGATTTTGTTTTTCACCCAAAACACTAAATTCAAAACATCACGATTATGATTTTACATACTCTAGCAATTCTAAATATCAATTAATCAATTTAACAACAATTAGAACCTTAATTTCTATTTTAAAATAGTCATTTTCATATATATATTTTCATATGAACACTGTGATATACTTTCTTCCACAAAACACATATATACATGAATTAAATTATCTCTAATCATGCATAAACTCGTGAAATAACCATATAATCAACTATCATACCAAGTTATACATGTATATCAACAATTCATACTACAAAATATTTTACAGAGAACTTTTTGGGAAGAAGAAAACATTAAACTTTTTAGAAAAAGAGATTGAGTTCCTACCTTGGATTATGAAGATGATTATTATTATTTTCTCCAAATTCTTTTCTCCAAAACCTGTTAAAATCACTCACTTTCTCTCAATTTTTCTCTAGTTTTCTTCTTCTCTCCCTTTTTCTTCTTCTGAGCATTCTTTCTTCCTAACTCTAACATACGTAAAATAATATAACGTATATAGATATAATGTATATATTAAATATATAATAAAACTCTAACTTAACTGACATCAGTTATTTTTATTTTGAAAATCAAAAGCCATAAGGCTTGTTTGGTTAAGCTAATAAAAATAACCCTTTAATCCTTACACCTTGTTTGGTAAATTGATTTAAAACAAATGGATTAATCCTTATGCCTTGTTTGATAAAACACTATTAGATTAAAGACTTAATATGCAATAAGACTTGTTTGGCCAAAACTAAATTAAACTCTTTTAATTTATTTTAGTAACTCCTTTATAGCAAGGTAATTTTTCACACTTCTATTTAATTAATAAATCAATTAAAATATTAATCTATTAAATTACTTTAACATATAAATCATTATCAAAAACTATAATTTCTTTATAATTATAATTTTATTTAACCAACTAATATTTTAAATTACAATTTCCCATTTAAAATATTATAATTTATTTAAATCACTGTAAGCTCTCTAGCTTACTTATTAAATTAATTTATTATACGATCTCATAATAATTAATTTCCTTAGCTCCTTAATTATTTATTCAACAAATAATTAAATAAACCACATCAACTCAAATTGCCATTAAATACTTATATAATTCATTAAATATTTAATATTGCAAATAAATATTTGATATTTAATATTTAATTATTTATTTAGCAAATAATTAACTAAACAACATCAACTCAAATTGAACAATTATTTATTCAACCATAAACATATACATTAAATACTTATATAAATCAATAAGTATTTAATATTACACTTTAAAATTCTGGAATGTTACATCATTCGCTCCTTACAAGGATTCTGTCCTCAGAATCACAACTCAAACAAATCATTCGTTACATTCCTCCCTTCTTACAAAGATTCTGTCCCCAGAATCGAAGACACAGATTAAACAAATAACTCAGGGTACTCATTCAACATTTTCTCTTCGAGTTCCCATGTAGCTTCTTCAGCTTTGTGGTTCCTCTATATCACCTTCACAGAAGGTATCACCTTATTCCTGAGCACTTGTTCTTTCCTGTAGACTATCTGGATAGGAACCTCTTCATAAGACAAATCTTTCTCGAACTGTAGCGGTTCGTAGTCGATCACATGCTTGTAGTCGGGTTTATATGGTCGTAACACCAAAATGTGAAAAACATTATGAATGTTTTCCAACACTGGAGGTAGAGCTACCTCATAAGCTACTTCTCCCACTCTTCGCAGCACTTCAAAGGGTCTAATAAACCTTGGGCTTAGCTTTCCCTTTTTACCGAAATGAATTTTCCCCTTCCAGGGAGAAACTTTTAAGAACACAAAAGTTCCTACGTCAAATGCACGATCTTGTCTGTGTTTATCAGCATACTTTTTTTGTCTATCTTGGGATGCGACCAATCTTGTCCTGATGAGTTTGAGAACGTCAACAGTTTGTTGTACCAGTTCTGGTCCTAACAGTTGGCGTTCACCGACTACATCCCAGCACAGTGGAGTTCTGCACTTTCTGCCGTACAATGCCTCGTAAGGTGGCATGCCGATGCTCGCGTGATAACTGTTGTTGTAAGCAAATTCTACCAATGGTAGTTGATCTTTCCAGCTTCCTTTAAAGTCCATGACACATGCTCTCAGCATATCTTCCAATGTCTGAATTGTTCGTTCGCTTTGGCCATCTGTTTGTAGATGATAAGTCGTACTCATTCGCAACTGTGTCCCCATGCATTCTTGTAGTCTCTTCCAAAAATTCAATGTGAATCGCGGATCTCTATCGGACACAATTGATACTGGTACTTCGTGCCTCGAAACGATCTCCTTAATGTACAATCTTGCCAACTGGTCAAGATTGAATCTAATCTTTATTGGTAGAAAGTGTGCTGATTTTGTCAGTCTATCCACTATCACCCAAATCGCATCGCATCCTCTCTGAGTAGTTGGAAGGCCCACCACAAAATCCATCATGATGTGTTCCCACTTCCATTCCGGTATTTCCAACGGTTGAAGTAATCCGCTGGGTCTTTGATGTTCGGCTTTTACTCTCTGACATGTCGAGCATTTCGCTACGCATTCAGCAACATACCTTTTCATATTTGGCCACCAAAAATGTCGGCGCAAATCCTGATACATTTTCGTGCTTCCTGTATGAATTGAATATTTTGAGCTATGAGCTTCGGTCAAAATTTCTTCTTTTAGTTCTAGCACTGCTGGAACCCAAATTCGTCCCTCGAACCGTAGTAGTCCTTCGGTGTCGATCTTGTATTTTACATCACCGCCTTCAACCAAATTCTCTTTGATTTTCCTATAATCTTCATCTTATAGTTGAACAATCTTAACTTTGTTCAGTAACGTTGGACCAGCTTCTATCTGGAATAGTTGTTCGTCAGATTCTTTTGAAAATTTGATTTCCAACTCCAATTTTGTCATTTCTGAAATGAGCTCCTCCTGAGTTGTTATCAGCATCAACTTCTCCCGACCTTTCCTGCTTAAAGCATTTCCCACCACATTCGCTTTTCTCGGATGATAAAAGATTTCACAATCATAATCTTTTATCAATTCCATCCACCTTCTTTGACGCATGTTCAAATCCTTCTGAATGAAAATATACTTCAGACTTTTGTGGTCTATGTAGATCTCACATTTCTCTCCATAAAGATAGTGCCTCCATATCTTCAGAGCAAACACAACTGCAGCCAATTCTAAATCATGAGTCGGATACCCCTTCTCATAATCCTTCAGTTGTCTTGATGCATAGGCAATAACTTTGCCGTTCTGCATAAGAACACAACCCAACCCTTTGTGTGAGGCATCACTATATACCACAAAATTTCCTGTATTGTCTGGTAATGTCAATACAGGTGCCACACTTAACTTCTTCTTCAAATCTTGGAAACTCTCTTCACATTTCTCCGTCCAAACGAATTTTACAGCTTTCCTTGTCAAATTTGTTAGCGGAGTGGCTATCTTAGAAAAATCTTGAATAAATCTTCTATAATAACTAGCCAGTCCCAAGAAACTCCTCACTTCTGACGGTGTTCTTGGTTGTTCCCAATTGATTACTGCTTCCACGTTTGACGGATCCACTGAAATCCCATCTTTGTCAATCACATGCCCCAAAAATTATACACAGTCGAGCCAAAATTCGCACTTAGAGAATTTCGCGTACAGCTTTTCCTTTCTTAGTGTCTCCAATATCAAACGTAAATGTTCCACGTGTTCTTCTTGAGTTTTGGAATACACCAGAATGTCATCAATGAATACCACTACAAACTTGTCTAGGAATGGTTTAAACACCCTGTTCATCAAATCCATGAACGCAGCAGGTGCATTGGTTAAACCAAAAGACATCACCAGAAACTCGTAATGTCCATACCGAGTTTTGAATGCCGTTCGTGGTATATCCTCCTTTCTTACCTTCAATTGGTGATACCCACTTCTCAAATCTATTTTTGAAAAGTACTTAGCACCCTTCAGCTGATCAAACAAGTCATCTATTCTTGGCAACGGGATTTGTTTTTAATAGTGACTTTGTTTAACTCCCTATAATCAATGCAAAGACGCATTGACCCGTCTTTCTTCTTCACGAATAAAACTGGCGCTCCCCACAGTGACACACTTGGTTGAATATACTTCTTGTCCAGCAGTTCTTGTAGTTGCACCATCAGTTCCTTCATTTCTACGGGAGCCATTCTGTGCGGGGCCTTTGATATCGGTGTTGTTCCCGGTGCTAAGTCGATCACGAACTCAATTTCTCTGTCAAGCGAAAGTCCTGGCAAATCCTCTAGAAAAACATCTTCGAATTCCCTCACTACTGGTATTTCTTCCAGTTTTACCCCCTTCTTCTGAGTATCGACTATGTAAGCTAAATAGCCCACACAACCTTGACTCAACAATTTCTTGGCCTGCATAGTCGTCAGACATTTCGTTTTTCTAGGCGACTTGCTACCATAAAATACTACCTTTGACGGAGTCATAAGGTTTACACACTTCTTTTGGCAGTCAATTACCGCTCCGTTTTTGAACAACCAATCCATTCCCAAAATTACATCAAATTCCCCCAGTCTAATCGGAATTAAATCTACCAACAATATATTCTCCTTAACGTTCACCCTACAGTTCTTGTACACGAATCTAACAGGGATTATTTCCTTATTCGCAATTTTTATGTTCAAAGGAAAATTCAGTTCTTCTCTAGGCAATTCTAACCTCTTAGCAAATTCATCAGATATAAACGAGCAAGTAGCACCTGAATCAAATAATACATATGCATCAATATCATTGATTAGGATAATACCTGACACCACATCTTTTGATTGCACAGCATCTTGCACAGTCATGTTGAAGGTTCTGGCTGTGGGTTTGTTTGATGATGCAGGTCCTGCAATGGCCCATGTACTTCTCTTGTTACCTCCATTGTTTCTGGTTGTCACTCCCTCCTTCTTCTTAGGGCATTCACGAGCAAAGTGATCCTTGGATCCGCACGTGAAGCACGCATTCTTCTTCGGTTTAGTGCAATTTGGGGCGATGTGACCCTCTTGGCCACAATTGTAGCAAACTCGTTTCCGCATCAAGCACGCAGCCCTGTGAAACTTTCCACATGTCGCACATGCTTCAAACTTTTTTTTTGATGGTTACCCTGCTGGTTTCCAGTACCCATACTCCCATTCCACTTCCTCTTCAAGTTGTTGTTGTTGTTATTTCCACCGCTACTACTCCCATTCTTAGTCTCATTCTCATTCTTCTTCTTCTTTTGTTCCTGGTTGAACTTTGTCATTGCCTCGCCTCCACCTTCAGCGAGTACTGCTTTCTCCATCACTGCTGAAAACGTCTTCAACTGGAACAGGGAAACCCTACTGTATAGCCAGGGCTTCAGTCCCTGTTCAAATCTCTTTTCCTTACGCTCGTCTGTGCTGACTTGATATGGCACAAACCTCACCAATTCGTTGAATTTCGCAGCATACTCAGACACCGTCATCGTCCCTTGCTTTAGTCCCAGAAATTGTACTTCCAGCTGACTCTTCGAACTCTCTGGAAAATAGGTCTCGAAAAACAACTCCTTGAACCTATCCCAGGTCATCACTCCTGGCCCTTCACGCGCTTTATTGGCCTGCCACCAATAACTAGCTTCTGCTTTCAACATGAACGTTGCGAAAGCAGTCTTCTGATCATCCCCTACTCGAGCGACATCGAATACTTTTTCCATCTCCATAATCCAGGTCTGTGCTTCGACTGGATTCATAGACCCACGGAATTCAGGTGGTCCAACCGCCTTGAAATCCTTAAACGCCGTACCATGGTTTTGTGGTTGGTTCTGCAATGCTCCTGTCAGTAGTGTCACTAGTTGTTGAACGGGATTCGCATCCACATTGTCGTTATTGTTAGTTCCTTCAGTAGTTCTCTGTCGTGTTGGTTGACGTCTAGGAGGCATTTTCTATTAAAAAACATTCATTAGATTTTTATTCAATTCTTTTAAGAAATTTCAACTTATCTTGCCTCCAAAAGAAATAACCACATAACACATAACACTTTAAATAAAGTAACAACTTTTATTTATTCATAATCTTTTCGAAAACATAAAACAATAGCATCACTGCTATTTACATTACTTTCCTGAACTACAAAAGTTTCAGGACAACATCATTATTATCATATCCCATGGTTACTTAACACTAGGGATTTACACATTATTTAATTCTTATTACGTACACTACCGACACATTTTCTACGATGATCTATTAAGGTACTTCTTAGCCCTATCACGTTCTTCCTCCATGACTCGAAACATTGTTCTGTGATCTAACACGAATGATGGCAGCGTCTCGAACTGAATCGGATATCCCATGACCCGGTCTTGAGCTTGATTAATTGCGGTGTTAAATACTTTATCCATCTCTTCCATCTTCATCCTCTTTGCCTGCGCATCTCTCGCTGCTCTTCCAGTTCGTTGATAAGCTTCCTCGTATGCATCTTCAGCTCTTGCCCTCTTAGCAGCTTCTTCTCTCAGCTTGCTCTTCAGTTCAGCAACCATCTCGATCAATTGTTCTTTCTCTCCTTCAGTCTGTATTAATTTCTCCTCGGCGTTTGTCAGTCGTTCCTCACGATCCTGGATCTCGCCGTCTTTTTGTGTCATTGCAGTTTGTTGTTCAGCTACTATCTCCTGCAACTCCTCAACTGTATCTTGAAGTTTCACGTTATGGTCATGCACCTCATCGTATATACGGCCTGCTATCGAGTTAAGTGGAATCCTTTCCTCCACGTCCTCGTCATCATCATCCTTCTGTGGTAACTCAATGGGATCCTCCTCATCTGTCTCCACATCATCATCCTCATCTTCAACTACTGTGACCAACGGGGCTGACTCCTGTGGCAGTAGTTGTTCCCAAACTACCTGAATGTCGCGAGGCTCCTCCTCTATAGGCATTCGAGGTCCCTCCTCCCTAGCCTGACTGGATTCTCCGACATTAGTCATCCTGACAACAAAGTTTTAAAGTTTTAGTTATTAATCATTCTACTCAATACTCGCGAGCACATAGGTTATAAACACATAAGCACATAAGTGTTTTATTACTTCTTTCCTAAAACTTGATAATAGTTATCTCCGCTATCTTTTCAAAGGTTACTTCCTAAGGCTTTTTCCCCCCACCTAAGGTTCATAACCTAAAGCTTTGATACCAACTTGTGACACCCCCAAATCCTGATACTTCATTTCCTCAAGATTTGGTGCTCACGTAATCAAAACATTAATTTCTAACTACCCATTCATAATATACGTGAATAGTAAAAGAAAACCTGCCCATACAGGATTAAATTTAAATAAACATCTCCCAGGTTATCTAACCTTTAACAACAATTATTCAAGTGCGGATAAATAAATAACTTCATTACAATCATTGAACCAAATTCTGAAAATAAACTATCAAATTATTACAAGTCTTCAGCATTTATTCATCTTTCCTTTTCCCTTACTAGTGCTCGGTACGTCACTAGTTTCAACTTTAGCTGTAAGAAATTTTACAGGCAAGAGTGAGCAAACAAGGCCCACTTGAAATAACAATAAGTAAATCATTAAACTTTTACATCAATTGCCAGTATCAGGATCAATAGAACTGAACAATATATTCTATTAACTTTCTGAAAATTTTAACATTTACTGAGGGTCTAATGACCACGAATCATGTCCACAATTATAAGTAATCTTTCAACTTAAACTTTAACAGTCATAAGACTATAAGGACTCCACATACTTAGGGGGATCAACCCTTCGTACAATGTATTGTGCACAATCATTTCAACGCTGAGCGTAAACCTCTATTAAAAGAGTTGTTCATCTCAGTATTTAGAATACAAGTCCGCACCAAAGTAAGTTTGGTTTGAATAAGCTTTCAAGAAAATTTGGAGTTTAACTAACATCAACTACGGAGTATTTGAATAAAAACCAATAACACTATACTATAGAATAATCGTGATTGAACCAATCATATCAAGTCATGCATTAGGAATAATCTAATAGCATACAATTTGAATAACTATAGCATACCTTGCTTGAACAACACTAAGTCAAGGTTAATTAGAATTGAATAATAAACATGCATAGCAATTTAGTTATACATGAAAATTCATAATCGAAATACAAGAATAACATGTTTGTCCTCAAACCAAAGTCTAGACGACTTACATCATTATAAGATAATCGAATTGAAAACAATAATTAGCTCAATTATAAGATAGAGTTAGAAAAACTTGCACAATAAAGTTTTGAGTTAGAGAACTTGCCTTTAGCACAAGCTAAACCCTTACCACTTGAATTAATACCCTATACATATGTCATATTGACATAGTTAGTCATTACTAATATTGTATATTTATATAAACAAATGTATTCATCATATGGGTTAAATTACCCATTCACATAATCCACTATATTACAAGTAGGTAACACTTAATAACATGATCATTCATAGTTTAATACTACTAAAATTATCATTTAACATTATTATTATCAACACATAACATTTATTTTCAAGTTTTGTACACTAAAACAAAACTGTCAGAACATTCTGCTAACTCACGCTGCGGCGCCACAGTTTTCACTGTGGTTCGCCCTGCGGCGCTGAGTTGGCGCTGCGGCTCAGGTCACAGGCCATTGGTTGGCGCTGCGGCGTGTCGCCGGCGCTGCGGCGCGAGATTTGTACTGCTGGGCCGCGCTGCAGCGCCAGAGACCAGAATCCGGCGACCAAACTAGGCAACAGTATGAACAAAATCCAAATTGGCCAAAAAGCTAGAATCTAATAGACTGATTATCATGTAATACACATATAAACTTCATATAAACATATTTTGAAGACTTCTAACATGTTTCTACTCATAAAATAACATAGACATCAAATATACAACACCTAATTTTAATGTTTTTGACAAAAACTCTATTTTTGATATTTTCAAAGAAAATCAACACTGTGATTTTGTTTTTCAACCAAAACACTAAATTCAAAACATCACGATTATGATTTTACATACTCTAGCAATTCCAAATATCAGTTTATCAATTTAACAACAATTAGAACCTTAATTTCTATTTTAAAATAGCCATTTTCATATATATATTTTCATATGAACACTGTGATATACTTTCTTTCACAAAACACATATATACATGAATTAAATTATATCCAATCATGCATAAACTCGTGAAATAACCATATAATTAACTATCATACCAAGTTATGCATGTATATCAACAATTCATACTACAAAATATTTTACAGAGAACTTTTTGGGAAGAAGAAAACATTAAACTTTTTAGAAAAAGAGATTGAGTTCCTACCTTGGATTATGAAGATGATTATAATTATTTTCTCCAAATTCTTTTCTCCAAAACCTGTTAAAATCACTCACTTTCTCTCAATTTTTCTCTAGTTTTCTTCTTCTCTCCCTTTTTCTTCTTCTGAGCATTCTTTCTTCCTAACTCTAACATACGTAAAATAATATAACGTATATAGATATAATGTATATATTAAATATATAATAAAACTCTAACTTAACTGACATCAGTTATTTTTATTTTGAAAATCAAAAGCCATAAGGCTTGTTTGGTTAAGCTAATAAAAATAACCCTTTAATCCTTACACCTTGTTTGGTAAATTGATTTAAAACAAATGGATTAATCCTTATGCCTTGTTTGATAAAACACTATTAGATTAAAGACTTAATATGCAATAAGACTTGTTTGGCCAAAACTAAATTAAACTCTTTTAATTTATTTTAGTAACTCCTTAATAGCAAGGTTATTTGTCACACTTCTATTTAATTAATAAATCAATTAAAACATTAATCTATTAAATTACTTTAACATGTAAATCATTATCAAAAACTATAATTTCTTTATAATTATAATTTTATTTAACCAACTAATATTTTAAATTAAAATTTCCCATTTAAAATATTATAATTTATTTAAATCACTGTAAGCTCTCTAGCTTACTTATTAAATTAATTAATTATATGATCTCATAATAATTAATTTCCTTAGCTCCTTAATTATTTGTTCAACAAATAATTAACTAAACCACATCAACTCAAATTGCCATTAAATACTTATATAATTCATTAAATATTTAATATTGCAAATAAATATTTGATATTTAATATTTAATTATTTATTTAGCAAATAATTAACTAAACCACATCAACTCAAATTGAACAATTATTTATTCAACCATAAACATATCCATTAAATACTTATATAAATCAATATGTATTTAATATTACACTTTAAAATTCTGGAATGTTACATCACCTTTCATTGAATAGGTAGTAAAAGTTATCTTTTGACCCTCTGCTACTCTAGTAATCACAAATACTTTTTCTATCTCCTTTACCCAGGTTTGAGCTTCAATAGGGTATGTGATTCGCTTAAATTCTGGCGGTCCGACTGCTTTAAAGCCTTTAAAATTCACCAATCTAATATATGGCCTACCTCTAGCTGCTGGTGCTCTATTTTTCATAGCCTGAGCTAACATATCAACAAATTTCTGCATTGGGTCTACCTGACCTTCTTCATTATTTACAGATCTTTCCTCCCTCTGGTTATGATTTTGACGTCTTCGCGGCATTATCTAATTAAACAAAACCTTAATTTATTACATCAAGTTTCATTATATGTTATATCTTCTAAGTGTTTAAAATATAACATGTAATTTAAACTCTAACAATCATATTATCATAATGTTGTATTAAAGAATTCAACTTGCTAAATTGACTAATTCAGCTTGCTGAATTAACACATTCATCTTGCTGAATTCACATATTCAGCTTGCTGAATAACACTTTCAGCTTGCTGAATTAACATATTCGATTTACTGACTTTTCAAATCATCAAACAGATAGCTTCTCATTTTAATTCTTAATACTTATCTATTTAATCAAATATGTAATTATAATACTGGATTTATATTCATATACCAAATTTGGGCGTCATACACTTACATGCTTGATATATTTTTATAAACGCTAACTGTTCCATTTTTTTAAACATCAAAAGATGGGATCTACCAAAAATATACTCCCCTATTCACATAATTGGGGATACATCCTATTTACAAACTACCTCATGCCTACTGAGGTTTACATCAAACATATAACCCTAATAAATAATAGGGGTACTACTGCATCTATCTATATATCATCCAAGCTGACATATCACTGATTGCCCGACTGGGCTTCCTCGGTCTGAGTATGATCATGGGGTGCAACTCCATTCACGCGACGTCGAACAGAGCGGCTAGACTCGCCAATTTTGAAGTACGACCTCCTTTCTCCTACTTGGGGACTCACATATACTGCATCTAAAGCACGTCCTAAAGAATCCATCCTAACCCGTCTGGCCTTTACCTCAACCTCTAACTGATCCACTCTTCTCGTTGCTCGGACCCAGGCATCCTCAACTCGGATATTGTCAGCGATCTCTAAGTCAAACCTCAGGTGCAACACCTAATGCTTAATACTCAATACTGCAAACTTATTCTCCTCTTGTTCTAGTCTAGCTTTCATCTCTGCTAGCTCCTGCTGAGCCTGATAAGCTACATCCAAGTACTGCTGCTCCTTAAACTGAATAGTATGATTCTCCATCTCTAACTGTGCCACTCTTTCCTCTAACACCGTGTTTATTGGATACTATTGTCGAGAGATACACAATGACATGGGATAAGAGGTTGTACAAAGTCGGGAAGATGGGTCCATGACCAGATCTTTATGTCTTCAAATTCTATCTGGTGTGCTGTCTTGTGCAGTAGTCACTCGGGATTTTGAGCTATGGTTCTTGTGGGACACTTCTGTGTAGAATGTGGTATGAAATGATGTTGAGACAGCATGAATGTAGAATCAAGGTGGAAAAATGATGATTTTGCCCCTCACCAAGGTTATCTCTAGCTCTGGGCTGATATAGCAGTCGTTACTCAGGGTTATCTCTGAGATTGGGCTGTTGTGAGTGCTAAATATCCTCAGGGTTATCTCTAAGGTGTGCTTGACCTCCTGAGGTTATCTCCAGGGTTGGAATTGTGTACCTCGGGGTTGTCTTAGAGATTAAAACTGACTTTTCTCGGGTTAAATCCGAAATTGGAGCTGTATCCCTCGGGGTTGTCTCTGAGGTTTGGAACTGAGTATCCTGGGGTTGTCTCCAGGATTGAAATTGGATACCACGGGGTTGTCTCCCAGATTGAAAACTAAATATTCTGGGGTTGTCTCTGGGATTGAGCTGATTTGACTTCTAGGGTTAGCCAATTTTGCCCTCCTTGAAGGTTAGTAATAGGAATGCAAAATTTTGAGTGTCTATAGATGCCCCTCTTTATCATATTATGCAATGCAATGGCATGGATAGGATAAAAAATACTAGACACTTAAAATATGACAAGATAATCATGATGCAATGTAATGCAACATGATGCAAATATATAATGAATGTGGTTTGTTAGACCGTTTTCCAATGGGATATGATGACTAACTGCTCCCGCGACTTCTGTTGGGGACTAGAGTTATCACTAATGACCCTGATGAACTATTTGGATGTCTACTCCAAAGCTCACATGAACCTCCAGGATGTTGACATTGGGGTTATCACCAAATTCCTTAATCATGAGTACAGACTTCCCATTGAGGATGTACTTCTCATGTACGAGAGACTCTTGGGGAGTTGTGCTTTGTTTGATGAAGATTTGTAGAATAAATTCCATCATCGGTCCTCCCTGATAAAGGATGGTTTTCCCTGGTTTTATCACCAGGTCTTTCCAGCGTTCTAGTGGAGTTACTGCCAACAATTTGTGCTGTCATGGCTGCCTAACCTTTGTTGAAATGTCCTCTAATGGCTACAATCATCGGACCATCTCTGATGCTTCATTGGGTTTAATTGCCAACGACGGATAACGTCAAGGCTGCTTGACTTTCGTTAAAATGTACTTCAACGACGGAGATCATCGGATCACTTATGATGCTTCGCTGGATTTACTTGCCAACGGGTGAATAACATCAAGGCTGCTTGACCTTTGCTGAAATGTGCTTCAATAACTGAGATCATCGGACCACTTCTGATGCTTCGTTGGATTTACATGCCAACGACTGAATAACATCAAGCTTGCTTGACCTTCGTTGAAATGTGCTTCAACGGCTGAGGTCATCGGACCGCTTTCGAC
The DNA here is from genome assembly GCA_016801055.1 of Panax notoginseng. Taxonomy (NCBI): domain Eukaryota; kingdom Viridiplantae; phylum Streptophyta; class Magnoliopsida; order Apiales; family Araliaceae; genus Panax; species Panax notoginseng. The sequence continues at coordinate 130,701,493 of CM029013.1, read as the reverse complement.
TCTTCACTGGATTTACTTACCAATAATTGAATAACATCAAGGTTGTTTGACCTTCGTTGAAATGTACTTCAACGGCTGAGGTCATCGGACCGCTTTCGATGCTTCGCTGGATTTACTTACCAATAGCTGAATAATGTCAAGGTTGCTTGACCTTCGTTGAAATGTGCTTCAACGGCTGAGATTGTATGAAGTTTCCCCTGGGGAGAGGTTTTTGATGAAAGGTATGGTGATGGTTGGAGTTACGACCCCAAACTGACGGCATTGGACCTTTGCAAGGTATTACCGGTGTAATTTGCAATAGTTGTGATCATCAACTTTGTAAACCCTGTGCCTGGGTGAATTCCAATGAGTGATGTGTAGACCCGCAGTTTGGTCTCTGAAAATCAGGATTTCAGGCTTTTTCGCTTAATTGCGTAGCGTCTTTTTTCCTGATTTGACTTTTTAGCTTGTGGGACCTCCTTTGCAACTCAAATTGGATCGAGTCAAAGGGGGTGGAACCCACTTAGGATAGCCACAGGTAGACCTTTGGCAGCCACAGATACACATTCGGCCATCCGTGGGTGGTATTTGATGCACATTTCCCATTTACAAGTCATTTTCAAGCTGCACCACACAGAGAATCCGAGAGTTCTTCTTCAGATCTACTGAGTTCAGGCTATTTTCTGCAAAATCCATCATCGTACAAGTGTTCTGCACTATCCTGGTAACGTATGCATGTCTTCTTTTCCAGTTTTCTCCGTTGGAAAATGAGTTATCACATGAAATGCTTCTAAACACATAGTAGTGAACATGCATGCTCATATGACTTGATAAAAAATATTTAACATAGTAAATGTCAGTATTTAACCATGCTTAACATAATGATGTGAACATTTTTGACTTTTAAAACAGTCAAATTGGCACCTTTTTTCTGCTATTTCTTATCCTATTTGAGGACAAATGAGCAAAGGTTGTAAAACAAAGTAATCCCGATAATTAGGCTACCCTTATGGATTATGACTTTGACATTTTTATGCATATAGGATGTTTATGACTTTGGGTTGGTGTGCTACTGAATGGCCACCTAGTCATGCCTACGTGCATGTGGATAGTCCTTTTTACAAAGGAGACTCTGGAGAAATTTTTCCATGAGCCTAGGCATTGAATAGACATGCATTTTTAACTCTACTGTGGGTGTATATTAAAGTAATACATGCATGCATATAGACATAAAAATGCATTTAAAAAGCCCCATGTTAGAATTTACCACACCCTTTCTGAGGTGATTTGGAGACTTTTGTCCAGATATATGGATCTAGACCAGCCGAGAAGCTCCCGTAGGACCTCTTTAGGTGTGAGGCGGAGAGCTTCTAATGTGCCTCAGCCTCGCGCAGTCTGACAGCCTCATCGGTTGGTGGAGGCAATGATTCGTCCTATCCGGGTTGAGGTACCGAATGTTGAGGACGAGGAGGAGGATGTACCGGTTGCGGCTCCCACTCCTGCTACACATACTCCCCGTAGGGATCTTCCAGACATTAATATGATGATTCCAAAGCTTCTAGATTATTTGAGTCGCCACCCCTCAGTCTATTTGCATGCGAATGAGGTAAAAGTTGTGTTTAATCTTCCTTTTTCCTATTGATGAGGAGCAAAGGTTCTGTTGTTGATTTTTATTTGTGGCGCAGGTTCCCGGCTTTACGCAGCCTCGAGGAAACTAGTTCAGCATACACTCTCTATATCAGACTCTTAATCCAGAGTACTGAGAGATTGTGCATGGTTGGGGCTTTGAGGCATTCTTTTTCCATCCTCCCCCGCCATTGTCCCTGGGGTTACCTCAGGGCGTTGTCTGAGTAATGGTTTCACCAGACTCAATCTCTCCATTTGCTGGACTGCGAGGTGATGATGACGCTGATGGATTTGTGGTTTATCACCGGTATGGAGTTTGGAGGGGTGCCAGTGCCTTGTGTGGCGAACATTACCCCGATTGCCATCAGATCCTTGCTAGGAGTCTCGACTGAGGCGCTCAAAGGCAGGACAATTCGTACTGGTCCTTTGAGTGTAGATGTTATGAACGGGGCGTTAAGTGAGCCCATGCCCAATGATATGAGAGTCAGGGATCACATTCTTCGGCGATTGTTCCTGGTCATCTTCCGGGGTTGTTTCATAGCGGATAACTCTTCCACGGTGTCGTTCTCTTTAGTTAGCGCCACACGAGAGGTGGACCGCATTGGAGAGTATGATTAGGGCTCATATACATTTTCCTATTTCCTCAGGGGAATGCACATGTGTTCGCAGGGCTTGATAGAGGCTTGGTTAAGATTTTACCCGTTTCTGCTGGTGAGTATTTCTCTTTTTGTTTCACATGTACAAGTTAAGAGTGTTGACTGGCCGCATATGTTTGCTCTTGAATTGACAGTTTTGGACCTGTGAGAGGCTTCCATGTCAGCGTCCCATTAGCATGTTAGGTTTAGACACCTACCCATGGGGACAGTGATGGCATCACTCCACATTGGCAGAGGTTATTGTAGTTGAGGGTTTCACCCATTGTCGCTTACAGTTGGAGTTATTGATAGTCGATGCCATTACATGGATTCCCTATTTTGGGGACCATTTGACATTTGGCTTTGAGAATGGTTTCTCGACTGGCGTCGAGCATGTGATATCCACCCGTCGGATTCCTCTCTTCACAGATGGAGGATGGGAGCTCTATTTAGGAGAGGATGCTATCAGGAGCATTACATAAGAGATTTATATACCGATCTGTCCTCCTGCCAGGCATTATTGGCCTGTGTCGCAGTTGTCGATCAGTGATATCCCGTTGATGGGAGTTGACGGCTTTACTTTGTCAGAAGGACCGTTCACTAAGGAGGCATTCTATCGCTGGTGGTCTCCTCATACCATTGGAGCCCAGACCCGCGTCACTCATTTCATGGAGGATATGGTTCCTAGATCCGTGATGATGATGGATTGGATTGCTTGCGTCCGAGAGCCTACTCATTTGACGCAGATTGATAGCTTGACCCGGCAGTTGGACCGGGCGCATTTTTTCATCCAATATTTGGGCAGAGATCCTTCCGAGGCGGATACTTGTGATCCTTCCAGCTCACGGGCTAGCCCTTCAAGTGTCCAATATGGTTTTACCGGTGCAGATCCTCTATTGTATCGGCCTGATATCCCTCTTGGCGGAGATCCAGTGACTCACGAGGAGTTACATCAGATGGATATGTTAGATGATGTATACATAAACGCTATTGACTTCTTCTGATGTATTTCTCGCTATATCTTTTTATAGGCCACTATTAGATACTGAGTGGCTATGCCCTATTCTCGTTATATCTTTTGATAGGCCTCTGTTAGTTATTGGGTGGATGTGCCCCATTTCCCTGTATTTTTCAGCAGTATACAGAGATGATGTATTAGATGATGATATACTTAGGAATGTATGTACCATTTTCCATTTCCTACATCATATTGCCATCTATTATTTATCATGCATGTATTATGTTATGCATATATATGTCCAGAGATATTTAGCATTGACCCCTGGATACTCTTATGGTACGGCCCACACAGATGTCTTCCTCGACAGTTAGCCGCATTGATAACACCCCACCAGTATTGGTAGCCTCATGTTTGAGATCGTGGTACGATAGTTTATCACCCCCAGATCGGGTGACTGTAGATCAGCTGTTGCGGCACTCTATGTCCCTCCTGATGTTCCAGGTTCTATTGGGCTTTGTAGAGGGCATGCTAGAGCACTGGGTACCGGACAGGCAAGTGTTACGGTTTGAGACCCAGGAGTTGACACCTACCTTAAAGGAGTATGAGTGTTTGACAGCTTTGCCACTGGACAGACCTTGGGCTCGGATGGGTGCAGGTGATATGAGCCGACAGTTTATGACCTTCACTGGTTTAAGGCGCAGAGTAGCCCAGGATGAGATCACTTCTGGGCATGTAGTGTCTATGCGTTTTCTAATAGATAGATTTAGCTCCTTGGACAGTTATGCACAGTACTCTGGGGATTTCACCACGTCGCAGGATGAGTGGCGTGTTGCCAGAGTAGACGTACTCTTGATGTGTGTAGTGGCTTATCTGTACATGCCACTGTATATGGATCATTTAGACATTGGTGTTGTTATGGCTGTGTGGGCTCTCCAGGAGGGACATACCATTATATTGATGATTGTGGTAGAGACCTTGAGGTCGGTCACATATTGCCACACCCATCCTTCAGGGGTATTTACAGGCAGCTCGGTCTTGTTGTATGTGTGGTTCATGTCACACCTAAGACTGATTGGCACATTCTGACGCCATAGGTACTACATTTCCCATGAGATAGCCATTTCTTACTCCTTTCATGTGACAACCCCGAAATAGGTCCATTCCATCCAACCTATTCTGAGTCGCCAAATACATGGTACAGAAAATAACTACAACTTTATTACAACAATTGTCATGTAAAATACAACAACACATATGCTGTGAGTTTGGATACAAATATATACCAAATGTGACTCATGTCCCAACCGTGGACAGCACCTCACAATGACACCTTACATAAAGGTATAGTCAAAAACTGTTTTAAAAATTAGAATCTTTAGGAAGTGCTCAAGGAAACCTTTGTACATGGGAGGTCATACTTCTAGGTTGTGATAGATATCATATGGCCACAGAATTATCCTTGGTTGACCCAATATACCCCAAAGAAAAACGAGAAGATTACTATCATATTCTTCCTAATGGTGAGTCTTCTCTTGACTTATCATTATCTCCACTGTCTCTAATTGAGAATTATACTTCAAACAAACACCAAGATTATATAGGTAGTGCTCGTAAATATACTCAGCAAGTGGATGAGCACAATCCTGTCTTATGATGACACAAAGTTGTATGTCATTAGACATCTTGTATGATAGTGGCAAAACACCCTTCCAACGTTGAGTTCGCTTCACCCTAGATGATTCACCAAATATAACTACTAAATGATGACCACCGTTCTATTCTCCTGTTACCCCCGCTCGACCCAGCTACACTCTTATTACCTGAAAGGAATGGGTGAGCACAACTAGCAAAGTAAAGAATATCATGACTAAAGATAAATAAGTTATCAATAGCCTTCAACAGAATTAAATCAGAGATTTAGAACATATGGTAGATGATAAAAATTTAAACCATAGTTGTAGCGGAACGAGCAATCCATTAGAAGAGTCAAACAGACTACAAAGTCTATTATCTTCTCCATGTTAAAAATCTACCAACAATGTTTTATCCCTGTAACATCAATCAACAATTCTGGTCCACAATCATATGAATAACTCATAATCATAATTGTAGTTCTAAATTCCTCTTCTCATCCAGGACGAAGATAATTTTCATCACCTATCTTTACCTGAAACATCAAAGATCATGGTTACACCAGATCACATTTCCTGTTCATAATTATACTAATAACTTCATCTTTGTACTACGGCCAAAGATATTCATTTGTATCACCAGTTGGTCATGTTCATCTCAACACATGTTCATCTTTGCACTACTAGCCAAAGATATTCAACAACATGTCATCTTTGCACTACGGGCCAAAGATATTTATCAACAATTCATCTTTGCACTACTGGCCAAAGATGTTAAACCACATGTCATCTTTGCACTACGGGCCAAAGATATTCATCAACAATTCATCTTTGCACTACAGGCCAAAGATATTCATCAACAGTTCATATTTGCACTACAGGCCAAATATATTAATCAATAGTTCATATTTGCACTACAGGCCAAATATATTCATCAACAGTTCATATTTACACTACAGGCCAAATATATTAATATATCAAAGAAATATATAATCATTTCAGAATTTATATAAACAATAATTATAACCATGTTGATCATTTCACCTTTGCACTTAAGCTAAAGATATTCAATTATAAATTCAATGGTCATGATCATACCAGTCAACAATTTAACTTTACACTACTGGCCAAAAGGAACCCATAGTCATGATCATACCAAAAATCTACCCATCTTTACACTCAAGTCAAAGAGAAATATCATCATTAGGGTTATAAAAATGTTATATATGATAATAAAATCAATATAATCAACATATAGATTTAATCTCAAGAGTAATATTCATAAATCAACTATAATTTGGTCAGAAAAAGAAACTAATTTTGTCGTGAATAGTAACTTGTGAATAGTAACTCGTGAATAGTAATTCATGAATAGTAACTCGACATGAAAAGGTAGAAATTCTACAATAAAATCTATACCAATATTTCGGTATAATGATATTGAAAGAATAATATTTCTTAAGCTTATAAACACTTTATTTTAATTGTTTACACTTTACTAAATAATGCATTTAATCATCCTAAAATGTCAAACTCATAAGATTTCATTACCAATAACCAAAACCCTCATCAAAAATCTGCATATACCTCATATAGGATTCTAAAGCCATAAAATCCTATTTTCCAATTTTTTTACTTCACATAACATATTTAATTCATTTACTCATAACTAGTATATTTTCATGAAAAATATCAAATCAGTTCCAAAAATATTTTTTTTCTGAGATTTAGCAGAATATAGTCCCATATTGAACATATATTTTTCTCAGAATTTTTAAAACTCATTTACTATTTTTCATATGGCCAAAACAGCCGAATATTTAGACATTTATCATAAATTGTAATCTTATCCAAAAATTCCGAAATTCACAGAGTACACTGATATTATATAAATATACTTCCAATAAAAATTTCATCAATTTTGGAGTTAAGCACAAGGACTTATAAGCGGTTACTTTTAAAATAGTCTTTTCTCATAAAAATCATAACTCTTAATCTATACATCTAAAAATCACCATTTTTGGGCACAATCAATAAAACACATCAAAATATCATTTCAAATTTTTCCAAAATTTTCTGAAGGTCGAAAGAAGTACAAACTGAAAAACATAATAACCCTTAAAATCTCTTACCTCAAAAGAGCAATACTTCTGACTTGAATATCGGATATAACGCTGAGCAACACTCAAGATATCTAAATACTCACAAAAATATGTTTGATAATATAGAGAGAAAGAAAACTTGTTTCTGGTGTGATTTTCAATTCTAACATAAGCACCTATTTATAGGAAAATGTTAGAACGCCAAAGGAGACTAAAATAATAAAATATTATTTTTCTTTTCTACACACCAACCATCCAAGCATGTCAATTCTGAAAAAATATAGCAGCCCACATGTTATTAACACCAACCAAAGTGGGTCCCACCCTATAATTTAATAAAAATTATTTTATTTTCTGAAACTTCAATAATTCATAGAAAATAGCCCTTTTATCAGAAAATTCGAATCTCGCAACTTTTTATAGGAAATTCAATTCTCTACAACTTTGCAGAAGAAAGTTTTGCCAAATTCCAAACAGAAATTAACCGAAATCCATAAACGGGCGATTTTACTGGCTATAATCAAATTTTAGTCAAGAAATGGGGTCCACCGACACATAAAATATGTGTTAATCATTTAATACAACAAAAATACTCTTCCTCCTCATATACTCATATATCCCACATTCATTATAAAACTATCACCATTATTATATTATTAAATATAATAACAAATTATTTTATCAGAAAAGATAAAATATCATTTTTCAACAATTGTCAGTTAAAATTTTTTTTCCATCTATATCCACATAAAATTAATATTTTCCTCATCATATAAATCAATAATTAATTATTCACAAATAATATTACAGAATCACAGTACTGGCAACCAGACCGTTCGAAGGAAAGAGGGGGCTTTCCAATAAGGATTTCTCCTTATTGGCGCACAATTAGATTACCAAACCTTTCCTTAGACAGAACTTTCTAGACATTATCAATAATGTTATCTAATAATATTATTCTAAATAATATGAATTATTGATCTGATAATGGAGATGATGTGCAGTGACAATTATTGAGCGACAATAAAAAAATCAACTCAGCAATTATTGAATTAATAAAATAAAATATTGAACAGTAATTACTGTAACAATTATTAAGTAGTGCCTTCTTACGTAAGGATAAATAATTCAAAAATATTGTGCAATACCGTGTGCTACTGTATAATAACGCGTATTACTGTATTTTAACCACCGAGTATTCCAACAGTGTTAACGGTAACAACTACGCCATTAATTATAAAAACTCAATTTTGTCGTTATCTTCATCCGACAGTTATTCTGTTATGGAGCCCACAAATGACTGCGCCGTCGTACGTGTATTCCTGATAAAAAGAATATTCTACGACCAAATGAATATTCCTCGACAACAATGAATATTTTATAGCCACTTACGTATTTTGAAAAAAAAATTCATATATCACCCTTAACTTTAACTTTTATCAACTTAACCATTTACTGAATAGTAATTATAAGAAAAATTGAATACATTTATTTCATAAAATCCGGGGTCTTACAATCTCCCCTCCTTATGAAATTTCGTCCCCGAAATTTACGTACCTGGTATTTCAAAAAGTTGAGAATACCTTGCTTTCATTTCAGATTCTATCTCCCGGGTCATCATGATTTCTCCATTGCTCATCTCCCGTGATAACTTCATTTGGGTTCCTCACTTGTTGGGAAGTCATGACAACCGTTCTCTCTTGAACTACCCGGCTTTGACTTGTCTGGGGCAGCATTTGGTGTCATCACTACCGTTGGAATATACTTTTCTATAGGGCATATTCCCCCCTCAACTGCCTCGTCGTACTCTTGATTCATAATCTGAATCATCAATCTTCGATCCATATCGAATTCAGGTTGACCGCTCTGTATAGGGTAATTCAAAACTCGATGTTGGGTTCTCCCAAATGCTTTCCAAAAAGAGAAATTCATATCATCTATTTTAGCCTTCTTCGATCGGACATCTCTTTCCACAATATCCACGTGTCGTGCGGCTTTTGCCCATGCATCACTTATTCTCACTCGTTCAGTTTTTTCTTCTTTCAGCTCAGATTCCATCTTTATCATCTTATACTCTACCAAAGAATGCTTCTGTTCAAGCATCACATATCGGGTAACACAAGCTTGAATTGTTGCATCCTTTTGCTCCACGACCGCCTGTCGTTCTTCAGCCTGCTCTTCTAACTCATGAATACAATTTTGAAATTATACATTTTGATCATATAATACATCTAATAAATTCTCCTCAGGTACTTCTTCTTCGTCACTCTCAGCTGCTACCTCTGCGACTAGCTCGGGTGCAACTATCAATTCTTCACTCACCATATGGATTTCTCTAATTCCTTCTTCGCCTGACATCACATTATCCTGGTTGATGATTAGAGGTATTCCCACTGTCTCATTCACTCCATTGTTAACATTCTCAGCAGGCATTCTCAAATACTGCCATAAAACAAGGGTTAATTAAACAAATTAACATATCACATAATATCTCGATATTATGACTGACCAACAAATAAGCTTAGGTAGGACACACTAGCGAAAGATTTACTCATCTCTCCCCTCCTAGTTATATTCCCTGATCTCCGCCAGAGACCATATTCCTAAGCTCTGATACCAACTGTGACAACCCCGAAATAGGTCCATTCCATCCAACCTATTCTGAGTAGCCAAATACATGGTACAGAAAATAACTACTACTTTATTACAACAATTATCGTCTAAAATACAACAACACAAATTCTGTGAGTTTGGATAAAAATATATACCAAATGTGACTCATGTCCCAACCGTGGACAGCACCTCACAATGACACCTTACATAAATGTATAGTCAAAAACTGTTTTAGAAATTAGAATCTTTAGGAAGTGCTCAAGGAAACCTTTGTACATGGGAGGCCATGCTTCTAGGTTGTGATAGATAGCATATGGCCACAGAATTATCCTTGGTTAACCCAATATACCCCAAAGAAAAACGAGAAGATTACTATCATATTCTTCCCAATGGTGAGTCTTCTCTTGACTTATCATTATCTCCACTGTCTCTAATTGAGAATTATACTTCAAACAAACACTAAGATTATATAGGTAGTGCTCGTAAATATACTCAGCAAGTGGATGAGCACAATCATGTCTTATGAAGACACGAGGTTGTATGTCATTAGACATCTTGTATGATAGTGACAAAACACCCTTTCAACGTTGGGTTCGCTTCACCCTAGATAATTCACCAAATATAACTACTAAATAATGACCACCGTTCTATTATCCTGTTACCCCCGCTCGACCCAGCTACACTCTTATTACTTGAAAGGAATTGTGAAACAGAAGGGTGAGCACAACTAGTCCAGTAAGAATATCATGACTAAAGATAAATAAGTTATCAATAGCCTTCAACAAAATTAAATCAGAGATTTAGAACATATGGTAGATGATAAAAATTTCAACCATAGTTGTAGCGGAACGAGCAATCCATTCGAAGAGTCAAATAGACTACAAAGTCTATTATCTTCTCCGTGTTAAAAATCCACCAACAATATTTTATTCATGTAACATCAATCAACAATTCTGGTCCACAATCATATGAATAACTCATAATCATAATTGTAGTTCTAAATTCCTCTTCTCATCCAGGACAAAGATAATTTTCATCACCTATCTTTACCTGAAACATCAAAGATCATGGTTACACCAAATCGCATTTCCTGTTCATAATCATACTAATAACTTCATCTTTGTACTACGGCAAAAGATATTCATTTGTATCACCAGTTGGTCATGTTCATCTCAACACCTGTTCATCTTTACACTACTGGCTAAAGATATTCAACAACATGTCATCTTTGCACTACGGGCCAAAGATATTCATCAACAATTTATCTTTGCACTACTGGCCAAAGATGTTAAACCACAGGTCATCTTTGCACTACGGGCCAAAGATATTCATCAACAATTCATCTTTGCACTACAGGCCAAAGATATTCCTCAACAGTTTATATTTGCACTACAGGCCAAATATATTCATCAACAGTTCATATTTGCACTACAGGCCAAATATATTAATATCTCAAAGAAATATATAATCATTTCAGAATTTATATAAACAATAATTATAACCATATTGATCATTTCACCTTTGCACTTAAGCTAAAGATATTCAATTATAAATTCAATGGTCATGATCATACTAGTCAACAATTCAACTTTGCACTACTGGCCAATGGGAACCCATAGTCATGATCATACCAAAAATCTACTCATCTTTACACTCAAGTCAAAGAGAAATATCATCATTAGGGTTATAAAAATGTTATATATAATAATAAAATTAATATAATCAACATATAGATTTAATCTCAAGTGTAATATTCATAAATCAACTATAATCTAGTTAGAAAAAGAAACCAATTTTATCGTGAATAGTAACTCGTGAATAGTTACTCATGAATAGTAACTCGTGAATAGTAACTCGTGAATAGTAATTCATGAATAGTAACTCGACGTAAGAAAGGTAAAAATTTCACAATAAAATCCATACCAATATTTCGGTATAATGATAACGAAATAATAATATTTCTTAAGCTTATAAACAATTTATTTTAATTGTTTACACTTTACTAAATAATTCATTTAATCATCCTAAAATGTCAAACTCATAACATTTCATTACCAATAACCAAACCCTCATCAAAAATCTACATATACCTCATATACGATTCTCAATCCATAAAATCCTATTTTCTAATTTTCTTACTTCACATAAAATATTTAATTCATTTACTCATAACTAGTCCAGTTTCATGAAAAATACCAAATTAGTTCTAAAAATATTTCTTTCCTGAGATTTAGCAGAATATAGTCCCATATTGAACATATATTTTTCTCAGAATTTTTAAAACTCATTTACTATTTTTCATATGGCCAAAACAGCCGAATATTTAGACATTTTATCATAAATTGTAATTTTATCTAAAAATTCTGAAATTCACAGAGTACACTGATATTATATAGATATACTTCCAATAAAAATTTTATCAATTTTAGAGTTAACCACAAGGAGTTATAAGCGGTTACTTTTAAAATAGTATTTTCTCATAAAAATCATAACTCTTAATCTATACATCCAAAAATCACCATTTTTGGACACAATCAATAGAACTCATCAAAATATCATTTTAAATTTTTCCAGAATTTTCTGAAGGTCGAAAGAAGTACAAACTGAAAAACATAATAACCCTTAAAATTCCATACCTCAAAAGAGCAATACTTCAGACTTGAATATCGGATATAACGCTGAGCAACACTCAAGATATCTAAATACTCACAAAAATATGCTTGATAATATAGAGAGAAAGAAAATTTATTTCTGGTGTGATTTTCAATTCTAACATAAGCACCTATTTATAGGAAAATGCTAGAACGCAAAAGGAGACTAAAATAATAAAATATTAATTTTCTTTTCTACACACCAACCATCCAAGACCAGCCATCCAAGCATGCCAATTCTGAAAAAATATAGCAGCCCACATGTTATTAACACCAACCAAAGTGGGTCCCACCCTATAATTTAATAAAAATCATTTTATTTTCTGAAACTTCAATAATTCATAGAAAATAGCCCTTTTATCAGAAAATTCGAATCTCACCACTTTTTATAGGAAATTCAATTCTCTACAACTTTGCAAAAGAAAGTTTTTCCAACTTCTAAACAGAAATTAATCGAAATCCATAAACGGACGATTTTACAGGCTATAATCAAATTTCAGTCAAGAAATGGGGTCCACCGACACACAAAATATGTGTTAATCATTTAATACAACAAAAATACTCTTCCTCCTCATATACTCATATATCCCACATTCATTGTAAAATTATCACCATTATTATATTATTAAATATAATAATAAATTATTTTATCAAAAAAGATAAAATATCATTTTTCAACAATTGTAACTTAAAAAATTTTCTCCATCTATATCCACATAAAATTAATATTTTCCTCATCATATAAATCAATAATTAATTATTCATAAATAATATTACAGAATCACAGTACTGGCAACCAGGCCGTTCCCAGGAAAGAGGGGGCTTTCCAATAAGGATTTCTCCTTATTGGCACGTAATTAGATGACCAAATCTCTCCTTAGACAGAACTTTCTATACATTGTCAATAATGCTATCTAATAATATTATTCCAAATAATATGAATTATTGATCTGATAATGGAGATTATGTGCAGTGACAATTATTGAGCGACAATAAAAAAATCAACGCAGCAATTATTGAATTAATAAAATAAAATATTGAACAGTAATTACTGTAACAATTATTGAGTAGTGCCTTCTTACGTAAAAATAAATAATTCAAAAATATTGTGCAATACCGTGTGCTACTACGCAATAACGCGTATTACTGTATTTTAACCACCGGGTATTCCAACAGTGTTAACGGTAATAACTACGCCGTTAATTATAAAAACTCAATTTTGTCATTATCTTCATCCGACAGTAATTCTGTTATGGGGCCCACAAATGACTGCGCCGTCGTACGGATATTCTCGATAAAAAGAATATTCCACGACCAAACGGATATTCTCCGACAACAATGAATATTTTATAGCCACTTCCGTATTTTGAAAAAAAAAATCATATATCACCCTTAACTTTAACTTTTATCAATTTAACCATTTACTGAATAGTAATTATAAGAAAAATTGAATACTTTTATTTCATAAAATTCAGGGTCTTACATTTCAGCTAGTGGAGTTTACAGACGCTACTTCCTGGTCGGTGTTCTTGGCAGGGATCGATGATCTATTTGACATATTACCGTGTTCAGGACTTAGTTCTCTTTACAGCTTTATTACTCATGCACCTGACATGGATTATCCTCCTTTGGCTAGTTTGAGGGGCATGACCGCGTATCACCCACTAGATGTAATGGCACAGTTCGACCAGTTTCTGGATGTTCATCCTTTTGAGGGGGTATTGGGCCATCGCTTAGCTTCTTGGCTTTTATCAGCGGAGGATAGATCTAGGATTTATGCCTGTTGGGCCCAGCGTGAGAGGGTTGATTTTACTATTAGCCAACTGGGCCATTCTACAGAGTATTCTGCATGGATGGAGGCAGAGATTACACTAGCTGGGGTTGTATCCACAGAGCTAGGGATTGATTCTGACAATGGGGAGCCCATTGAGGACACTGATTCTCCCACCGAGGAGGAGCTATTTGCTGGTTTGACAGTAGCTCTGATTGATTCTCCCAGTATTACTGCTACTGTGACCCCGCATTCGGTAGAGTATTTAGAGCAGAGTCTACATCTGATGACATTTGAGAGAGATCAGGCTAGGGCCTTGATGTTGATAGCTCTTTCTGGGAGAAATGCTGCTCTAGTAGAGAGAGATGATGTAAGAACCCGAATTTTCAAAAAATATTAAAATAAGAATTTAGTGAATAGAATTCTTAAGGCATGTGAAGGGTTCGAACAAGAATATAATTGTGTTACGAGGTATGTGGTATTGTGGTACATAGGGTAATACGAGCTATGTAATAAGTGATGATGTGTTTAATAAATATATATATATATATATATATATATATCATTATTATATATTTATTATGAATTATAGAAATGAATTAGTAAAGAAGATGGATAGAAATTTATATATTGATTATGTGAAATTATTTTATAATAGTAAGTTGGTGACATTAAATATCTTTGAGAATCACCAATTCCTGAGTATTTGTACGAGTACGTATCAAGTCTAAGGTAGTGCAACTGTACTCTTTAATGGTGGATGTATAGGAGCTGGGCTAAATAATTCCTTCAGATAGCAGAGGTATATACGAATTAGTAACCGATCTAACTCACTATGAAAACAGTGTAGACGAGACGAAAACTAATATGTTGGTTGTTTGTGGGAAACCACTCAGTGTACTATACTGCGTACATTTAAAGACTCGAGGTGTACTAGGTTTGGACTTATGTGTGTGTACGTCTGGACTTATTACGTAATTCGTTACACGGCGAGAAGTGAAGATGAAAGGAATGTATGTATGTGTTATATATTCGAGTGTTGTGTTATTGGTGGTATGAAACCGTAAAGGAGATGTATAGTTGGTTAAACTAATAGGAGAGATAGAGTTTTAAAACTCGAAGTGTGATCCTTAAATTGTTAAGAAAAATAGTAACCGATGATGTGGAATCAAAGAGGGCATTGATGTTAGACGAGCTAACACTTAAGGGGAATATGTAAAGTATTTAGAAGTATAGGTTTCATTTCTTCCAAGGCAGAACTTGTCTGCCTCTGATTTTGGAATGGCGCAGCTGCGCCATTTCCAAGCCTATGACCAGCGCAGCTGCGCCGGTCTGTAAAACCAATTTTTGGAATTTAAAGTTAAGAAATGGGTATTAAGGACTCATAAGGATAATAAAAATCTTAAATGATGATTAAGTATCCATGAATGGACTTGAATAAGGTTTAATTAATTAACTCGGATTAAATATTGGTTAATTAAGTGATATTATGGAATATTATATTAAATAATTAAGAATATATGGAGTTTGCGATGAACTCGTTGAAAGCCTTGTGTGGCAAAGTGATGGGAAATATTAATAATGATATTAATCGACGAAGAAATTATTAAGTGAACAATTAGTTAATATTAATTGTTAATGGTTGTTCTAGAATATTGATTAATTGATAATGATAATTAATTTATGATGTGTGGTTATTATTGTTAGCAATATGTCTAAAAATATAATAAGAATTTTATAGTTAATTAATGGTTATAGAGATCCATAATTACATTAATCAATGAGGAATGGATTAATTTATATTGGTGTTAATTAATCAAGGAAGTGAATAATTTAATTATTTGACATAAAACAAATAAGTAAATTATTAATATAATAAGATTATATTGATTGTTATGTGCAAGTGTGCAATAATTAAATATATTATTTAAGGAATACAACTGTGTTGTATAGTGTAGTACGACACTTATGTGACTATACTATATATAGTAACCATATATCAAGATTTATTGAAACTATATGGTAGGAACACATCATGAAATGTGTATGTAACAATATGCATGTGGGTAGACATTAAAATAAAATGTACATGGATTATATGTATGGTTAATATCAATTACCTTGAAATATTAATTATGTAAATGATATTGTGACACTAAATTATAACTAATGTATGGTTAATATGTGTATACAATATAACATAAGAATAAGAGTTGTGTATAATCTAGTGTTGCAAACATGCTGAGTAATGGAGATTGTCCCAAAATTATTGTCCCATTTGCTCTCACTTCTCAGTCACGTGTTTGGGCTAAAAGGCTAAGGCCTATTCCTCATTTCTGCTTCTAAGCGCAAGCTAGTAATCTAGATGACAATGATGAACAAGGGAGTGGGCATAATGATGTAAATCAACTACCATCCAATAACTCCTTGTTAACCTTCATACAATCCTTCAATCCATGTGTTTAATTTAGTGGGAGATGGCAATATCTGTGTTTTTGTTTCTCTATAAATGCAACCCATCTCCTTCTATTTTCCATTGTTGAGAATTGCTAATTGTTGTCTGAGAATTCTATGTGGGGAGTCTCAAGTTGCTAAGCAATAGTAGGAGCATAATTAGTGTGTTGATGGAATTCAATTAAGCTTCAAGAGGTAATGATTCTATATATATGCTCTTGATTTCTTGAGTTTGCAATTTCTTAGAAATGTCATGAAATAGTCACTTTTGAGTCACAAATTTGATGGCTAAAGCTTGTTATAATCCATGAATTATTGCTAGCTACTGATAATATAGTCAAATACAAAATCAACAGAAGTTAAACGAACTAATTTGGTTGAGAAACGAATTCGCAGTGAACGAATTCGCTAAATTTTTAAAACATGAACATCTAGTATGAACATGAGTTGTAGATTCATATTTGGGTTAGTTAATACTTATGTTAATTGTTGGGTATTTGGTATGTTGTAGTTTTATGAGTTACAAACTCAGAATCGAAAATGAACTAATTTAGATGAGTATAACTCATATTATGATCATTGGAAGGAGTAGATGTAAGACCCCAAATTATTGATAAATAAAATTTAATTTCCTCTATTTATTATTATGAAATAGTAAGGGTTGATTTGATTAATGTGACTAGTTATGGGTAAAATGCGCAAATATTTTAAATAAGCAGGTGGTTATAAAATATTCATTGTTGTCGGGAAATATTCGTTTGGTCGTGGAATATTCTTACTGTCGGAGAATATTCGTACGACGGCGCAGTCTTTTGTGGGCCCCATAACGGAAAGCGATTGGATGAAGAAAACGACAAAAACAAGTTGTTTATAAATAACGGCGTAGTTGTTACCGTTAATACTATTAGAATACACGGTGGTTAAAACACAGTAATACGCGTTGTTGCACAGTAGCACACGGTATTGCACCAATTATTGATTCTTACGTAAGAAGGCACTACTCAATAATTGTTACAGTAATTACTGTTCAATATTATATTTTATTGATTCAATAATTGCTGCGTTGATATTTTATATTACTGTTGTTTTAATAATTGTCACTACACAGTATTTTCTATTATCGGAACAATAATTCATATTATCTGAATAATATTATTAGATAACATTATTGGCAATGTCTAGAAAGTTCTGTCTAAGGAGAGGTTTGGTCATCTAATTGCGCGCCAGTAAGGAGAGATCCTTATTGGAAAGCCCCCTCTTTCTTGGGAACGGTCTGGTTGCCAGTACTGTGGTTCTGTAATATTATTTGTGTATAATTAATTATTAATTTATATAATGAGAAAAATAGTGATTTTATGTGGATATAGATGGAGAAAATTTTTAATGTGACAATTGTTGAAAATTAATATTTTATCTTTTTCTGATAAAATAATTCATTTAAATATATTATTTTAATAATATATTGATGGTGGTATTTTTACAATGAATGTGGGATATATTAGTATATGAGGAGGAAGAATATTTTTGTGGCATTAAATGATTAACACATATTTTGTGTGTTGGTGGACACAATTCTTGACCGAAAATTTATTATTGACTGTAAAATCGCCCGTTTGTGGATTTCGGTCAATTTCTGTTTGGAATTTAGAAAAACTTTCTTCTGCAAAGTTGTAGAGAATTGAATTTTCTATAAAAACTTACGAAATTTGAATTTTCTGATAAAAGGGCTATTTATTATGAATTATTGAAGTTCTGAAGTTCCGAAATAATTGATTTTTGGAAGTTTTATTTATTAGTTTGGAGAAAAACGTTTTTTGTATTTTGTTGGACATCATTAACATGTGTGGCTGGTGTTTTTGACCAAAGGTGGGCTAAGGAAAATTTGTATAATTATATTAATATTATATTCAATTTTCTGCTTTGGTGTTCTAAGCATTTTTCTATAAATAGGGTGCTTAGGTTAGAATTGAAAATCACACCAGAAACACAAGTTTCTCTCTATTTCTCTCTATATATCGAGCGTATTCTTGTGAGTATTTGATACTTTGAGTGTTGCTATACGGTGCAAGTGCAAGTCATAGCCTACATCCGGTGTTTCAACTAGAAATACTGTCTTTCGAGGTAAGGGATGTTATTTCTTCTTAAATGATATTATTTTCTTCAATATCATTATGCCGAAGTATTGATCTGAATTTTTATCAAATTTGGAACTTTTCATGTCGGGGTTACTATTCATGAGTTACTATTCACGAGTTACTATTCATGAGTTACTATTCACGAGTTACTATTCACGAGTTACTATTCACCAAAAAATGAAAATTTCTTCTTTTCGTCCAAATATCTATTCTGGATACTAACTTTGATTGTATCCATGTTTTGATCATTCTTGAATTTTACTTCACTATGATTGTTTATGAGGTATTTTTGGACATGGAATAGCTGAAATACAAATCCTTAATATTTACTCTTTTGTTTCACTGGATTCGTTTTCTCTAACATATTTTTCATCATCCTCAGTCCTAAATGATGATGTTACTGAATATCTTTGGCATGTAGTGCAAAGATTGATGATTTTATGATGAATATCTTTGGCCCGTAGTGCAAAGATGAACAGGTGTTGAGGTGAACATGACCAACTGATGAATATCTTTGGCCTGTAGTGCAAAGATGAATATTTGATTCCAGATATATATTGATTGATGTTACAGGGATAAAATATCGATGATGAACTTTTAAATTCATATATAGAAGATAGTAGTGTGCATTCTCTACTTAACTCTTCTAATGAATTGATGTTTCCGCTGCAGTTGTTGATTTAAAACTTGTTGTCTATTGTATTCTATTAGATTTTTCCCTGTTGAAGACTAAGGATAATTTGTTGTACATTATCTTAGTCATAATATTCTTTACTGGGCTAGTTGAGCTCACCCTTTTCCTTGTTGTTCCATTTTTCTTCTCAGGAGGCGAGAATGTAGCGAGTACTAGTCGGGGTATGGAATGATGGTTCAAGACAGTTATTTTAGTAGTCCTCACTATTTTGTAAAATAGTGTATCAATAAGTATAATGAGGACTTAATTGAGTATGAATACTGTCTAGATGACAATATTTGTATTTAAACTCACAGTATATGTGTTGTCGTATTTTGCACGACAATTGTAATAATAAAGTTGTAGTTATTTTCTGTACCATGTATTTGGCGACTCAGAATGGGTTGGATGGATTGGACCTATTTTGGGGGCGTCACAGTAGAGGTCTATAAAATTGCAAAGTACAGAACCTGGGAATCGTCTCTGCCTGCCAGGGCGCAGCTGCGCTGCCCCCAAGGCCAATTGGGGCGCAGCTGTACCGAGCATCAGTCACTGGTGGACAGCTCTGACCTGCTGTAGTAAATTAGGCATACCATTTTCATACGAACTCCGATAGAGGTGATTCAAGATGATCCGAAATGAGGACGAATAGACCTAGAACTTTTATTCTTTAAGTGTTTAAATTTGAGATCGTTAGAAGTGGTCAAAATAGTTATCTTGGTGACTGTTACGTAATCGAAGGCCAACGGAGGGCGTCGAGCGAGCACATACGCAAGTATAGTGCTCCCGACGATGGAATATGTTATTCTAAGTGATGTAACGTGAAAATGCATGATATTATACATGACATATAAAACTTTCCTTGCACATAATTGAAAACATTAGCGTGACTTAGTATGTGTTTTGAAAAGAAACTTAAAGTTTTGAAAAACAAACCTTGACGAACCTTAAGTCATTTGAGTTCTGACTTTGTAGTGAGTATATGATAAGTGGATTTTTTATGCATTTATCCAGTATCTTTTACTTGAATTAGTTGCTTATATTCATGTGTCTTAGTTACTTTTCATGCATTTTGTGTTTATTTTGTAGATTTTATGTTTGGAAGTGGTGTGAGCGATTATTGTAAGGAAACGCAAAGAAAATGCAAAGAAAAGGCAATCCGAATATCATTTGGGCTTTCATGTTACTTCATGTTCTTAGTTTGGAACTTAGCTTACATTGTAAAGCGTCTTCATAGCTTTCCAGAATATCTTGAATCGCTCTAATTAGAGTTCGGATGCAAGAGTTATGATCGTTGTACCGACGGACGTCAAACTACGCTGTTTTGGCTTGCCATTTTCATAGCAGTCCCTTCCAGCTCGATAATTATCATTAGTTTAAAGCTATATTGTATGACTTAGACAATTCTGTTCATTTCTCATTTCTATTTTTATTTTTATTTTGTTTTACGTTGCAGGTACCATGGGTGACTTTTCTTATCAAGAACTTTATGCAAATAGGATTCAACCAAGGGACACAAGAACTGAAGGACTCAATGTCAGAGTTGGATAAGTACAGTTTGGGGGTGATTACCTCAACAATTATGTTTATCCCAATTATCCTCAAGATTGGGGGTATAACCTAGATTCTGAATGGAGTTATAACTATCGAGACCAATACTGTGTCCCATGTCCAACACATTCATCGAATTTCTCATATCCACCTCCAATGCAACAAGAAGAAAATTCAAGGTTGAAGAAAGTCATGTTAAACAGTATAGCAGACCATGAAGAGATGATGATGATTCAGGAGTTATCAAGCCAAAATCTTAACAGACAGATGGAACAACTCATTAATTCGTTAATGAATGGTCCTTAATACATGGAATTCAAAACTGTGAAAGATAATTCAAAATGGGAGGATTTGTGGTTCAAATTTGTAGCATCAACTGAGGAGGAGATGATTGAGCAAGAGAGGTCAATTGGAAATCTACAGAATCATATGGATCAAATGTCTGAAGCCTTGAACAGTGGCCCTCCAAACAATTGGTGCTATGACATGGACGATGAAACTGATGGAGAACCAAAAGTGTACATACCACTGCATGAACTAAAAGGAGTGGACAGTGAGGAGACAACTGGGGGCATGGAAAATGAAGAACATGAGCTGACTTGTATAATACCCCAAGTGCCTTCTCAGTTAGAGTTGAAAAATTCAGTGAATTTTGCACAACCATGTCCTCTTGGTAGTCACATCCAAAGCAAGAATATCTGCGATTATGAGGCCTCTTACAAACCATGGTGGGCAAAGGAAGAGATGATAAAAGAAGAAAAACCCGTTGAATCTTTCATGCCTCAATGCAAAAATCTATTCACAGATACAATGGGAGAATCACCTGGCGATGCGATCGAAATGGATACATCATGTACAGGAAACATGCTTGGTGACTTCAATTCGAAGACTCTCATGATGGGGAACCTACCAAAGCACATAGCAGTTCTAATGGATGGAGGGTTCGTAGCTTATCGTATAGGAATTGGATAGCAGTGTCAAGAAAAGAGTCCAGCTAACGGACTATAAATCGAGCGCTAGATGGGAGGCACCCCATCCAATCTTTCTCCCTCCTTGTTTAATTCTTATTTACATTGCCATATTTAGTAGATGTTAGATAGTGGTAAATCTTAATAATAACTTTATTGTTTCCCCTCTCAGGTTAAATCCAATTGCTATAAGCATTCATGATCAAACAGAAGTCAAACCAAACTGAAGCAGAACCAAAGTTGCAGAAGCCATGCGGCCACGCAGCAGAAGAGGCTTGAGGACGCATGCCCGCGCGAGCACTCGGCTGGACAGACTTTGCACACTGCAAGTTGCGCGCCCACGCGAGGATTGCATAGGAGGAGCGCGCGGCCGCGCGCGATGCCTGATTGATGCTGAGATGTTTATTTTAATTTCTAATTTTAAGCATTCGGACAGTTAGAAGCCCACACTCAGTCTCCAACTATAGAATATCTCAAACTTAACCATCGCCTGATATACCATCAGATCATGAGGAGGTGAACGAAGATGACATTGCCACTTAGGGGAGTACTCTTTCACTTTTAATTACAATGAGGGCATTGTTTATTTTAAGTTTGGGGGTATTGGGTTGTAGTGAGTAGTTGTTGCATATAGTTAGTTGCATATAGTTTTATTGCATGTTTAAGTTGCATGGTACGGGTATTTTGGTATGAAATTTTTTATTTTATTTTATTTTATTTTTTAGTTTTCTTTCGTCTTGTTTACTTAGTATGTGTTTAGTTGCATAACATTGCATAATCCCAGGCTTTTAGTTAGTTAAATTCTAATTTGGCCAATGATGACATAGAAATTTGATAGATTTTTGAATTTAGTGGATATCTTGAGCTTAGTTATAATTTTATACAGGATATAATTCATGCTTGCTGTTTAGATGTTACTAGGTAGCACGACAATGTTCCTATTTGCTTGTTGGTTAAGATTAGCATGCTTGTCTGTTGAGAGGAAAATGTTGTTTTTAATGATAGAATTGTGTAGGAAGTGAGACATAGACTATGAAAACACAGATACTCAAACTTTGAGAACACATGGGTATGCTTGCTATTGGGACGAGATCAAGCGTAAAACGGACTCGTTTAAATGGAAATGGAAAGCGAGATGGAGCGTAAAATGCACTCGTTATAAAAAAAATCAATAAACACCGTGGAAAAGTGCGAGAATCGCCTTCGTGAGTAAAAATAGAGCAGAATAAACCCACTGTTGAACCTTAGTGTGTATTGATGTGTTGGAGTAGTTGATGTCTCATTAGTATATGCACTTCTTGAGTTAAACTTCAATTTTCCGCCTTAAGCAATAAAGCATGTGGTATTTTCACCTTTGTCAAGCTTATTTGTGAACACATCACACACTTACACAGCATCTTTATAGCAAGTTAGGATTATATGATTGTATGTCATTCTGCCTTTAGCTTAGTTTGATGCTTTGTTCTTGGATCTTGATATTTCTCTGAGGCATGACTTATTGGAATTCTTAACATGGCTAGAAATCTGGGGATTCATTGTCATAGTAGCGTAGCTTGCATAGCATGTAAATTGCATTAGCATTGTTGTTGCTTGAGGACAAGCAACGATTTAAGTTTGGGGGTGTGATAAGTGAATTTTTTATGCATTTATCCGGTATCTTTTACTAGAATTAGTTGCTTATATTCATGTGTCTTACTTACTTTTCATGCATTTTGTGTTTATTTTGTAGATTTTATGTTTGGAAGTGGTGTGAGCAATTACTGTAAGGAAACGCAAAGAAAATGCAAAGAAA
Organism: Panax notoginseng; assembly: GCA_016801055.1. Lineage (NCBI taxonomy): Eukaryota > Viridiplantae > Streptophyta > Magnoliopsida > Apiales > Araliaceae > Panax > Panax notoginseng. The sequence continues at coordinate 130,677,951 of CM029013.1, read as the reverse complement.
AGGCACTCCGGATATCATTTGGGCTTTCATGTTACTTCATGTTCTTGGTTTGGAACTTAGCTTACATTGTAGAACGTCTTCATAGCTTTTCAGAACATCTTGAATCGCTCTAATCGGAGTTCGGATGCAAGAGTTATGATCGTTGTACTGACGGACGTCAAACTACGCTGTTTTGGTTCGCCATTTTCATAGCAGACCCTTCCAGCTCGATTTCAACCTTCATCTGGCCTGAATTTCTCAATCATCAAAGAATAAAAGTTGTAGGGCTCGTCGATATCTTCCATTTGATAGGTGGCAGGCCCCGTAACTCTTCCCGGATCAAAAGTTATGACCATTTTACCAGAGCGCGAATCCGTGAGCGGCCGCGCGACAAGGGTAAAGAGTTTCTATAGCACGAGTTTGAAATATCAAAGTATTATCTCTAAGATAGTTCAGAGTTTCAGAATAAAATCATGAATAACGAATATCAACAATTCTTGAATCCCATCCTTGGAATATGAAACGATAATTCAATATAGATCAAGATATATATATATATATATATATATATATATATATATATATATATATATGAATTCAAAGGCTATCAACGTATCCAACAGGGTAAAACAATTTATAATGAGCAGTAACTATGGACTATTGAACATCTACTAGAATTACCAATATTAAACTGATAACCCAAAAGATTCAAGTATGATAGATGATCAGTCTACAATGCTCTAAGTTATGCATAACTACACAGTAATATTCACGCGTGTGTTGGGGCTTCCAACAATAAACACTCCCCTTAACATAAAGGTTGTTCAACTCAGTTTTTGAGATTTTCTCACCAGTCAATTGGTTTGGATAGTTTTATAAACATGCATATAGTTTAGCCGAATCAAATGGCATAGACACTTTCACAATATTCAAGAACAATACCAAGTTCAACATGAATAATAGTCTTCTCAAGAGTTTAACATACTAGTTCAATTGAACGAGAATGTAATATAACTTGCATTCAAAGAGATAAGGGTTGCTTACGATATCTGTTGAATAAAGTAATGCAAGGGTTTAGGATACTTGCAATCAATATAGGAATCACATGAAATTCAAGAAACTTGCACAAAATCTAAAGTGGTGTAAGTTAGGAAACTTGCTTAATATAAAAGAGAATTTCGGATACTTGCCTCAAGCGTAGTTTACCAAAATTTAGCTATCAAAACCCTTTCGAATCCTAATATAATATAATACGCGTATAGGATATTCATTAGTTACATATGCTCATACATGATAAACATCTAACTTAGTTGTATACTCTTCACAAACTTTGTCTCACACCTTGCGTAAATATAACACAAAATCAGTTTATAATTTACCATGAAGCCAAACAATCATAGGCTCTAATCATTACTTTACAGATTACGAATACCTTGGACTTATTATTTGAAAGTCTATAATCACTTCATTAAACATTCAATTCTATAACCTAGCATGCTTTCTAACACATTAGATTATGCACTGGTCATATATCACATGTTATAGTAATAATACAAGCATGCAAACACCTTCGAACTATTAGCAGAAACTGACCTTACTGCAAGCTGGCGCAGTCGCGCTGCTCTTGGTGCAAACCAGGACATGGCTGTTTCTGCAGAAGGTCCGTTCACACCCGCCTTGCACATATATGAATAATCATGCACAACACACATGTTATTACGTGAATAACTAATTTTGACCCTTCATCAAAACATATCATAGGTCATTATTCATTTTCATTTAATCAAGACTTTATATGTTAAGCTAACAAGGTCTTTCATGTCTAGTCATTACACATGCTACATGGTCCTTTTGCCTCAATTATACATGCTCGTTAGTTGCATCATGTATTTCAAGTATGAAGTCATCATTTAAACTTATCGCATTCCATGCTCAACTACTTTACAATTCTCATGACTAGTTAACATACTTGTCAATCATGTCTAGATGCATGATGGTCCATAAGTTTAGAATACTAATAAGGCATTCTCCAATAAAGTTGGTTTTTAACTTCAACATTTTTATTGAAAATCTCATGTTAAACCAACTACGTATGCAAAGTTACTTCATTTACTATACATCATGCCCTCCTATATACACATTAGAACATATAAGCATACTCACAAGTTCATATATAATTCATCAAGTTTGTATTTAAAACCCTAAGTCTCCCTTAGTAAATCATCAAAAGTTAAGCATACAAAGTAAGTCCATGTACTCTATGTCGTGCTTTTACGTTTATAGATTTAGATTATGATAGCATGCTTTCAAGCTCAAAACTTAATGTATATATAGCTTGCTTACACATAGCCTTTTACTTGAAATTTTCACTTTTAATCATGCTTGAATATCTCATACTATTTCAACAATATAAACTAGTATTTTGGTCAATTATCAGAACTTAACATGTTGAGGCTTCAGGTCAGAACATCCATTACATAATGTTTATCAAACTAGTTTCCAAATCTTTATGTTTTCTTTGAATGAATACTAACCCAAGCTAAAATAACTTACTATGTTCATAACAACATCTATTCATGTCCTAAGTTCATTTATATACATATTCAACTTAAGTAGCAAGCTCATGACATCTTAAAGAACCAACATCGGTAATTGTGATAGGCAACCCATGCGGCCGCGCGGTGAAGGACTAAGGAAGTGGCGCGGCCACGCCACTTCGTCTAGAGACAAAAAAATATGGCTCTACTTCTGCAGAGCCTCAATCACAAGCATTGCCAACATATTCTGCTGTAACACAAACTACTTCTAGACATGCATACACACTTAATTAACATAATGGCATGTTATCTTTCGCCAATTTACAGAGAATTCATGAGAATTGCTAGATTTTGACAAAACTCAAACTAAGAACAATATAGAAATTATAGCTTCTTGAAACTTAATTTGATTCCTCAAGCACTAATTATAATCCCTCAATGCTCAGCCACACTCACTTTCTTTCTACACTTATCAGATAATTTCCTTAGCAACTGAGAAATTTCATTTATAGGGAATTGATTGTCCAGTCATTGCTCTTACACCTTGGTTTGATTCAATGGAGATTGAGAAGAAATGTTGGGTATAGAAGAGTTGGCCAACTACTCACCTCCATAGCCATCATCACTGCTATTCTATCTTCAACTACCGACTTGTGTTCGCGTATTATAGAGTGAGTTACTGTTTATGTACTTTGTGACACTCAATTTGGGACAAGAGCAAATCTCAGCAACTTTATTAACTAAGGCTTGGTTTGGTTTCTTTTAATTCCCATAATGTAATATTAAGGTATAATTGTTACCATATTAGGAATGTAAAGATAATTTTATACTCACATCATATAATCCATGTACATTATATCACACCGATGTACTTGATTCGGATATTATCACATTACATTGTCTTTTTCATTTAAATAATATGTTCATGGTATTTTAATGTATACCCACACACATATTGTCACAGAAGCATTTCATGATGTATTCATAACATATAGTTCCAATATGTTCAATCACATTGCTTTATACAATAAAGTTTAATAATTATTAATATATGGTTGTTATATATAGTTACATAAGTGTCAGACTACACTATATAATATAGTTGTATTCCATGTATTTTATATATTTAATTATTGCACACTTGCACATAACAGTCAATATAATCTTAATAACTTACTTATTTGTTTTATGTCAAAGAAATAAATTATTCACCTTCTTGATTAATTAAAACTAATATTAATTAATCCATTCTTCATTGATTAATGTAATTATTGATCTCTATAACAATTAATCATCTATATAAATCTTATTATATCTATAAATATGTTTCTAACAATAATAATCACATCTCATTAATTAACTATTAATTCCTTCGTCAATTAACAATTTACAATTAATTGTTCAATTAATAATTCCTTCGTCGATTAATATCATTATTAATATTTTCCATCACTGTGCCACACAAGTCATTTAACGAGTTTATTACAACTCCACATTTCCTCACTTATTACAATTATTCATTTTAATATAATTGAGTTAACTCGTCGCATAACACGAAGTCGTTTCTATTCAAATAAATACTCGTTTCCATTAATATATCTATTTATTAATATATCAAAATTCTCGGGTATTACATCACCCCCCCTTATAAAAATTCTGTCCCGAAATTGCTACAAGGTTACACAAATAGATGGGGATAATCCCTCATCATCCTATCTTCTAACTCCCACGTAGCCTCCTCAACATCGTGGTTACGCTAAAGTACTTTTATAGAATAAATGACTTTGTTCCTTAAAGTTTGTTCTTTCCTATCTAGAATTTGGACAGGAATTTCTTCATATGCTAAGTTCTTCTCCACTTGAATGGGCCCATAAGAAATCACATGCTTGTAGTTAGACTTGTACGGACGCAACACGAATATGTGAAACACGTTATGGATGTGCTCCAACTCGGGTGGTAATGCAACTTTGTACGCCACTTCGCCCACTCGCTTCAGTATCTCGAACGGTCCTATGAATCTCGGACTCAATTTTCCTTTCTTACCGAAACAGATCTTTCCCTTCCATGGAGATACCTTCAAGAATACGAAACATCCGACTTTAAAATCTCAGTCCTGCTAATGCAAATCTGCGTACTTCTTCTGGCAATTTTGAGCTGCTACTAGTCTGGCTCTTATCACTGTCACCACGTCTGCGGATTGCTGTACTAACTCTGGTCTGAGTATTCATCATTCTCTGACTTCATCCCAACATAATGGCATTCTCCATTTTCTCCCATATAGAGCTTCATACAGTGGCATGCCGATACTCGCATGGTAACTATTATTATACGAAAATTCGACTAGGGGTAGGTGGTCGTTCCAATTTCCCTTGAAGTCCATCACGCATGTCCTAAGCATGTCCTCTAGCATTTGTATAGTTCGCTCACTTTGTCCGTCTGTCTGAGGGTGATAAGCGGTACTCAACCTCAACTGTGTTCCCATTCTCTCTTGCAAACTTTTTCAAAAATTTGACGTGAAGCGCGGGTCTGGATCAGAGACAATTGACATCGGCACTCCATGTCATGAAATAATCTCTTTTACATACAGACTCGCTAACTGATTTAAACTATAGCGGATCTTAACCGGTAGAAAATATGCGGTCTTCGTAAGTCGGTCCACGATAACCCAAATAGCGTCAAAACATTTCTACGTGACTGGAAGTCCTACCACGAAATTCATCATAATGTGCTCCCATTTCCTGTGACGCCCCCAAAATAGGTATACAACACCCATTCTGAGTCGCCAAAATACATGGTACAGAAACAACTACATCTTTATTATTACAACACAAGAACTGTGAGTTTAAATACAAATATTATCATTTAGACAATATCCACACTCAAATAAGTCCTCATTACAATTATTGAAACATTATTTCACAAAAATGGTGAGGACTACTAAAATAACTTCTAGAACCATCATTCCATACACCGACTAGTACTCGCTACATTCTCGCCTCCTGAGAAAAATGGAACAAAAAGGAAAAGGGTGAGCTCAACTAGCCCAGTAAAGAACATTATGACTAAGATAATACAGAACAAATTATCGTTAGTCTTCAACGGAAAAAAAAAAATCTAATAGAATACAATAGACAACAAGTTTTAAATCAATAACTGCAGCGGAAACAGCAAACCATTAGAAGAGTCAAGTAGAGAATGAGTTCTACTATCTTCTAAGATTTAAAAGTCCATCATCAATATTTTATCCCTGTAACAATAATCAATAACCATCTTTAATCAAATATTCATCTTTGCACTACAGGCCAAAGATATTCACTTGTATCACTGGTCGGTCATGTTCATCTCAACACCTGTTCATCTTTGCACTACGGCCAAAGATATTCATTAGTTAATCATTCATCTTTGCACTACGGGCCAAAGATATTCAGTATCATTTAGGACTGAGGATGATGAAAAATATCTTAAAGAAAACGAATCCAGTGAAACAAAATAACAATATTACGGATTCGTATTTCGATTTATCCATGTCCAAAAATACCTTATAATTATTTTTAGTGAAGTAGAATTCAAGAATGATCAAAACATGGATACAATCAAAGCTAGTACCCAGAACAGATATTTTGGACGAAAAGAAGAAAATTTTATTTTTCGGTGAATAGTAACTCGTGAATAGTAACTCGTGAATAGTAACCCCGACGTGAAAAGTTCCAAATTTGATAAAAATTTCCAACCAATATTTCGGCATAATGATATTGAAGAAATAATATCATTTTCGAATAAAATAACATCCCTTACCTCAAAATAATCGTACTTCTGACTGAATTTCGGGTATAGTGCTGACAGAAACTCGCACCGTATAGCAACACTCAAAGTATACTCACAAGAATACGCTCGATAATATAGAGAGAGAAAGAGAGAAAACTTTGTTTCTGGTATGATTTTCAATTCTAACTTAGCCCTCTATTTATAGGAAAATGCTAGAACGCCAAAGGAGACTAAAATAATAAAATATTAATATTTCAAACAACAATTCTACGTATGCTATCAATGACCAAGACCAACCCCTCAATGCTGAAAATTTCAGCAGCCCATGTGTTGCACCAACCAAAAGTGGGTCCCCCCATAAATTTAATAAAAATCATTTTATTTTTCAAAACTTTAATAATTCATAGAAAATAGACCGTTTATCAGAAAAATACGAATTTTATGTCCATTCTGACTGAAATCGAATTCTCTACAACTTTGTAGCTTTAAGTTTTTTCAAATTCCAAACCAAAAATATCCGAAATCCACAAACGGATGATTTTTAATACCTCCACATCGACAAAATACTGATAAAACACCTCAGCTTTAATTCTTTCATTTTTATCCACATAAAAATAAATATATCCATCATTTATATCCACATAAAATAAATATTTCTTTATCATATGAATCAATAATTAATTATTCACAAATAATATTACAGAATCACATTTATGACAACCAGGCCGTTCCCAGGAAAGAGGGGGCTTTCCAATAAGGATTTCTCCTTACTGGCGCGCAATTAGATGACCAAACCTCTCCTTAGACAGAACTTTCTAGACATTGCCAATAATGTTATATAATAATATTATTCAAATAATATGAATTATTGATCTGATAATGGGAAATACTGTGTAGTGACAATTATTGAAACAACAGTAATATAAAATATCAACGCAGCAATTATTAAATCAATAAAATAAAATACTGAACAGTAATTACTGTAACCATTATTGAGTAGTGCCTTCTTACGTAAGAATCAATAATTGGTGCAATCAGTGTGCTACTGTGTAACAACGCGTAACACTGAGTTTTAACCACCGGGTATTCCAACAGTATTAACGGTAACAACTACGCCGTTATTAATAAACAACATATACTTGTCGTTTTCTTCATCCAATCGCTTTCCGTTATGGGGCCCACAAAAGACTGCGCCGTCGTACGAATATTCCCCGACAGGAAGAATATTCCACGACCAAACGAATATTCCCCGACAACAATGAATATTTTATAACCACCTGCTTATTTGAAATATTTGCGCATTTTACCCATAACTAACCTCATTAATCAATTTAACACTTACTATTTCAAAATAATAAATAGAGGAAATTTAAATTTTATTTATTAATAATTTGGGGTCTTACAACCTCCCCTCCTTATGAAATTTCGTCCTCGAAATTGATGTACGTACCTGGTGTTTCGAAAAGATGAGGATACCTCGCTTTCATTTCCGTTTCTAACTCCCAGGTCATTTCCTCAATAGCATGGTTTCTCCACAAAACTTTAACTTGTGGTATGACCTTCGTGCGTAGGACATGCTCCTTTCTATCCAAGATTTTGACAGGTACCTCTTCGTATGTTAAGTCTTCAGCTATCTCGTCCGGTTCTAACTCAATAACGTGGTCTGGGTCTTTCACATATTTACGTAACACAGATATATGAAAAACATTATGAACACGAGACATACTTGGAGGTAACGCGAGTCTATAAGCCACATTTCCTATTCGGTCAAGAATCTGAAATGGACCAATAAATCGTGGATTGAGCTTTCCTCTCTTTCCAAATCTTGTAACTCCTTTCCATGGAGCCACACGCAACAATACATGATCCCCAATGTCAAATTCCACGTCCTTTCGATGAAGATCCGCATAACTCTTTTGTCGATCCTGTGCCGTTTGTATACGTTGTCGAATCGTTTGGATCTTCTCTGTAGTCATGCGTACCAACTCTGGTCCCAACAACGTTGCTTCACCCACCTCGTCCCAGCATACTGGAGAGCGACACTTTCGTCCATATAATGCTTCAAATGGGGCCACACCTATACTTGCCTGATAACTGTTATTGTAAGAGAATTCCACCAATGGTAGGTACTTATCCCAACTCCCTTTGAAATCTAGGACACAAAGTCTTAATAGATCTTCAAGAGTTTGAATAGTCCTCTCTGATTGTCCGTCCGTTTGAGGATGGTATGCCGAACTAAATCGTAAATCTGTACCCATAGCTTTTTGCAAGCTAACCCAAAATCTTGAAGTGAATCTTGGGTCACGATCCGAAACTATGGATACTGGCATGCCATGCAGTCTCACAATCTCATCTACGTATATACGAGCAAGACGTTCAAGGGAATAAGTCTCCCGTATCGGCAAGAAATGAGCAGACTTGGTTAATCTATCAACAATAACCCAAATAGCATTTATGCCTTGAGAAACCGTGGGAAGACCCGTAACGAAATCCATGGTAATGTGTTCCCACTTCCATTTCGGAATCTCAAGTGATTGCAATGGACCCTTTGGCACTTGATGTTCCGCCTTTACACGTTGACAAGTTAAACACCTCGAGATAAATTTTGCAATCTCTCTCTTCATATTATTCCACCAAAATGTATGTCGAAGATCACGATACATTTTGGTACTTCCAGGATGGATTGCAAATGGTGTATTGTGTGCTTCCATCATGATCTTGTACTTCAAATCAGAATCGTTAGGAACACAAAGTCTGGAGTGGACTCGAAGTATTCCTTCTTCATCGATTCTTGCTTCTGGAATAGAACCTTCTTGCACTTTCTTCTTCATATGCATCAACTCTATGTCCGTAGCTTGAGCAGCTTTAACTTTATCGATTAAAGTCGGTTCTACTCGTATATTTGATATCATCATGTGGGTACTTGGAGCCTTCATCTCTATCTCCATCCTTTGCAAGTCATACAAAATGGGCCTTTGTGTTAACAACATTACACTCGTACCTGCATATGATCTTCTACTCAATGCGTCAGCTACTACGTTTGCTTTTCCAGGATGATATTGGATGGTATGATCGTAATCTTTTAACAGCTCGAGCCAACGTCGCTGCCGCATGTTGAGTTCTTTTTGGGTGAAGAAATATTTGAGGCTTTTATGATCTGTATAGATCTCCACTTTCTCCCCATACAGGTAGTGTCTCCAGATCTTCAACGCGAAAACTACTGCTGCCAACTCCAAATCATGAGTAGGATAATTCCTCTCATATTCTTTGAGTTGTCGCGAGGCATAGGCTATGACTTTCCCATGTTGCATGAGAACACATCCTAACCCTTTGCTTGAAGCATCACTGTAGATAACAAATCCATCCGAACCAGATGGTATTGTCAGAACAGGTGCCGAAATGAGTCTCCTCTTAAGCTCTTGAAAACTCTTCTCGCATTCCTCGCTCCATACGAATTTGACATCTTTCCGAGTCAGCTGAGTTAATGGGGTAGCGATTCGAGAAAACCCTTCCACGAATCTTCGATAATAACCAGCTAAACCTAGAAAGCTACGTACTTCGGTCACCGTCTTTGGTTGCTCCCAACTTTGTATTGCTTCAATCTTCGCCGGGTCAACAGATACTCCATGTTTTGACACCACGTGCCCAAGGAATGCTACTTCCTCAAGCCAGAACTCGCATTTCTTCAGCTTGGCATATAACTTATTTTCACGCAGCCTTTGGAGTACCAGCTTCAAATGATGCTCATGATCTTCACGGCTTTTGGAATATATGAGGATGTCATCAATAAAGACAACAACGAACTGATCCAAATAATCCTTGAATACCCGGTTCATCATATCCATGAAAGCCGCAGGAGCATTAGTCAATCCAAAAGACATGACTAGGAATTCATAATGCCCATACCGAGTTCTGAAGGCAGTCTTTGGAATATCCTCAGTTTTAACCTTCAGCTGATGATATCCAGAACGAAGATCGATCTTTGAAAAGAATTGTGCTCCTTGTAACTGGTCAAACAGGTCATCAATACGAGGTAGCGGATACATATTCTTAATAGTGACATGGTTTAATTCCCGGTAATCAATACAAAGTCGCATACTCCCGTCTTTCTTCTTTACAAATAAAACAGGAGCACCCCAAGGAGATGTACTAGGACGAATGAAACCGATGTCCAACAACTCTTGTAGTTGGACCTTTAACTCCTGAAGTTCAATAGGAGCCATTCGATATGGGGTTTTAGAAATGGGCTTTGTACCAGGTTCAAGATCAATAAAGAATTCAATTTCTCGTTCCGGGGGTAGACCGGGAAGTTCTTCAGGAAATACGTCAGGAAAGTCAATAACAACAGGAATATTATTCAAATTTGACGTGTCTTTATTCAAATCCATAACATGGGCTAAGAAAGCTTGACATCCGTTTTTTAATAAACGAATGGCTTTATGGCTTGATATAACAGTGATTGATTTTAATGGTTTAGTTGTTTGAATTCGTACAACAGGTTGGTTAGGAATATGAAAACTAACAACCTTACGAAAACAATCAATTTTAGCATGATGAGTGGTTAACCAATCAATTCCTAAAATCACATCAAAAGCAAGTATCTTTAAAGAGATAAGATCAATAGGTAATGTGATTGTGCCAACTTGGATCATGCAAGATTTATAAACTGTAGATGTAACAAAGGTTTCACCTAACGGAGTTTCAACAGATAAGTCAAAGTCCAATTTTTCCGGAGTCAAGTTTAAACGTTGAGCACAAGCAGGAGAGATAAAAGAATGGGTAGAACCGGTATCTAGTAAGGTATAAACTTCGCAAGAATTCAAGATTAGCTTACCCGTAATCACCTCGTTCGGGTTCCTCACGTTTTGGCCAGTTACGACAAACGCTCTTCCAGGAACTGCTGATTTCGCCTTATCCGGGACAGCCCTTGGAATCACCACTCCCGCTGAACTTGATTTCGCTATAGTACAATCTCGAGCGATGTGGCCTTCCTTCCCACAGTTGTAACACACCTTGGATTGTTGTGGACAGTTTGGGCTGATATGTCCCTCTTTCCCGCATTTGTAACATCTAACTGGCGGTCGTTCTCCTCCCCTAAAATTTGTTGTTGGTGCTGCTGCTGATGTCTTCCCGTCATTGTTGAATCTCCTCTTTCTGAAATTTCCACTTGACTCACCTCTCCTATTATCATGGCCACGATGACTACCCGAGTGGTTACCGCCTTTGTTCGTATTTTTCCCCCCTCGTTGGTTATCATCGCTCTGATGATTGCTATCACCGGTATGACCCTGGTTGTGGTCCCTCGGTTGAGTATACTCATTATCTCTCTCTAATAATTGGGCCCTGTTGACAACGTCTGAATACAGAGAAAATTTATGAGAGATAAGGTATTGACGAATCTCAGGTTTTAAACCTCTCAGAAACATCCGCGTCATACGTTCCTCATTTTCTACCAAATGAGGTGCAAACCTGGATAACTCTGCAAACTTCGCCTCGTACTGGGACACCGTCATGTTGTTTTGTTCCAGTCTGATAAACTCCACCTCCTTCATATGGCGAATACTTTCAGGGAAGTACTTGTCATTAAACAGTTTCTGAAACGTTTCCCAGGACATATTGAGTGCGTCAGGCTGGGTACGCTTCACAGACTCCCACCAGTAGTCTGCCTCACCGCGGAACATAAAGGTAGCGAATGGAACCTTCTGCTCCTCCGTGCATCCCAAGACATCGAATATCTTGGTAATTTGCTTGACCCATGTTTCCGCCATGATCGGATCCGGCTTTCCCTTAAATTCTGGTGGTCCCAACTCCTTGAACTGCTTGGCTGTGACAGACCGCGTGTTGTCATTATTTCCACCCGTATTTTGTACACGAGTCTCCCTCGTCTGCTTTTGCATGAACTGCAAAAAGCTCCTAAACATTCCATCGTTCATCGTTTGCTCGATAGTGTTGTTTACAGGAGGAATATTGCCTTCCTGTTGCACGTTCTCCTGGTTTGTGACTAAAGGTTGTTCCACAGTCTCATACACTCCATTGTTAACGTTCTCAGCAGCCATTCTTAAATACTGCCATAAAACAAAGGTTAATTAAATAAATTAACAAATCACATAATACCCCTATATTATGACTGACCAATAAGTAAGCTTAGGTAGGACACACTAGCGAAGGATTTATTCGTCTCTCCCCTCCTAGTTCTATTCTCCGATCTCCGCCAGAGATCATATCCCTAAGCTCTGATACCAACTGTGACGCCCCAAAATAGGTATACAACACCCATTCTGAGTCGCCAAAATACATGGTACAGAAACAACTACATCTTTATTATTATAACACAAGAACTGTGAGTTTAAATACAAATATTATCATTTAGACAATATCCACACTCAAATAAGTCCTCATTACAATTATTGAAACATTATTTCACAAAAATGGTGAGGACTACTAAAATAACTTCTAGAACCATCATTCCATACACCGACTAGTACTCGCTACATTCTCGCCTCCTGAGAAAAATGGAACAAAAAGGAAAAGGGTGAGCTCAACTAGCCCAGTAAAGAACATTATGACTAAGATAATACAGAACAAATTATCGTTAGTCTTCAACGGAAAAAAAAAAATCTAATAGAATACAATAGACAACAAGTTTTAAATCAATAACTGCAGCGGAAACAGCAAACCATTAGAAGAGTCAAGTAGAGAATGAGTTCTACTATCTTCTAAGATTTAAAAGTCCATCATCAATATTTTATCCCTGTAACAATAATCAATAACCATCTTTAATCAAATATTCATCTTTGCACTACAGGCCAAAGATATTCACTTGTATCACTGGTCGGTCATGTTCATCTCAACACCTGTTCATCTTTGCACTACGGCCAAAGATATTCATTAGTTAATCATTCATCTTTGCACTACGGGCCAAAGATATTCAGTATCATTTAGGACTGAGGATGATGAAAAATATCTTAAAGAAAACGAATCCAGTGAAACAAAATAACAATATTACGGATTCGTATTTCGATTTATCCATGTCCAAAAATACCTTATAATTATTTTTAGTGAAGTAGAATTCAAGAATGATCAAAACATGGATACAATCAAAGCTAGTACCCAGAACAGATATTTTGGACGAAAAGAAGAAAATTTTATTTTTCGGTGAATAGTAACTCGTGAATAGTAACTCGTGAATAGTAACCCCGACGTGAAAAGTTCCAAATTTGATAAAAATTTCCAACCAATATTTCGGCATAATGATATTGAAGAAATAATATCATTTTCGAATAAAATAACATCCCTTACCTCAAAATAATCGTACTTCTGACTGAATTTCGGGTATAGTGCTGACAGAAACTCGCACCGTATAGCAACACTCAAAGTATACTCACAAGAATACGCTCGATAATATAGAGAGAGAAAGAGAGAAAACTTTGTTTCTGGTATGATTTTCAATTCTAACTTAGCCCTCTATTTATAGGAAAATGCTAGAACGCCAAAGGAGACTAAAATAATAAAATATTAATATTTCAAACAACAATTCTACGTATGCTATCAATGACCAAGACCAACCCCTCAATGCTGAAAATTTCAGCAGCCCATGTGTTGCACCAACCAAAAGTGGGTCCCCCCATAAATTTAATAAAAATCATTTTATTTTTCAAAACTTTAATAATTCATAGAAAATAGACCGTTTATCAGAAAAATACGAATTTTATGTCCATTCTGACTGAAATCGAATTCTCTACAACTTTGTAGCTTTAAGTTTTTTCAAATTCCAAACCAAAAATATCCGAAATCCACAAACGGATGATTTTTAATACCTCCACATCGACAAAATACTGATAAAACACCTCAGCTTTAATTCTTTCATTTTTATCCACATAAAAATAAATATATCCATCATTTATATCCACATAAAATAAATATTTCTTTATCATATGAATCAATAATTAATTATTCACAAATAATATTACAGAATCACATTTATGACAACCAGGCCGTTCCCAGGAAAGAGGGGGCTTTCCAATAAGGATTTCTCCTTACTGGCGCGCAATTAGATGACCAAACCTCTCCTTAGACAGAACTTTCTAGACATTGCCAATAATGTTATATAATAATATTATTCAAATAATATGAATTATTGATCTGATAATGGGAAATACTGTGTAGTGACAATTATTGAAACAACAGTAATATAAAATATCAACGCAGCAATTATTAAATCAATAAAATAAAATACTGAACAGTAATTACTGTAACCATTATTGAGTAGTGCCTTCTTACGTAAGAATCAATAATTGGTGCAATCAGTGTGCTACTGTGTAACAACGCGTAACACTGAGTTTTAACCACCGGGTATTCCAACAGTATTAACGGTAACAACTACGCCGTTATTAATAAACAACATATACTTGTCGTTTTCTTCATCCAATCGCTTTCCGTTATGGGGCCCACAAAAGACTGCGCCGTCGTACGAATATTCCCCGACAGGAAGAATATTCCACGACCAAACGAATATTCCCCGACAACAATGAATATTTTATAACCACCTGCTTATTTGAAATATTTGCGCATTTTACCCATAACTAACCTCATTAATCAATTTAACACTTACTATTTCAAAATAATAAATAGAGGAAATTTAAATTTTATTTATTAATAATTTGGGGTCTTACATTTCCACTCTGGTATTTCTAACGGTTGTAGTAAACCACTCGGCCGTTGATGCTCTGCTTTTACGTGTTGTCAAGTCAAACATCTACTAACGCACTCTGCAACTTCCCGTTTCAAATTGGGCCACAAAAAATGTTGCCTCAAGTCTCGGTACATCTTAGTACCTCCCTGATGTACGGAATACGTCGTATTGTGTGCCTCGTGCAGAATCTCTTCTCTCAACTCGGTTACCGCTGGTACCCACACTATTCCTTCGAATCTTAAGATACCGTCTCTACACATTCAAAATTTCTCTTCCTCACTTTCTTAAATCCTTTACCTGATTTTCTCACATTCTTCATCCTTTTCTTGGGATTCCTTTATTCTATCCAACAAGGTTGGACGAGCTTTTACTGTAAACAATTTCTCTCCAGACCTTTCCGGTCCCTTCACTTCTATTTCTAACTTCTCCATATCCCTTATTAACTCCTCCTGAGTTATCAATTGAAACAATTTCTCCCTTCCTTTTTTGATCAGAGCGTCCGCAACTATGTTTTCCTTCCCCGAGTGATAAAGAATATTACAGTCATAATCTTTGATTAATTCTAACCACCTCCTCTGGCGCATATTCAACTCCTTCTGTGTGAAGATATATTTCAGACTACTATGGTCCATATATATCTCACATTTCTCTTCGTACAAATAAGGCCTCCATATCTTTAACGCAAAAACTACTTCCACTAACTCTAAATCATGAGTAGGGTATCATTTTTCGTAATCCTTTAGTTGTCGTGATGCATACGCAATGACTTTACCGTGTTGTATGAGCACAAAACCAAGTCCCTTGTGCGATGCTTCACTATATACACCAAAAAATTTCCCGCATCATCTGGTAGTGATAATATAGGTGCTTCGCTCAATCTTTTCTTCAACTCTTGAAAACTTTCTTCGCATTTGTCGGTCCATACAAATTTCACCGTCTTCGTCGTCAGATTAGTCAATGGGGTCGCTATCTTAGAAAAATCTTGGATGAATCTTTGATAGTACCCAGCTAACCCTAAAAAACTTCTCACCTCTGTCGGTGTTCTCGGTTATTCCCAATTACTTACTGCTTCGACCTTCGCGGGGTCTACTGAGATTCCATTCTTATCCACTACGTGGCCTAAGAATTGAACCTTCTTTATCCAAAATTTGCACTTTGAAAATTTCGCATGCATCTTCTCCTTTCGTAGTGCCTCCAAAACAATCTTCTGATGTTCGGCGTGTTCTTCCTCTGTCTTCGAGTAGATCAAAATATCGTCAATGAAAACTACTATGAATTTATCTAAGAATGGCTTGAAGACGCGGTTCATCAAGTCCATAAATGCTGCCGGAGCATTAGTTAAACCAAATAACATTACCTATAACTCAAAATGTCCATAACGGGTTCGAAACGCAGTTTTTGGTATGTCCTCATCCCGCACTTTCAGTTGGTGATATCCCGTCCATAGGTCGATCTTGAAATTTATTTACTACAGATATATATTTAATTCCTACTCCCTTTTTTCGAGTATCTATGATGTAAGCTAAATAACCTACACATCCTTTCCTTAACAATTTCTTGGCCTACATCATCGTAACGCAACACGAATGCTTAAGCGATGAGCTACTATAAAACAATACCTTAGACTTACTCGGAGTCTGAAGGTTCACACACTTGTTCTAATAGTCAATTACCGTTGCATGGTTATATAACCAATCCATTCCCAGTACTACGTCAAATTCTCCTAATCTAATAGGAATCAAGTCTACGCTCAGCTCATGTTCTCTAATGTTTGCGCGATAATTTCAATAAATGTATTCTACAGGGATTATTTCCTTATTTGCAACTTCTACATTCAAGGAATCTTCTAAATGTTCTTGGGGTGTACTAAGTTTACTAGCAAATTCTTCGGATATAAAAGAACAGGTGGCACCCGAATCAAATAATACATAAGCATTTATATTATTGATTAGGATTATACCTGACACCACGTCCTTCGCAGCTACTGCTGTGACGAACGAGATTTTATAATTAATTTCTAATATTTATTGAATTAAATAAATATTTTTCGATGAATTAATTATTGGATTAAATAATTAATTGATGCAGTTATGGTAGATTAATTTAATTATACGTGTTATATTTATTAAATTAATATGGAGAATTTTATTATTTGAAGTATGTGAGCTTATTGTATTAAAAGTAATATTTAATAAGCCATATTACTTAATTAATATTATTATTAATTAGAGAGTTAATGATTTGACATTATTAATTAATGAAAAAATTAATTATATGATTATGTGAATTTATGAGAGATTATTATGTGTTATTTAATTAATTTAAATACGATATTTGAATTGGGTGTGACAAGAATTAAACTATATGATAAAGCTTTATTAAATTAAATGGTTTTTAAAATCTATTCTAACTAACCAAACGAAGCCTTAATAGGAGTTATGGGCAGTTAACCCATGCTGGATAACTGACCATAGTGTGCGTCAATTGCTTGATTAATATACGTATTCTCCTTCTTCCTTTTCATTATTTGGCTAAGTCTGGCATATAACAGAGAGGGAAAAGAGAGAGAGAGTCTGAGAAATTGATTTAGGGAGTTTGAGAATTGTTGAGGAATACTTTAATTCATCTCCTATTACTTTATCTACGCTTGGGTAATCTCTTTAACCCAGTTTTTTTTACGTCATTTAAAGTTTCCATGAATATGACTCCTAAGTCTTCTGTAAACTCTCTGTAATTGAAATTGTGAGAGTTATGTGGATAAATGTGTAAGATGTCATTTTAATGTGTTTTAATATGTATTATATATAATTCCTTATCATCAGTTCATAAGTTTATGTCGTTAATCTGATGACTTGCCATTTCAAAAATATACAGAGTTTGGTTTTTGGCCTTATGGCCTTATACGTGATTTTAGTATGTCAAACATAAATATTTTCGTAGATTTTACACTCGTATATTATTGTGCATGTTAATACGAAGAGACCAAACTTTAAATGAACGGATTTGGCTTTATAACGAATCCGTGGCGTTGAATTTTAGGAATTTATGTTAAAAACTTCAAGAACATCAAGAACAGAGGAAAATTTTATGTTTTAATTATGTGATTATATGTTTTAATGGATTAAAATCACTTTATAGATGTTGTATTATGATTATACATGAATTATAACATGTGGGTATGTCTAAATTTGTGGAGTAACAAATTAAATTGGAGTTTTTGGTTGTGTTTTGCAATTTTCGCGAATTGCAGAACAGTTTCTGGTTCGCGGCGCCGCGGCGCCAGACTCATGCCTAAACATCCGTGCCGCAACGCCACAGCACCGCAGTGCCATGTGTCCGGCAGCAGCGCCACGGCGCCGCAGCGCAAAGATCAAGTATAACATTGGCGCCGTAGCGCCACTCTCCAGAATGTCCAGAAATGTAATTTTTTAAAATGTTAAGTCTAGCAATGTGTTAGTAACTTAATGTAATAAACATGTAAACATGTTAGAAATATAATGAAATGATGACATAGTTGTTTAACATGTAAATAACATAATTACATGTGAATTGAATTATTGAATACATATTTAGCTTGATTATTTATGAAGTGATATTATGTTACAGTTAATGTGATAAATTGATTAAGTATAGTCAATAATTAAATTAGACAAAAAGAAAGAGTTTATGATGATTAATTAAGTTATAATTAACTGGTATTGTGTATGTGAATGGTATGTAGGATTTAATTCAAAGAACGAATTTAGTTAAAGTGTAATCTACGCACGAGGCAAGTTTCCTAAACTTAAACTCTTAAATTTGAGCAAGTTCCCAAACCCTATTTGTCATTATTGTTCAAGCTTATTATTTACATTGAATAAGCTATCGTTACTATTATTCAAGTTCAAATGATTTATTAAAGATTGATTATATTTTCAAAGTATGATTTAGTTATACAATAATTGTTCTATTGTATACTTCTTGAGATTATTATTCAAATTGAATATCATTATTGTTGAACCTTATTAGACTAGTGAAACCTTAATGATTCAACTAGTCCATAGTTGATGAGCATTCTAAATTTCAGAACCCTTGAAGAATTATCCAAACCAAACTTCCTTTGGTGCGGACTCGAATGTCAAACTGAGATGAACAACCCTGTATAGGGGATTATTTACGCTTAGCGTTAAGATATTGTGCACAGTATGGTACTAAGGGCTAATCCTCCTAAGTACGAGAAGAAGGTCCATAGTCTTATGACTGTTAAAGGTTTCAAGTATAACCCTTGTTAACCTAGGATATAGTTCAAGGTCATATGACCCTCAGAATTCTTTTGATTCTTGTTATTCACTCCTGATTCAAAAGTTGAGCTTTTATTCAGATGTCTTTGATTTATTCGCATGTTATTATACTGTCATGTCATTTTTATACTTGTGGGCATTTGTGCTCACTCTTGCTTAATAATAACATTGCAGTTAAGAACGAAAGAGCTGACGAACCTTGCACTAGTAACGGCAAGGGCAAAGTTAGCAAATGATGGAGACTTGTTATTTGATATGACTTGTTATTTTATATGATGTATTTGTTTAAGACTTAAGTTAAAGATGTTGTTTAGGACTTATTGTTAGAATTTCGCACAGATGTTTTAAGGTTAGTTTAACCTGGGATTGTATTTATTATTCGGATGATGTAATCCTTTTAAGGAGAAGATTTTAATTATATCTATTGTATGGTTTGCATTTTTATGGGTAGGTAGATAGATGATATTTGTATCGTGAACACCAAATCCTGTGGAATCGAAGTACCCGAATTTGGGGGTGTCATAGGTTGGTATCAGAGCTGTAGGTTATGAACCTTAGGTGGGGGAACAACCTTAGGTAGTAACCTTATAGAAAGAAGATAGTAAAGGAAAACTCTTATCGAGTTTTAAGAAATGAATTTTTGGTAATTCATTGAAGATAATAAAATATATTATGTGTTTATGTGTTAATTTATGTGCTCGTTAGTACGACTTAGTAACTAAAACTTAAAATTTTGTTGTCAGGAAGCTAGTCAAGCTGGGGAGGAAGAACCCCGATTACCTATAGTACCTACAGAGGAAGAGCCCCGAGACATACATGTTATTAGGGAACAGTTAGTTCAGAGGGAGTCATCTCCATTGATCACCGTTGTTGGTCAGGAGCATGAACCCGAGACTGATCCTGAGGAGGATCCTGAGGAGGAGTTTGATGAGGAAGAGGAAGAAGAGGAGTTACCACGGTACACCATTGATGCAGAGATGTATGACATGTTATACGACCGTAACGTGGAATTACAAGACGAGGTTCAGGAATTGACTGAGCGAGCGACTGTTCAGCGGTCTACTTTAGAGGAGAAGGAGAGGGAGATTTCGACTTTTCACACACGATTGGGAAATGTAGAATGGGATTTGGTCCATGAGAAGGGTCAAACCGAAGATAAGATCGAGGAGATAGAGAAGCTGAAAAAGGAACTGAAAGAAACCTCCGGAAGACTGAAAATTGCAGAGGAAGGATGGGTAAGAGAATCACGTTGAGCTGATCGTGCAGAAGATGATAGTCGCGCAAAGAAGGCAAAGTTTGAAGAGACTTACTCCACACTTAATCATGCAATGGATGAGGCTCAGAAACAAGTTTTGAGATACCCCATCCAGTTCGAAGGACTTCCGTCGTATATGTTGGATCGTAGGACGATGTCTCGTATCATGGATGAGGAGCGTGACAAGGCTATTCAGCACCTTGATAGACAGGATTAGAATCCGTTTAATTATGTGAAAAACTTAATTAGTTTTTATATGTAAATTCCGATGTGTTTATGAACGAAGGAATATGTTAATATTTTAAATCCTGTGGATTCTGTATTCCAGGATAGTTGATGTAAATAGCAGTTATGTTATAGTTTAATGTTAAAACTTTGAGTTGAATTAAATATTTTAAGTTGTTTGAGATGATGTAATAAATGAGTATGTTAAATTGTTGAGTAATGTCTTAACTATTTAGAGAAATAAATAAAGTTCTAATAAGCGTGTATTTAACAGAAAATGCCGCCAAGGAGAAGACAACAACGTCAACCGGCTCAGGAAGAGTCAACCAATAATAACAATAATGCCAATGCTAATCCTGTTCAGCAGTTGGTGAACTTACTGACGGGAGCAATGAACAATCAACCTCAAGCTCCACCAAACATAACGTTTAAAGACTTCAAGGCGGTGAGACCGCCAGAGTTCAAAGGTTCCAGGAACCCAATCGAGGCTCAAACGTGGGTCATGGAAATGGAGAAAGTATTCAACGTTGCTAGGGTTAGAGAAGACCAGAAGACTGCTTTCGCAACGTTTATGTTGAAGTCTGAGGCTAGCTACTGGTGGCAAGCAAACAAAGTGCGAGGAGGTGAAGGTGTAATTATGTGGGAGAGATTTAAAGAAATGTTTTTCGAAATGTACTTCCCAACTAGCTCGCAGAATCAAATGGAAATTCAATTTCTGGAACTGAAGCAAGGAAACATGAGCGTACCTGAATACGCAGCTAAATTCGATGAGTTGTCAAGGTTTACCCCGTACCAAGTACACACTGACGAAAGAAAGGCCAGAAGATTTGAACAAGGACTAAAGCCTTGGGTTTACAGTAAGGTGTCAATGTTTCAGATAAACACATTTGCCGGAGTATTGGAAAAGGTCATCCTCGCTGAAGGTGGGAACGATGCGGTGACCAAGTACAATCAAGAGCAGAAGAAGAAGAAGAGTGAAGGTGAAGGAAATAACAAGACTGGTGGGAGTAACACTAGGAGTAGTCATAATCAGAAGAGGAAGTGGCCGGATAACTCGTCAGCTGGAAGTCAACAAGGAGGGCAGAAGAAGAAAATTGAGGCGTGCTCAAACTGTGGAAAAGCTCATCTGGGAGTTTGCATGAAAGGGAAGCGAGTGTGCTACAATTGTGGTCAGGAAGGCCACATAGCACCAAACTGTCCAAACCCAAAGAAGGGTGCTTGTTTTAACTGTGGCTCTAAGGATCATCTAGCAAGAGATTTCCCCAAGAAGGGATCAGGAGGAGCAGTGCAAGGAGCTAATCGTGGAAATAGCAGTGGAAATACCTTAACCATTACCGGACCACCTGCAACAAACCGACCGACCACTAGAACTTTCAATATGACAGTGCAGGACGCAATCCAGTCTCGTGAGGTGGTGTCAGGTATCATTCCGATCAATGAAATTAATGCTTATGTTTTATTTGATTCGGGTGCTACTTGTTCCTTTATATCCGAATACCTTGCTAATAGTTTAGATTTGCTTATGGATGAGTTGGAATATTCCATGAATATAGAAATTGTGAATAGAGAGATAATTACTGTTAAGTACGTGTTTAAGAACTGTAGGGTGAATATTAAGGGTAATATCATGAATGTAGATCATATCCCTATTCGGCTTGGGGAATTTGACGTTATTTTGGGTATGAATTGGTTATCCAATTATGGGGCAGTAATTGACTGTCAGAAAAAGCGTATTAACCTTATGACTCCGTCAAAGGATGTGTTTTATGGTAGCAAGTAGTCTAGACAAGCGAGTTGTCTAACGATGATGCAGGCTAAGAGGTTGTTAAGACAAGACTGTGTAGGATACTTAGCTTACATAGTCGACAGTCGAAAAGAGAATCCGAAGGTAGAAGAAATACCGATTGTAAGGGAATTCGTCGACGTATTTCCAGACGATTTGCCAGGACTTCCACCAGATAGAGAGGTAGATTTCGTGATCGATTTGGCGCCCGAAATTGCTCCAATATCGAAAGCACCATACCGAATGGCACCAGTAGAGATGAAAGAACTAATGGTTTAACTACAAGAATTGCTAGACAAAAAGTACATTCAACCGAGCGTATCGCCGTGGGGAGCGCCGGTGTTGTTTGTGAAAAAGAGGGACGGATCGATGCATCTCTGCATAGACTACAGAGAACTGAACAAGGTCAGGATTAAGAATAGATATCCATTACCAAGAATCGATGATCTGTTTGATCAATTAAAGGGAGCAAGATACTTTTCCAAGATAGACTTGAGGAGTGGTTATCACCAACTGAAGGTGAGGCCAGAGGATGTACCGAAGACAGCGTTCAGAACGCGATACGATCACTACGAATTTTTAGTAATGTCGTTTGGTCTAACGAATGCTCCTGCAGCATTTATGGGACTAATGAATGGTGTGTTCAAGCCATTTTTGGACAAATTCGTGGTGGTATTTATAGATGACATTCTGGTATATTCCAAAACCAAAGAAGAACACGAAGAACATTTGAGGTTAACGTTGGAAGTATTGAGAAGAGAGAAGTTGTATGCTAAATTTTCAAAATGCGAATTTTGGATCAAGCGAGTACAATTTCTTGGTCACGTGATCGATAAAGACGAAATTTCGGTAGATCTATCCAAAGTAGAAGCCGTGATTAACTAGGATCAGCCGAGAACACTGTCAGAAGTAAGAAGTTTTCTTGGATTGGCGGGATATTATAGAAGATTCATTCAAGATTTTTCTAAGATCGCAACTCCGTTAACGAATTTAACTCGAAAAACTGTGAAATTTGTTTGGACGGAGAAGTGTGAGGAGAGCTTTCAAGAATTAAAGAAGAGGTTGAGTACGGCACCTGTGTTATCTCTTCCGGATGATACAGGCAATTTTGTTGTTTTTAGTGATGCGTCGCATAAAGGACTTGGTTGTGTGCTAATGCAAAACGGTAAAGTCATCGCGTATGCATCACGACAGTTGAAGGATTACGAGAAGGGTTACCCGACCCATGATTTGAAGTTAGCTGCAGTTGTTTTTGCTTTAAAAATTTGGAGGCACTATCTCTATGGGGAGAAGTGTGAGATATATACGGACCACAAGAGTCTGAAATATATTTTCACACAGAAAGATTTGAATATGCGTCAAAGAAAATGGTTAGAATTAATTAAGGATTACGACTGTGAGATTTTATACCATCCGGGTAAGGCGAATGTAGTTGCCGACGCCTTAAGTAGAAAGGGTCGTGAGAAATTGATGATGTTGACTGCTCAAGAGGAACTAATCACAGAAATGGAGAAACTGGAGTTGGAAGTGAAGTATCCAATGGAGATTGATGAGAAGCTATTTCAGATGCAATCTGGTACAACTTTACTAGATAAAGTGAAGGAGGCTCAGCGTCAGGATGATGAATGCAAAAAGGTGACAAAGAAGATATCTGAAGGAACCGAACCGAGATTTAAGATGGATAAGGAAGGAATACTGAGATTTGAGAGTAGAATTTGGGTACCGCCAGTACAAGAAATTAAGGAAGATATTTTAAGCGAGGCTCATAGTTCACGATATTCGATTCACCCTGGTAGTACCAAAATGTACCAAGATCTTCGACAACATTTTTGGTGGCCGAATTTGAAATGTGATGTTGCAGAATGTGTTGCCAAGTGTCTGACCTATCAGAAGGTAAAAGCAGAACATCAGAGACCAAGTGGATTACTTCAACCGTTGGAAATCCCAGAATGGAAATGGGAGCATATTACAATGGATTTCGTGGTTGGCCTTCCGACGACTCAGAAAGGCTACGATGCAGTATGGGTTATCGTTGACCGATTGACAAAATCTGTACACTTCCTTCCAATCAAAATAAGATTCAACTTAGATCAGTTGGCTAGGCTATACGTAAAAGAGATTGTTTCGAGGCACGGAGTTCCGGTATCAATTGTTTCAGATAGGGATCCGCGCTTCACATCAAATATCTGAAAACGTCTTCAGGAATGCATGAGTACGCAATTGCGAATGAGTACAGCTTACCACCCTCAAACAGACGGACAGAGTGAGAGAACGATTCAGACATTAGAAGATATGCTAAGAGCCTGTGTGATAGACTTTAAAGGAAATTGGGATGATCACCTACCATTAGTAGAGTTCGGCTACAACAACAGTTACCACGCTAGATGAAGCTTTATACGGTAGAAAGTGCAGAACTCCGCTTTACTGGGATGAAGTTGGTGAGAGACAATTGCTAGGGCCAGAATTGGTACAGCAGACAGCAGAAATAGTCAAAGTGATCCGAGCACGACTGGTAGCGGCTCAAGATCGACAGAAGAAATACGATGACCCACATCGTAGAAATATCGAGTTTGAATTAGGTAGTTATGTTTTCTTGAAGGTCTCTCCCTGGAAAGGAAAGATCAGATTCGGAAAGAAAGGGAAATTGAGCCCAAGATTCATTGGACCCTTTGAAGTACTGAGAAGAATCGGAGAAGTTGCGTATGAGGTAGCCTTACCTCCAGCACTCGAGAATATCCGTAACGTCTTCCATGTTTTTGTGTTGTGACCCTACAAGCCTGATTACAAGCATGTAATTGAATATGAACCCCTACATTTTGAGAAAGACTTATCTTACGAAGAAATTCATGTCCAAATTGTCGATCGAAAAGAACAAGTTCTTAGAAATAAAGTTATACCTTCTGTTAAGGTAATTTGGAGGAACCACAACGCTGAAGAAGCTACGTGGGAACTCGAAGAGAATATGATGAAGAATTACCCTAATTTATTTACTTAATTATTTGTAAGCGATTTTGGGGACAGAATCCTTGTAAGGGGAGGAGAATGTAACGGGTCAAAATTTATTGAGTCGTGATCCTGGGGACAGAATCCTTTTAAGGGGGGAAAGATGTGACGAACGAGATTTTGTAATTAATTTCTAATATTTATTGAATTAAATAAATATTTTTTGATGATTTAATTATTGGATTAAATAATTAATTGATGCAGTTATGGTAGATTAATTTAATTATATGTGTTATATTTATTAAATTAATATGGAGAATTTTATTATTTGAAGTATGTGAGCTTATTGTATTAAAAGTAATATTTAATAAGCCATATTACTTAATTAATATAATTATTAATTAGAGAGTTAATGATTTGACATTATTAATTAATGAGAAAACTAATTATATGATTATGTGAATTTATGAGAGATTATTATGTGTTATTTAATTAATTTAAATAAGATATTTGAATTGGGTGTGACAAGAATTAAACTATATGATAAAGCTTTATTAAATTAAATGGTTTTTAAAATCTATTCTAACTAACCAAACGGAGCCTTAATAGGAGTTATGGGCAGTTAACCCATGCTGGGTAACTGACCATAGTGTGCGTCAATTGCTTGATTAATATACGTATTCTCCTTCTTCCTTTTCATTATCTGGCTAAGTCTGGCATATAACAGAGAGGGAAAAGAGAGAGAGTCTGAGAAATTGATTTAGGGAGTTTGAGAATTGTTGAGGAATACTTTAATTCATCTCCTATTACTTTATCTACTCTTGGGTAATCTTTTTAACCCAGTTTTTTTTACGTCATTTAAAGTTTCCATGAATATGACTCCTAAGTCTTCTGTAAAGTCTCTGTAATTGAAATTGTGAGAGTTATGTGCATAAATGTGTAAGATGTCGTTTTAATGTGTTTTAATATGTATTATATATAATTCCTTATCATCAGTTCATAAGTTTATCTCATTAATCTGATGACTTGCCATTTCAAAAATATACAGAGTTTGGTTTTTGGCCTTATGGCCTTATACGTGATTTTAGTATGTCAAAGATAAATGTTTTCGTAGATTTTACACTCGTATATTATTGTGCATGTTAATACGAAGAGACCAAACTTTAAATGAACGGATTTGGCTTTATAACGAATCAGTGGCGTTGAATTTTAGGAATTTATGTTAAAAACTTCAAGAACATCAAGAACAGAGGAAAATTTTATGTTTTAATTATGCGATTATATGTTTTAATTGATTAAAATCACTTTATAGATGTTGTATTATGATTATACATGAATTATAACATGTGGGTATGTCTAAATTCGTGTAGTAACAAATTAAATTGGAGTTTTTGGCTGTGTTCTGCAATTTTCGCGAATTGCAGAACAGTTTCTGGTTCGCCACTCCGCGGTGCCAGACTCACGCCTAAACATCCGCACCGCAACGCCACAGCGCCGCAGTGCCATGTGTCCGGCTGCAGCGCCATGGCGCCGCAGCGCGAAGATCAAGTATAACAGTGGCGCCGCAGCGCCACTCTTCAGAATGTCCAGGAATGTAATTTTTTTTAAATGTTAAGTCTAGCAATGTGTTAGTAACTTAATGTAATGAACATGTAAACATGTTAGAAATATAATGAAATGATGACATAGTTGTTTAACATGTAAATAACATAATTACCTGTGAATTGAATTATTGAATACATATTTAGCTTGATTATTTATGAAGTGATATTATGTAACAGTTAATGCGATAAATTGATTAAGTATAGTCAATAATTAAATTAGACAAAAAGAAAGAGTTTATGATGATTAATTAAGTTATAATTAACTGGTATTGTGTATGTGAATGGTATATAGGATTTAATTCAAAGAACGAGTTTAGTTAAAGTGTAATCTACGCACAAGGCAAGTTTCCTAAACTTAAACTCTTAAATTTGAGCAAGTTCCCTAACCCTATTTGTCATTATTGTTCAAGCTTATTATTTACCGTGAATAAGCTATCGATACTATTATTCAAGTTCAAATGATTTATTAAAGATTGATTATCTTTTCAAAGTATGATTTAGTTATACAATAATTGTTCTATTGTATACTTCTTGAGATTATTATTCAAATTGAATATCATTATTGTTGAACCTTATTAGACTAGTGAAACCTTAATGATTCAACTAGTCCATAGTTGATGAGCATTCTAAATTTCAGAACCCTTGAAGAATTATCCAAACCAAACTTCCTTTGGTGCGGACTCGAATGTCAAACTGAGATGAACAACCCTGTATAGGGGATTATTTACGCTTAGCGTTAAGATATTGTGCACAGTATGGTACTAAGGGCTGATCCCCCTAAGTACGAGAAGAAGGTCCATAGTCTTATGACTGTTAAAGGTTCAAGTATAACCCTTGTTAACGTAGGACATAGTTCAAGGTCATATGACCCTCAGAATTCTTTTGATTCTTGTTATTCACTCTTGATTCAAAAGTTGAGCTTTTATTCAGATGTCTTTGATTTATTCGCATGTTATTATATTGTCATGTCATTTTTATACTTGTGGGCATTTGTGCTCACTCTTGCTTAATAATAACATTGCAGTTAAGAACGAAAGAGCTGACGAACCTTCCACTAGTAACGGCAAGGGCAAAGTTAGCAAATGATGGAGACTTGTTATTTGATATGACTTGTTATTTTATATGATGTATTTGTTTAAGACTTAAGTTAAAGATGTTGTTTAAGACTTATTGTTAGAATTTCACAGATGTTTTAAGGTTAGTTTAACCTGGGATTGTATTTATTATTCGGATGATGTAATCCTTTTAAGGAGAAGATTTTAATTCTATCTATTGTATGGTTTGCATTTTTATAGGTAGATAGATAGATGATATTTGTATCGTGAACACCAAATCCCGTGGAATCGAAGTACCTGGATTTGGGGGTGTCACAACTACGTCCTGAACGGTCGTGTTTAAAGTTTGGGCGGTCGATCGGTTGGATTGCGCAGGTCCACCAATCATTAACTTGCTTCCTCCACCCTGGCCTCCGCCAGGTCCCCCACTTCCTTTCTTTGGGCAATCCTTTATCTGGTGCTCTGTTGATCCACAAGCAAAACATCCCCTAATATTCTTTGGTTTCGGGCAATTTGGCGATATGTGCCCCTCTTGGCCGCAATTATAACACGTGCTCTTTCCTTTCCAGCACTCCCCCTGATGACTCCTCCCACACTTGTTACAAGCTTCAATCCTTTTCTTAAAGTTTCCCTGGTGACTCCCACCTTGATTATTATTTCTGTTGTTGTTTTCCCATGTCCTCTTTTCGGAGTTACTCCCTCCGCTACTGCTTCGTCCACGATACTCACTCTCAGTGTTCTTATTTTTCTTCTCCTTATGATATAGACTTAAGGCCTCACTGCCACCTTCCGCAATGATAGCCTTCTCTAATAACGTCGCAAAGGAATCAATCTAGAGAACTGATACCTTATTATACAGCCACTACTTCAGCCCTTGCTCGAAACGTCTCGCCTCTTTTCCTCATCCATAACTCGGTGCTCTGCAAATTGCGGTAGTTCGTTAAACTTAGCTACGTATTGCGCCACCATCATATCCCCTTGTTTTAACTATAGGAACTTTACTTCCATTTGATTCTGCATGCTCTTCGAAAAATAATTCTCGAAGAACAGCGTCTTAAAGCTATCCCATGTTATCGTTCCTTTGCCAGCTCCTTGTTGATTAGCCTCCCACCAATAGTTCACTTCTCCCCTCATCATATACGTAGCAAACACCATCTTCTAATGTTCGCCCACGCGAGCTATAGTGAAAGCTTTTTCGATCACCTTTATCCATGTTTGCACAACTATCGGGTCAGTCATTCCTATAAATTCTGGTGGTCCTACACTCGTAAAATCTTTAAAGTTTGTGACAGGAGCTGCTTGGGAAACAGGTGGTACTGGTTCATTCCTTCCCCAAAGAGCCTCTTATAATAAATCTACAAGCCTCTGCATCGGATCTATTGGTCCTCTCTCATCATTAACCGACTCTTCCAGTACAGTTATTCTACATCTTGGTGCCATGATCTGCATCACAAAATTTTCATTTTATTATTATTCAGTTATATCACTTAAGTATTTCTCTTAACATCAAGAAGAATAACTTTATAACACGTTTCTAAAATAAGCTCATTTATATTCATATGTCAAATCGTTACAATTACATGCTTCTCTCTAGTATACTGCTATAAATGATAACACATATCCCCTATTATCACAAAAGACGGGGACAACACTAGCTTACTACCCCTCTAACATTTTTCAAAAGTTTGGGGTTCACAACCATCTTACATCTTACACAAAAGACTTAGATTTCAACAATATATTAAACAACACATAAACAGAACACTACAACTACTAAACTTCTTCCTCTAGACTCAATCTAACATCCCACGCTCCACGGCGCTCTGGTATTCCTTCTGAGTAATGTGCACCACCATGTCTTGGCTTATGGTATGTCGGGTCTGTCCCTGCTCTGCCGGGTAGTGATTTACTGTGACGCCCCCAAATTCGGACCGCAACTTGGTCACTCGAATTCGGTTCATCACGTTCTCATGGTAATACCATAATAACTAAAATCACACATTCACAACAGAAGATCTAATTTAGAATAATATACAATGATTTATTATAATTATTCTCCCAAGTCTCGCAACCTTCAGTACTTAAAAGATTACATAATAATATCGAATAAAGACTTATTACATAATCCTACTTAAGCTTAAACATAGTCTGAAAATAGTCTTAATACAACATAATAGTCTAAAACATAAAGGAACAAGCTAGTCGGTAGCCTTGCCCTTGCCCTTGTCTTTCCCAGAGACACTTCCCTGATCCGCCTTAACTGAAAGGTTTTAAATAAGCAAGAATGAGCACAAATTATCCAGCAAGTAATATACAACAAGGGTAACTAGTTTTATAACATGAGTTTGAAATATCGAAGTAATATCTCTAAGATAATTCAGAGTTTTAGAATAATATCATGAATAATGAATATCAACAGTTCTTGAATCAAATCCTTGGAATAAGGATGATAATTCAATATCAATCAACAGATATATATGAATTCAAAGGCTATCAATGTATCTAACTGGATAAACAATTTATGCTGAGCAGTTACTAAGGACTATTGAACATCTACTAGAATTACCAATATTTTACTGATAACCCAAAAGAATCAAGTACTATCGATGATCAGTCTACAATACTCTAAGTTATTCATAACACTACAGTAATATCCACTCATGTGTTGGGGTTTCCAATAACATACACTCCCCTTACCATAAGGTTTGTTCAACTCAGTTTTCAAGATTTTTGCACCAATCAATTGGTTTGAACGGTTTTATAAACATGCGTATAGTCTAGCCGAATCAAATGGTATAGACACTTTCACAATATTCAAGAACAATACCAAGTTCAACATGAATAATAGTCTCCATAAGAGTTTAAACATACTAGCTCAATCGAACGAGAAAGTAAGATAACTTGCATTCAAAGAGATAAGGTTTGCTTACGATATCCATTGAATAAAGTAATGCAAGAGTTTAGGATACTTGCACAATGTAAAGGATAGTTCAGATACTTACCTTAAGCGTAGTCTATCCAGGTTTAATAAATCAACACTTTCGGATCCTATTTATAGCGTATTATAAGTACAACATGTTCATTAGCTAACACATTCTTTAATCAAGCTCGAAATGATTCAAGTATGCACATATAGTACAAAATCAACTTACATGTTTATGACGAATCAAGTATCTAGCAATTTATAAAGCTGAAGGTTAAAACCTTTTTACCCATGGACTTTCCTATTACAAGGTAAACACCATCATGTTATCTAATCATCACTTATATACATGTATCAGTAGGTTTTAAACCATTTTTAGCAGTATAGACATCATACAAGTTAACTATCCAAAGATCAGATTTCAAATTAACTAAGTTCTGATTTCAGACCAGCGTAGCTGCACCATAGCTAAGCCTAGGACCGGCGTAGCTGCGTAGCCCTCTGGCCAAGCCAAGACTCAGCTGCTGCCTTGTGGTTCCTGTCCGGCTTGAACACAACAATCATACATAATATATTTTGTCATGTTAAAGGTCTTTTCATGCTTCTCAAGTCAATCTAGGTTCCCCTTTTATAATATAATTCTAAATTGATCATTTCAACAATTTAATGTCATTCACGATCATGTAATCACAAAGTCTAACATGCTTGCTTTCTAAACATACAAGGTAGTTATAAAACTCATATTTGGCATGCTTGTGAGTATTCATAACACATGTGAAATTAGCATCATTTTGGTTTGAAAATATGCTTTATATAGTCTCAACTTGATTTCACAACTCCTGACATAGTAGGTATTTATGTATGATACATTAGCAAGTCTAAAAGTACTATCAAACATGCTCATAAAAGTCAGATTCTCACTTTCAAAGTAGCATGTTAACATTCATATTCAAAGTTCATATTTTCATTAGTAAGGCTTACTAATACGTCCAACATGTTCATGCTTCCTTACGAATCACATAAACACATGTTAATGGTTTATTCATACATTTCTAAACCATACCTACATGCTTGAAAAATCAGTATATAAACATTGCATACAAACATATCAAGTTTATTCCTAAAGTGCTACATTCATTTAAACTATACAATTTGTTAATCATTTATGCTAATCTAGTAAAACATGCTCTTATTAAATTAATATACTTGTATATACCCATTACACATGCTTGTATGCTAGCTTAAGTCACAGAAATTACTAACACTTAGCAGACTTTAAAAAGAAAGCAAAAACTGGACTCAGAGGCCGGCGCAGCTACGCTGTGCCTCAATGTTAATACGGCGCAGCTGCGCTACATCTGGTTGAAGCCCAGAACAGTCTGCGTCGGCAGAAAACTAGCCCAACCACAAAAATTATTCATGAATTCGATTCTAATTACTCATATATCAGTTTAAACATACTTATATGGTCATATAACAACTATATAACCATTACCCAACCTCATTAACAACCAACTCCACATAATCAAGAAATTAGAATTCAAGAACTCAAGAACTCTGTTTTGGCAGAGAATG
The DNA here is from genome assembly GCA_016801055.1 of Panax notoginseng. Classification (NCBI taxonomy): domain Eukaryota; kingdom Viridiplantae; phylum Streptophyta; class Magnoliopsida; order Apiales; family Araliaceae; genus Panax; species Panax notoginseng. The sequence goes on along the minus strand of CM029013.1, from coordinate 130,645,335 downwards.
AAATGGAAAGCAAGGAAGAGGGATTATACCTCTGTAATGTGAAATGAATTTGCTCCTAATGAACTCCCAAGTTCTTAGAACACGTGTATGCTCTCAATCTCACACTTAGCAATTCTCAGCAATGGCAATTGGAGAGGGAGAGTCCATATTTATAGAAGAAATTTTACACATATATTGCAATTTCCCATTGAATCAAACCTATGGATTGAAGGATTGCATGAAGGTTAACAAGGAGTTGTTGAATGGTAGTTGATTTACATCATTATGCCCACTCCCTTGTTCATCATTATCATCTAGATTGCTAGCTTCAGTTGGGGAAGAAAAGAGGAATAGGCCTTAGCCTTTTTGCAAACCACGTGAAGAGAACAAATGGGTCTTTCAAATTGAAACAATTCAAATACCTCAGCATTCTTGCACTCTTAACTTTTACACTTATACACAACCCTTATTCTTATGTTATATTGTATACACATATTAACCATACATTAGTTATAATTTAATGTCCTAATATCATTTACATAATTAATATTTTAAGGTAGTAGATGTAATATGAAAATGTAACATACATATAATCCATGTACATTTTATCACATCGATATAATAGTTTTCAATATGTTCATGGTATATTATTTTAATAAATACCCACATACATATTGTCACATACACCTTTCATGATACATTTATATTATATAGTTTCAATAAATCTTGATATATGGTTACTATATATAGTATAGTCCCATAAATATCGTACTACACTATACCATGCAGTTGAAATCCATATATATATATATATATATATATATATATATATATATATATATATATATATATTGCACACTTGCACATAACAGTCAATATAATCTTATTATATCAATAACTTACTTATTTGTTTTATGTCAAATAAATTATTCACTTCCTTAATTAATTAACACCAATATTAATTAATCCATTCCTCATTGATTAATGTAATTATGGATCTCTATAACCATTAATTATCTATATAATTCTTACTATATTTATAGACATATTGCTAATAATAATCACACATCATTATTTAATTATCATTATCAATTAATTAATATTCTACAATAATCATTAACAATTAATATTAATTAATTGCTCACTTAATAATTCCTTCGTCGATTAATATCGACATCACGTACTTTTGTCCTATGGTTTATTAATGTCACACATATCACATAATTGTTTCATTTAATTTTTAAAGTAGAAAATTAATTTTCTCCAACTGACTACTGGCGCAGCTGCACCAGTTTGTACTGTTGGGAGGGCGCAGTTGCACCATACTCTGACAGTGCCAAACTAGTTTAGCTTCAAGCCAGTTCCAAGAGTGTCCACATGAGTGATAATGTAAATCCAAGAGTGTATTCATTACTTATATGAAATCACATAATCAAATACGATTAATCTTCCTAATTCCCTTGTTAACTCGCTTAGTGAATTTCCTCATTTCACATTATGCCACACAAGGCATTTCACAATTCTCATTGTCAAATCCACACTTCTCGATTCGTATTAATCTAATGCGAATCAATTGAATTATTCAACTTACAAAACATTAACATTTATATTCACATAAATATTATTTCCATTAATATATTCATTTAATAAAACGTGGAAATTCTCGGGTATTACATCCTCCACCTTATAAAAATTTCGTCCCAAAATTGCTACAAGGTTACACAAATAGATGGGGATAATCCCTCATCATCCTACCTTCTAACTCCCACATTGCCTCCTCAACTTCGTGATTACGCCAAAGTATTTTTACCTAAGAAATTACTTTGTTTCTTAAAGTTTGCTCCTTCCTATCTAGAATTTGGGCAGGAATTTCTTCATACGCTAAGTTCTTCTCCACTTGAATGGGTTCATAAGAAATCACGTGCTTGTAGTCAGACTTGTACGGACGCAACACGAATATGTGAAACACGTTATAGATGTGCTCTAACTCAGGTGGTAGTGCAACTTTGTACACTACTTCGCCCACTCGCTTTAGTATCTCGAACGGACCTATGAATCTTGGACTCAGTTTTCCTTTCTTGTCGAAATGGATCTTTCCCTTCCATGGAGATACCTTCAAGAATACGAAACTGCCGACTTTAAAATCTCGGTCCTGCCGATGCAAATCTACGTACTTCTTCTGGCGATCTTGAGCTGCTACTAGTTTGGCTCTTATCACTGTCACCATGTCTACGGTTTGTTGAACTAACTCTTGTCCGAGTATTCGTTGCTCTCCGAATTCGTCCTAACATAATGGTGTTCTGCACTTTCTTCTGTAAAGTGCTTCATACGGTGGCATGCCGATACTCGCATGATAACTATTTTTATATGCAAATTCGATTAAGGGTAGGTGGTCGTCCCAATTTCTCTTGAAGTTCATCACACAAGTCCTAAGCATGTCCTCTAGCGTTTATATTGTTCGCTCACTCTGTCCGTCTGTCTGAGGATGATAAGCGGTACTTAACCTCGGCTGTGTTCCCATTCTCTCTTGCAAGCTTTTCCAAAAATTTGACGTGAAGCGCGGGTCTCGATCAGAGACAATCGACACCGGTACTCCATGTTGTGAAACAATCTCCTTTACATACAGACTTGCTAACTAATTCAAACTGTAGCAGATTTTGATTGGTAGAAAATGTGTGGTCTTTGTAAGTCGATCCACGATAACCCAAATGGCATGAAAACCTTTTTGCGTAACTGGAAGTCCTACCACAAAATCCATTGTAATGTGCTCCTATTTCCACTCTGGTATTTCCAATAGTTGTAGCAACCCACTCGGTCGTTGATGCTCTACTTTTACGCGTTGACAAGTCAAACACCTACTAACGCACTCTGCGACTTCTCGTTTCAAATTTGGCCACCAAAAATATTGCCTCAAGTCTCGATACATCTTAGTGCCTCCCGGATGAACGAAATACATCGTATTATGTGTCTCGTGCAAAATCTCTTCTCTTAACTCAGTTACCGATGTACCCACACTCTCCCTTCGAATCTTAAGATACCGTCTTTATCTATTCGAAATTTTTCTTCCTCATTTTCCATGATCCTCTTCCTGATTTTCATACATTCTCCATCTTTCTCATGTGCTTCCTTTACTCTATCCAACAATGTCGGACAAGCTTCCATTACAAATAACTTTTCTTCAGACCTCTCGGGTCCCTTTACTTCTATTTTCAATTTCTCCATTTCTCTTATTAACTCCTCCTGAGTCGTCAATTGCATCAATTTCTCCCTTCCTTTCCTACTCAGTGCGTCGGCTACTACATTGGCTTTTCCCGGGTGATAAAGAATATCGCAATCATAATCCTTAATCAATTCTAACCACCTTCTCTGACGCATATTTAACTCCTTCTGTGTGAAGATATATTTCAGACTTTTGTGGTCCGTGTATATCTCACATTTTCCTCCGTACAAATAATGTCTCCATATCTTTAATGCAAAAACTACTGCTGCTACCTCTAAGTCATGAGTAGGGTATCATTTTTTGTAATCCTTCAACTGTTGTGAAGTATACGCAATGACTTTTCCATGCTACATCAGCACACAACCCAGTCCTCTATTAGACGCATCACTATACACAACAAATCCCCCCGCATCATCTGGTAGTGATAATACAGGTGCTTCACTCAATCTTTTCTTCAACTCTTAAAAACTTTCTTCGCATTTGTCGGTCCATACAAATTTCACCGTCTTCTTCGTCAGATTAGTCAATGGGGTCGCTATCTTAGAAAAATCTTGGATGAATCTTCGATAGTACCTAGCTAACCCTAAGAAACTTCTCACCTCCATCGGTGTTCTCGGTTGTTCCCAATTACTCACTGCTTCGACCTTCGTGGGGTCTATTGAGATTCCATTCTTATCCACCACGTGGCCTAAGAATTGAACCTTCTTCATCCAAAATTCGCACTTTGAAAATTTCGCATGCATCTTCTCCTTTCGTAGTGCCTCCAAAACAATCTTCAGATTTTTGACGTGTTCTTCCTCTGTCTTCGAGTAGATCAAAATATCGTCGATAAAAAGTACTACGAATTTATCTAAGAATGGCTTGAAGACTCGATTCATCAAGTCCATAAATGATGTCGGAGCATTAGTTAAACCAAATGACATTACCAAAAACTCGTAATGTCCATAACGGGTTAGAAACGCAGTCTTTGGTATGTCCTCATCCTGCACATTCAGTTGGTGATATCCTATTCGTAGATCGATCTTCGAGAAACATTTCGCTCCCTTCAGTTGATTAAACAAATCGTCTATCCTCGGTAGTGGATATCTGTTCTTGATCGTTACTATGTTCAATTCTCGATAATCGATATAGAGCCTCATTGATCCGTCCTTTTTCTTAACAAATAACACTGGTGCTCCCCAAGGAGACACACTCGGTCGATTGTACCCCTTATCTAATAACTCCTGAAGTTGTATCATCAATTCCTTCGTTTCTACTTGTGACATACAATATGGAGCTTTCGAAATCGGTGTCGTTCCTGGTGCTAAATCTATTACGAATTCGATTTCTCTGTCTGGCGGAAGACCAGGAAGATCGTTCGGAAACATATCCCGAAATTCACTCACTACGGGTATATCTTTAATCTCTACTCCCTTTTTCTGAGTATCCACGATGTAAGCTAAATAACCTACACATCCTTTCTTTAACAATTTCTTGGCCTGCATCATCGTAACGCAACACGATTTCTTAAGCGATGAGCTACAATAAAACACTACTATAAAATAGTACCTCAGACTTACTCGGAGTCTGAAGGTTCACACACTTGTTCTGACAGTCAATTGTCGTCACATGGTTATATAACCAATACATTCCTAGTATTACATCAAATTCTCCCAGTCTAATAAGAATCAAGTCTACGCTCAATTTATGTTCTCTAATGTTTGCGTGACAATTTCGATAAATGTATTCTACAGGGATTATTTCCTTATTCACAACTTCTATGCTCAAAGGATCTTCTAAACGTTCGCAGGGTGTACTAAGTTTACAAGAAAACTCTTCAGATACAAAAGAACAGGTGGCACCCGAATCAAATAATATATAAGCATTTATATTATTGATTGGGATTATACCTTACACCACGTCCTTTGCAGCTACTGCATCCTGTACAATCATGTTAAAGGTTCGGGCGGTCGATCGGTTGGGTTGCGTAGGTCCACCAATCATTAACTTGCTACCTACTCCCTGGCCTCCGCCAGCTCCACCGCTTCCTTTCTTCTGGCAATCCTTTATCTGGTGATCTTTTGATCCACAAGCAAAACATCCTCTGATCTTCTTTGGCTTTGGTCAATGTGGAGATATGTGCCCCTCTTGGCCGTAATTATAGCACGTGCTCTTTCCTTTCCAGCACTCCCCCTAATGACTTCTTCTGTACTTGTTACAAGCTTCAGTCCTTTTCTTGAAGTTTCCCTGGTGACTTTCACCTTGATTATTGTTTCTGTTGTTGTTGTTATTGTTGTTGTTTTCCCATTTCCTCTTTCCAGAGCTACTCCCATTGTTGTTGCTTCCTCCACGATGCTCACTACCAGTGTTCTTATTTTTCTTTTCCTTATGATATAGACTTAAGGCCTCACTGCCACCTTCCTCAATGACTGTCTTCTCTAACAAGGTCGCAAAGGAATCAATCTGGAAGACTGATACCTTATTATACAACCACGGCTTCAACGCTTGCTCGAAGCATCTCGCATTCCTTTCTTCATCCCCAACTTGGTGCTCCGCAAATCGCGCTAGTTCCTTAAACTTAGTTGCGTATTGCGCCACCGTCATATCTCCTTGTTTTAACTCTAGGAACTTCACTTCCATCCTACTCTTCATACTCTTTAGGAAATAGTTCTTGAAGAACAAAGTCGTAAACCTCTCCCATGTTATTGTTCCTCCCCCTGATCTTTGCTGATTAGCTTCCCACCAATAGTTAGCTTCCATTTATAGGGAATTGATTGTCCAGTCATTGCTCTTACACCTTAGTTTGATTCAATGGAGATTGAGAAGAAATGTTGGGTATAGAAGAGTTGGCCAACTGCTCACCTCCATAGCCATCATCACTGCTATTCTAGCTTCAACTACCGACTTGTGTTCGCGTATTATAAAGTGAGTTACTATTCATGTACTTTGTAACACTCAAATTGGGAAAAGAGAAAATCTCAGCAACTTTATTAACTAAGGCTTGGTTTGGTTCCTTTTAATTCCCATAATATAATATTAAGGTACAATTGTTACTGTATTAGGAATGTAAAGATAATTTTATACTCCCATCATATAATCCATGTACAATATATCACACCGATATACTTTATTCGGATGTTATCACATTACATTGTCTTCTTCATTAAAATAATATGTTCATGGTATTTTAATGTATACCCACACACATATTGTTACATAAGCATTTCATGATGTATTCCAAGCATATAGTTCCAATATGTTCAATCACATTGCTTTATACAATAAAGTATAATAATTCTTAATATATGGTTGTTATATATAGTCACATAAGTGTCAAACTACACTATATAATATAGTTATATTCCATGTATTTTATATATTTAATTATTATACACTTGCACATAACAGTCAATATAATCTTAATAACTTACTTATTTGTTTTATGTCAAAGAAATAAATTATTCACCTTCTTGATTAATTAACACTAATATTAATTAATCCATTCCTCATTGATTAATGTAATTATTGATCTCTATAACAATTAATCATCTATATAAATCTTATTATATCTATAAACATGTTGCTAACAATAATAATCACATGTCATTAATTAATCACCATTAACAATTAATTAATACCCTACAATAACAATTCACAATTATTATAAATTAATTGTTCACTTAATAATTCCTTCATCGATTAATATCATTATTAATATTTCCCATCACTGTGCCACACAAGGCATTCAATGAGTTCCATCCATTTGGTTTAAGCCGATGAGATGTGGTTTGAAGGATGATTCTAGTACCATTGATAATTTTTTGTGTTTTGGTAGGGGTGAGACCAAACCATGAATGGCTGCCTTCGTACTCCCATTGAGAAGGGGAGATCAGGTCTGCGTAGTTCGAACCTAGTGTCAAAAGGTTTAAAGTTGTATGTGGTGAAAAGGGTGTAGAGATCAGGTCTGCGTAGTTCACCCCATGTACAAGACAGACTGTAGATGTGAAGAGTTTGGTCCATGGTGGGACAAACTGAAGATGTGGAAAGTTTTATCCCTAGTGGGACAAAACTAAAGGTGTGAAAAGTTTAATCCCTAGTGGGATGAAATGAAGGTCTGAAAGGTTTTGAAAACTTGAGTTGAGTGATGGATCTGATGATCTGAAACCAGGTTGCTGGTTGGAAGGTATGTTTGTCCCTGATGGGGCAAACAGATATGAAGAAAGGTTGTATGTAGTTGAAAGGCTTTGAAAACCTAAATTGACTGGGGATCTGGTGATCCAAAACAAGGATGTTAGCTTGCTGGTGACTTCAGACATAGTACCGTTTCATGGTGTTCGAGTTGATGAGTTGTGAAAATTCCTCGCCATCCATTTCTTGCAATCTGAGAGCTCCTCCTGTAAGCACATCCTTGATAACAAACGGGCCTTCCTAGTTTGGGAAAAATTTTCCTTTGGATTTATCTTGGTTGTCAAGAACCTTCTTCAAGACCAAGTCATGTTGTTTGAAATGCCGTAGCCAGACTTTTCTATTGTAGGATCTAGCAATCCTTTGTTGGTATAACTGACCATGGACGATGGTTGCGGCCCGCCTTTCATCTATTAGAGACAATTGGTGGTACCTATCTTGTAATCATTGGTCTTCATCCAGCTGAGCGCCTATCAACACTTTGAGGGATTTCATTTCCACCTCTATGGGTAGCACTGCTTCCATGCCATAGGTTAATGAGTAGAGGGTTGCCCCAGTGGAAGTGCGCATTAATGTTCTGTAGGCTAATAGAGTCAAAGGCAATAAGTCAGGCCATCCTTTATGATTGGCAGACATCTTTTGCATGATCTTTTTGATATTTTTATTAGCCGCTTCAACAACACCATTCATCTTTGGACGATAGATGACAGAGTTGAGGTGTTTGATGTGGAATTTACTATATAGCCCCTCCATCATTTGATTATTAAGGTTTTTTGTGTTATCTGACATAATCACCTCTGGTTGTCCATATCGACAAATGACATTATTTTTAATGAAACTAATGATAACTTCTTTAGTAACCCTGGGGGAAGAGGCTGCTTCTACCCATTTAGTGAAGTAGTCGATCATGGTAAAGATAAACCGATGCCCATTACTGGCTTTTGGCTCGATGGGCCCAATCACGTCCATTCCCCACATTGAGAAGGGCCAGGGTGAAATCATATTATGGAGCTCCTTTGGAGGGGCGTGGATAGTATTCCCATGAATTTGGCATTGGTATCATCTCTTGACGTGATCATCACAGTCAGCCTTGAGAGAAAGCCAGTAATGCCATGTTCTTAGGATTTTCTTGACAAGTAGAGGGCCGCTCATATGTGGGACACATACTCCACCATGGATTTCATCCGTGAGCCTCTGAGCTTGTTATTTGTCTAGACATCTGAGGAGACTTAGTCATGTATCTCTTTTGTAGAGTGTGTCTCCGCTCAGGTAGAATTTCATAGCCAATCGATGAATCTGCCTTCTTTCAGCCTGACTCGCCTCAGCAAGTGTAGATCTGTCTCGCGAATATTCCTTGATATATTGATACCAACGGTGTTGGATGGGAGGCAGTTCATCCGATACTTCTCCAATGTAGTCCCCGTAAGCTGGTGCCTTTTGTGGGGCAAATGTGATTTTTGGCATGTCTTCCTTGTCAAGTATGTTGATCAAGAAGGCCAAAGTTGCTAGTGCATCTGCAAAGTCATTTCTATTTTGAAGAATGTGGAGGAAGGATATTTCTTCAAACTCCGAAGCCATCCGTATAATTTGCCGATGGTAAGGTAGTAAATGTAGCTCTTTGGTGTGATAGATCCCAGTGGTTTATCTGATTACCAATTCAGAATCTCTAAAGATAGTTAACCGTCTGATGCCCATTGATTGGGCCAGTTTTAGCCCCATGATACAGCCTTCATACTCAGCTATATTGTTGGTGTTGGAAAACAGTAATTTGACGGCAACTGGATACTGCTTCCCCATAATGAATACTAGAATTGCTCCAGCTCCAGAACCTTTCATGTTTATAGCTCCATCAAAATACATCTTCCATGGTTGGTTTGTATCATCCTGATGGTGTTGCTAAATTGTCATTACCCCTTCATCAGGGAAGTATATTTCTAAGGGTTTGAAATCCCCTGAAGGTGCGGAGGACAGTTGATCCGTAATTCCTTGACCTTTGATAAACTTTTAAGTCACGTAGATGATGTCAAATTGTTGTAGGATCAACTACCATTTGGACAGTCGACAATTTAATATGGGTTTTCTGAACACGTACCTGAGAGGATCCACGTGGGATATAAGATTGGTTGTGTGACCATGGAGATAATGTTGTAACCTCATAGAAGCCCATGTTAAAGCATAACAAGTTTTCTCAATCAGAGTGTACTTGTGTTCACTGCTACTGAATCTTTTGCTAAGGTAATAGATAGCTCTTTCTTGGCCTCTATCGTCTTTCTATCCCAGTATGCAGCCCATGGCGTTGTCATTGATTGACAGGTACATAAACAAGGGAACACCATCCCTGGGAGGTACCAAAATAGGAGCTTTGATTAGCTGCTCTTTGATTAGAAGGAAGACTTTCTGACACTCATCATTCCATTTCATGGAGGAGCTCTTCCTTAATAACTTGAAGATAGGCTCATAGGTTACTGTGAGTTAGGAGATGAATCGGCTGATGAAGTTGATTCTTCCCAAAAATCCCCGTATTTTCTTCTCTGTCTGAGGTATGGGCATTTCCGAATTTTTATAGGATCCATCTCAATCCCTTTGTGGCTGATTAGGAATCCTAGCAACTTGCCTGATTTAACACCAAAGGCGCACTTGGTCGGGTTCAGCTTCAAGTTGTACTTACGCAACTAGCTAAAGAGCTTTTTGAGATGATATAGGTGGTCTTCCTCCTTTCAAGACTTGACAATGATGTCCTCCACATAGACTTCTATCTCTTTGTGCATTAGATCATGGAAAAGTGCCATCATGGCTCGCTGATAGGTAACTCCGGCATTGATGAGGCCGAATGAAAATCGTCTGTAGCAAAAGGTTCCCCAATGAGTGATGAATACAGTTTTCTCATGGTCCTTTTCAGCAACCATGATTTGATGGTACCCCGCAAAGTAGTCAATAAAGGAGTACATGTCATATTGAGCTGTATTATCAATGAGTATGTGGATGAATGGCACGGAAAAGCTATCCTTGAGACAAGCTTTATTCAGATCCCTGTAATCCACGCAAACTCGCACCTTTCCTCAAGGTTTAGGCATGGGGACTATGTTGGATAGCCACTCAGAGTATGTTGACACCATGATGATTTCGGCTAGAAATTGTTTCATAATTTTTTTTTAACTTTTAAACTCCACTCAGGTTTTAATCGCCTGAGTTTCTGCCTGACTAGCTTGAATCCCTCTTTGATGGGAAGGCGATGAATGACGATGTCAGTGGACAAGCCGACCATGTCTTCACGAGACCATGTAAACACATCATGGAATTGGGTCAATAGAGCAACCATATCATTCCTTTGGTTTGGAGTAATGTCCGTACAAATCTGGATTTATTTGGTGTTTTCTGAGGTTCCAAAGTTAAAAGAGATGCTTTGATCAAGATTTGGCTTAGGTTTATCTTCGACCCATTCTTCTATCTCCTGAGGTATCTCATAGTCCTCTTCTTCAATCTCTATCAAGTCTGAGTCAAACTTTACATCAAAGTTATAGTCCTTTTGAAGAATAGGCACCTCGTCAACAAGTTTAAGCACATCTAACTTTAGAGTCTTGAAACAAAATGCTTTTACTTAATATATAAAACTGTTCAATCATACAAAGTGTTAGCATGTAATGATAAAAACAACTGCTAATACTGTATAACAAAAGTAAGCAGTTATTGTTATCTACAGGGTATAGGGAGTTTCTACCCTTTTTTCCCTTGTCGGCAAATGCAAGGAGTGATGCTCCAATTGCCAAGGGTGAAGTCCTGGTGGATTGCTGTGATGAAGGGATTGTTATCGTCCTCCTCCTCTTGAATGATGAACATGATATCCGGACAATCATCATCGGGGATGTCTCTGTTCATACCCTCCGTATGGACCAAGACGCGCATATTAAACAGATGTCTCTCTATCTCTTGTTTGCGCCTTCGATTCCTTTCCTCTACCTCCGGGTCTGGAATCAGAACTTCTTTTCCTTTAATCGATATCAGCTTAGGAAACAGTATGGCTACCACAGGGGCAGGAACCTTTAATAAAGGCCGTTCAGGATTATCACCTGTAGGTTTAGGCAAACGCCTTGTGGATGAAGGAACCAGTTTATGCTTGTGATGGTTCCTGTGACTGGATCCAGGAGAATAGCCTAGTCCGTTTGTCCTTGTCTGACTGGGAACTTGAATTGGGCACTTTATGCCCTGATGATCCTTTCCTAACCCCTGTCCAGGTTGAAAGCCCAAAGAGATCATCTCTAAACTTGCCGATATTACCTCGGTAAAAACTCTTGGTATTAAAGGTGGTGCCCCAATGGGTTGATAGTGAGTGTTGCTTACCTTAAGGGCTTGGAAGCTGACAGACTCAACTTCTGAATTGAAACTGATAAGGGTTATATCATTTTTAATAGGACATTATGGCTCAACATTGACAGTGACCAGATTACTGTTAATAGTATACTTGAGTTTCTGATGAAGAGTGGATGGGATTGCTCTTGCCATATGAATCCAAGGTCTTCCTAACAACAAGTTATATCCTGTAGTGATCTTAAGCACCTGGAAGGATATGTAAAATGTATGTGGACCGATTTCCACTGGCAATTCTTTCTCTCCGACATCATTTCTCCTAGATCCATCAAAGGCTTTGATGATTGTATAGTTGCTTTGAATCATGTTTAAGGTTCATTTTCCCCAATGTGGCATAGGGGCAGATGTTTGAGGATGATCCTCCATCTATCAACACTCCTCCGACCACATATCTGAAAGACATAACTGCTATGTGCAACGGTTTGCAATGACCCATCCCTTCGGGAGGTAGTTCATCATCGATGAACGATATCACATTGCTATTGAAGATGTGATCAAACAGATGATGGAACTTTTTAACATCCACTGTCTTTAGATTCATTGTGTCCCATAGTACGGAGGAATTCTTTAATCTTCTCCATGGGCACTTTCCCTTTTGATCTGATGATAGGCTTCATCACCCATTGAGGAAGATACAATGGATTTTCTTTTGACACTGAAGCAGTTGTATTTGATGTAGATCCTTCAGTCTCTCCATAGTTCCATGGCACTTTCTGAAGACTGATGACAGGATATTGTGCCCTAAACGACAATATGATTGGATTTGGTGCAGCCACTTTCAAAGGGTTTTCAACTCCTTTGAGCTGAATTGGTTGAATTGTAAGTGGTATGGCAGCTAAATCTCCCTCAGTGGATATAACTGCTACAACTTCACTCCATCCTGGAGAAAATATGTTCCCACTGTCAGATGATACATCGTTATTGTCTGTCATTTACTGGTCTCCACTGTCAATTATGTTCTGAATAAGGTGGCAGAGTGCCCAACATTCCTCAGTGATGTGACCGCGAGAGTGGGAGTGGTATTGACAAACTCCATTAGCATCAAATTGTTTTGAGCGTGGGTTGACTGGAGGTAGCAATGCTGTGATTTTTCCTTCATTAATCAGCATCTGCAATATTTCTTCCATCGGTTGGCCTAAATAGGTGAATTCCCTTTTGTTGGCGAAGTCCCGACGGGCTTTAGCTTTTGCTCTTCTGGCAATATTTTCCTCCAGTGTTTCACTTTTTGGAGTAAGTGGTAGAGGATTTGTAATAAGAAGAAGGAGGCTAGCATGCTCCTGACTGAACAATTGGCGTGTGACTTGGTGTTGATGAACCACCAGTTCTGCTAATTGATTGACTTGTTCACCAAGACTCTTTAACTCTCGTTCCATCATGAACTGGAACTGTGAATAATCCCATCTGTCAGAATTATCCTTGCTACTTTGGGATGCACCACCCACATAGTTGGAGCTCTGTCCATTGCTCTAGTTAATCATGTTAACCTCCTCTTCCTTGTGTTGAAGGAGAGGGTTGTCTTGAACATGAGGTTGGTCGGGCTTGGTCACCACAGTCTCACCATTGTCAATTAAATCCTGGATTTTACGCTTAAGGGCCCAACAATCCTGAGTGTCACATGTCTTGCTTGCATTGTCTTGAGATCCAGCATGGTAAGCACATGTCTTGCTTGCATTGAAACCATTTCCACTCAGGTTGCATTGTCTTGCTTGCATTGAAGGAGATGAGTACTTTTCTTCTGAGCTATCAGAAGTTTGAGAATGTTTTCGAGTGAGTCCCCTAAGGGTGTGAACACTCTTGTACGTCTGACTTCTCCACTCTTTGGCAAGGGAGGATTTGAAGACTGAGCTTGAAAAGGGGAGTAGTTTCTCCTCTGAATATGTAAGTTTTGATTGCCTTTTTGTACTTGCAGTATCAAGGAAACATCCTCCTCTTTCTTCTTATGGACCCTCCGGGGGTTGTTCCCGTAACTTTCAAATTGGATGTGCTCAGCTACGGCTTTTAGTGCGGCGAGGTCTTGAATCTTCTATGATTTCAATCCTATTTCAGCCATTTCTTCGTGCTTGATCATTTTTGAGAAAGGCTTCCCTACCCCAGTTAGGACCCGCTCATAAAAGGGAGCTTCTTGGATGTGTATGAAGGTCATCACCATTTCAGACTCAGTCGTAGAGGGAATTACTTGAGCAGCCAGACGCCTCCATCTTTGGGCATACTCTCTGAATGACTCATTGACTTGTTTCTTGACCTTAGTAATTTGATACCGGTCTAGAGCCATCTGAGTTTGAAAGCTGTATTGACTAAGGAAAGCATGGGCTAACTCTTCCCAGATGTGAATTTTGGAGTTGTCTAATCTGGTGTACCATGCTCTGGCTTCTCCAGTCAGACTTTTTTGAAATAGCTGCATTCTGAGCTTTTCATTCTCGACATAAGATCCGAGCTCTCTAATGAATACCTTTAAATGGGTATAAGGATCTCCCAATCCATCATATTTCTCAAAATTAGGAGTCTTAAATTTTTCCGAATAATGAACCCCGGGGAAGATACAAAGGTCTGGATATGAAACACTCTCGTGTGTTCCAATCCATTTGATGAACCGAATGGTCTCTTCCATTTGTAAAACTTTCTTCCTAATATCACCAGTGTCTTGATCTTCTTTGAGATGGTTGATTTTAGGGGTTTTTTGGTCTTATCAGACAAAGACTCAGGTGCTGGAACTTCTTTGTCCGGACCCTGGGTTCCTCCATGTTCAGAGGATTCTATGTGGATGGGTATTTGTGGACCCTGAGTTGATTTGTGTAGTTCTTTGAGCAGAACAGCCAACTCTGTGATTTGATTGCTTAATCCTTCGAACTCCTCGCGAGAGACAAGAGTAGGATTAGGCTGGCTAGATGTAGCCATGTTCAGTTGTAGGCTTAGTGCCTTTTTGGACTTTGAACGGGTAACTGGACCAATTGCTTCCCTACAAAAAGACTTATGTAGTTTAGTCTTAGGGAAATGTGGCAATGTTACATGCTATGTGATGTGTCCATTTTTTTAGGAGTGTTATCCTGCAAAACGGATGTCAACTGTTTTAAGGACAAGATAGCATGACAGGTTTTGATATGAAAAGGAATGCATGTTCACATAATCTTATATATTTTCCATTACATTGAGATTGACATGGAAATGAAATTACAAGTATTTAAACTTACAAGTAATGGAAATGGGAAGGTATGAATAGACTTCTCTCCGCGTTTGGTTTATCAGAGGCTGGCCTATCTTAGGCTACTCTCGCGGCTTTTTGGCATGAAGGTTCCCAGATCATCGCAATTTACTCGACGGGAAGTTAATCCGGTCTTTCAACTGGAGCGAATCTGGGTGGTACCTTTCCTGAACCTCGTTGGAATTAGTCTCCCTACGAGTCCAATAATCAAACACCAATAGGATAGCCTCCTAGTGGAGGGCCCACACAACATACATTTACATACATTACATCTCACCGTATGGAAATGATGACATGTGCGAAGCACTAATATCACAAACAGATATGGTATGAAGCACTAAGTGCAGTAAGTAAATGCATTAGTACACATTCATTCAAATGTAAATGCAACATCCACACACAAGCAGATAAAAGTTTTGAAAAGCTTTGAATAGCGGCTTAATCCCTCTTACTGGAAGTCCCCAGCAGAGTCGCCACCTATCGACATCGGGATTTTTATTTGTCCCTTTCTATTCTTGTCTTTTGGTGTTCTCATGTTAGGTGAGATTTGTTTGAAAAAATAAGTTTCAAAAGGTCCGACATGTATATGTCGACGATTTGATTGTAAGAGTTGCCAGTTAGTATTTTTAAATGGTTACACCAAGTCAACCGAGAAATGGTTTGCACATAGACCTAGTGATGTAACACTGTTTAACTGGTCTGCAAAACCAAAATTCGTTAGGGTCCGGGGGCTTGATTAAGCAGAGGGAAGGTGTTAGGCACCCCTTGACTTCCGTGATAACACGGTTACCACCACTTTTAAATTTAAACTTTAGTCTGAATGTGTGTGTGTGTGGATCTATGTACGATTGTCTGGAAGTAGTGCTATGCCTCGTTTGCACCTATATACAAAGGGTTTGAATTTTGTATAAAAGTTCAATTTTAACGAGATATGGCAGTGATGTTTTGTAAAATAGGCTTTTCAAACCTTTGTGCTCAATAGTAATTGAGGCATTTGATACTTCCATTTTATTATATGTTCGGCTGGATTGCTTTTAATATTTTTGAGATGCAAAGCATCTTTGAGAAAATAAGATATATATAGCAGCGCCAAACTCCTTGTGAGCATGGGAGCCATCTAAGGAAATTTAGACACCGTGAATAATTTACAGGCTAGCTGCAGCCGAAAATGCCCATCACGGGAATCGAATCTAGATCCAGGAACTAAATATGTGATCACATGATTCTTAGGCTCACATGATAAAGCAATATATACAAAAGCTTGAAAATGAACTAGATTTGAGTAAATCTGAGCTTTCCAGCTTCAACGATTCCAGTTTAGTCACCATGAATCGGTCAAAGTGAGAATAGCCAGATTTAGGCAAATCTAACCCGCAGGCTGGTAAATGGTTATATATATAAGCTGTAAATGGCCACGAAGTGATCTCCAGGCCTGTCAGAAATGTAAATATATATAAGTATATATATATATATATATATATATATATATATAAACAATAAAAGCCACGGATCGACGATCCGAACATACACGCACAACACGACTCTTAACGTGAATAAATATGTGTGGAGATTGGAAGTGAGAAAAAGCTTAAAAATCTGAGGTGTCTTACAGTAGGCTGCCAAGAAGACTTCAGATAGCTTCTGATGAATGAATACTCGGTTTCCACCAGTTAAATTGCAATATGTTGTGAAAAACAAGCTTACAAATGTTTAGCAAAAAGAAGCACTCGGTTTGGATCACTATAAAAGTGTGTACGAAGTGAAATGGACAGGTCTTCCTTGCTCTTTCTCTTTTGAAAATGGCCACCCCAAGCCCTCTATTTATAGAGGGGGGGAGCTGCAGGTCTACCTGTGGCTACTCGAGGTGCCCCAGGCTCTACGGGTCCTACTGTCACGAAGTACGTGCACTCGTGCAACGCGTTGTCAGCTTAAACCTTCATAACTTTCAATCCGGGCATCCGATTGAGGCAATTTATACCTTTTCGAAATGCTGTTGTCGAGAGCTACACAATGACATGGGATAAGAGGTTGTATAAAGTGGGGAATATGGGTCCATAACCATATCTTTAGGTCTTCAAATTCTATCTGGTGTGTTGTCTTGTGCAGTAGTCACTCGGGATTTTGAGCTATTGCTCTTGTGGGACACTTCTGTGTAGAATGTGGTATGAAATGATGTTGAGAGTGCGTGAATGTAGCATCGAGGTGGAAAAATGATGATTTTGCCCCTCACCGGGGTTATCTCTGGCTCTAGGTTGATATAGTAGTCGTTGCTCAGGATTATCTTTGAGATTGGGCTGCTGTGAGTACCAAATGTTCTCAGGGTTGTCTCTGAGGTGTGCTTGACCTTCCGAAGTTATCTCTGAGGTTGGAATTGAGTGCCTCGGGGTTATCACCGAGGTTGAAACTGACTTTTCCGGGGTTATCTCCGGAACTGGAGCTATATCCCTCGGGGTTGTCTCCGAGGTTTGGAACTGAGTTTCCTAGGGTTATCTCCAAGATTGAAACTGGATACCTCGGGGTTGTCTCCGAGATTAAAATTTAAATATCCTGGGGTTATCTCCGGGATTAAGCTTATTTGACTTCCAGGGTTATCTCTGGAAGACGATTTTGCCCTCCTTCAAGGTTAGTAACATGAATGCAAAAATTTGAGTGTCTACATATACACTACGGGCCAAAGATGCCTTTCACCATAATGTATGCATGAGGATGATGACAATGATATATCTAATGAATGGACAAAAATAATCAGAATAATAAGATAAAATAAATCTTAGTGATTTTCAACCTAATTATCCATAGTCCAAATTGCCAACATGATATTAAATGAAGCACAAACTATTAAGGATATTCTAATTATTTCAGGACTTTTCACCATTTAATGATAAGCCGAAAAAATGAATAATAATATCTTACCATAATATGGAGTATGAAAGAAAATGATATCCCTTTACTATAAAAATGATACCCCTATATGAATATATGAATATCAATTGAGAATTATAGATATATGAATATTCAATGGATGGAATACATTTTTTAACCTTCCCAAACTTTTTAAGAAAATATACATACATGCATACATAATATGTATATATTAGTACCTCTTCATGAAGATTTGAAGTACATCATGTGAATAACTAACTACCATCAAACTTCTTTTTGATAAGCCAGGGTCACTACCATTAAATACTAGTCAGACATAAGCATTGATCATTTGCTACTCTACCAACTCCTCCAAGTGCATCCAAGTCATGAAAGAATATTGTGAAGTTATATTCAAGGGGCCATGTTCTAACAAAACTCCGAAGCCACCCATGCCATCAAATTACTTTATTGGCACATCACAGTTCGGTGTTAAAAAACTACCAAATCGACCAAAGCAACTCAGAGATCAAACAAAGGGTCAATCACAAGCACAAATGGATTTTGGAATCACGGTCCCGAAGTGCTGCCTAATATTCAATAGACCACATAAAGCTTCGCCAATTTGGCTAAGCAAGGTTCGGCTGCCACCTCCCAAGGATTGGAAGCTATCTAAGGATTGCAGTCTAGATTATATAAGTCCCACTAAAAAGAATCGAAGACAGGACGCATCTCACTAAAAAAGTAAGAGCTTCACCAATCACCACCCAAGGCTTGGCCTTGCAAAGTTCGGCCTTGTTGGCTTCAGCCTTACAAGGTTCAGCTAGGCCAGATCTGATAGACAATATCATCGCATCCCGGCAAGCTGTTCAGATCCCTGATCGAATGTGAACAGGACCGCCCTCCTTGGGCTGAACTCTCGTTGCTGCAAATTGTTCGTTGCTACAAACTGTTATAGCTGAGTAATAGTAATAATATTATATATATATATATATATATATATATATATATATATACATATAAATATATATTGATGGGGCTCCATTACAAAAAAGGCACATGCTAATTGTACATATTGCCATTTATACATGACTCATTAATGTATGTGTGATGAATTTTATTATTACCAACAGTAATAATTATTTTTTTTATCCTTTGGGTACACCTAGAAATAAATATAAGAACGAAATATATTTACAGTATAATGTGAGTATCAAAAGAAAAACATGATTAACAAACTTCATGTATAACATAGATGTACCCGCATAATTTGATTTTTTTTAATTTTTCTTAATGTTTAACAATACACTGGCAATTGTGTATGCATTTATCTTTTCCGATACTACGCATGAGTTCGTGGAGATTAAAAACTTCACTTGGAATCAAGATGGATGACACAAATGTATTAGGGACTCACCAAACATAGTTGAGAATCACTAAGTGGCACACCGGATCACCACATGGATGACCTCTTCGAGTTAGAGCAACTCAATAAATATGAGGATGCTAAGATCTAAAGAAGATTGAATCTCACAAAGAGGATTGACGTAATGGATCACGATTACTACCAGGGAAGGCCAAAGGTCAAATTTAGGGCCCAAAGACGTTACAACGACCGGCCTACCATTGAAAGGAAGATAACCCATATTCCTCACATGTTCGGATCATAAGTTCAATCATTCAAGAGTTGTATTACTCGAAGAATGAGAGACAACTCTCACCTTCTAAAAAATTAGAATAAGTATTTCAAGAAGTTTTTTTTACTTTCGATTTCTCAAAGTAAAGAAAACTGGGGAAATGAGGACTATAATTCCAACTTTTCAAATCAAGGTTACCGGACAATATCCATGAAAATATATATATATATATATATATATATATATATATATATATATATATATATTCTCGACAAAGCATCCTCCAGAGTTGGCAAACGAGTTTAATGAACCCTTTTCAAATGGTCTCCCCTTAGGAGGATGATTCAGGTAAAAAGGTTAATTTAATTTTGAAAGTGACCAAGAAGCAACTCCGCAAGAGAGCCTGAAGGATGCTTTAGCTCAAAAAAACCCTAAAGGTTTAACTTTTCAAACTTATGCCGATGAAGTTCCTTTCTTGACACGAGATTAACTACTGAACAAAACGAAGATCAGAACAGAAGAAATAAGTAAGAGAAGAATAACTCAAGAGTTCCCCTCCTAGGGTTCGACCCCTAGGGGGCACACTCCTTTTTGAGCTCCGAAGTGATTTCTCGATCGAACATTGGTTATCGTGACAATCAAGGTGATTAAAACAAAGGAAAGTGGCGAGTACATAGAGACTTGGGGATGATCACCCTCAAGTCTTTCGTGACATAGAAAGCTACTCCAAGGGGCCAAAGATGGTGACGCCATGACAAAGGTGTGTGTGTCATCGATCCAAAAGGACATGAGAAGCTTGCCATAGACACATAATGCGGCTTGAAAATTTAAATGTCAAAGAGTACACCCTGGGGCTTGATCATAAGAAGAAAGAATGCTTGAACTAAATTTCAAGATGATGATGGACAACCCAAACACTGGTTCTACCATCAAAAATATCTAAGTTGTAGAGACAAAAATATCAAAAATCCACCCAAGATGGTGGTTTAAGTCCTCAGGAATATCCCTTGCCAAGAAATTGAATGACCAAGAGAGGAGGCACAAGAATTGATGAATTAAAAATCCACCAAAAATGGTGGTCCACCGAACATGGTGGTTGAAGTTCTCAGGAGTATCCCTTGCCAAGAAATTGAATGACCAAGGGAGGAGGCACAAGAATTGATGTATTAAAAAAAATCCACCCAACCAAGATGGTGGTTCACTCTAAATGGTGGCTAAGTCCTCATAGAGTACATTTGCCAAGAAATTGGACGACCCAAGTGATGAGGCACCCGATCTCAAGTCATCGTAGATTACACTTGCCAAGAAACTGAATGACCCAAGTGATGAGGCACCTAATTTCAAGTACTCATAGATTGCACTTGCTAAAAAATTGGATGACCAAGTGACGGGGTACTCGACTTAAGCCCTTATGAAACCTTATATGCCAAATTTGGCACGACTAAGGGATAAGGCACAAGTGTTATGCTTTACCACTAAAAGCAAAACTGAGGCACCTGATTCTAAGTCCTCAAAACTTGACAAGTTAGACTTTCAACTTTAAAAGTGATCGAGACACTTAAGTATAAACCATCAAATCCAAAGTTTCACTTTCAACTTTAAAAGTGATTGAGGCACCTGAGTATAAGCCCTCAAATCCGAAAAAGTTACACTTTATCTCCAAGCTTATCAAGTCGTCGCCTAGGCAACACTTAGGCGTCCAGTCAGTACATTTTGGGGAGTCGTTTGGACGACTTAGTTGCAAGGGAGAAAGTCGACCACTCAGGTATCGACTTGGAAGACTTCGACAACTTTCTCGTGACTTGGACGACAATATGGCTAAGTCGTCGACTTGGACAGAGCGGGTATTCGACCCGAACCTTAACTAAGTTAAAAAAAATAGCAAAGTTTGAGTCGACTGTAAACCTAATCGATCGAGCGTGACTTTGGAATAGCAGAGAGGGAGAAACGAGTTGCAGAGCAAAGACCAAGAGCAAGAAAGGGAACTCACCTGTCGACACGACTTCCGGTATGCCTCCTCTTTCCTTTTCTTATTCTCTTCTTCTTTTCTTCAGTTCTACTTTTCTTTTCTGCCGATGCATCGACTTGGACAGAGGTTTGGTTCTGCTATTTTTTTTCTTCTCTCTTGGGTTTCATCATTCCTGAGCTTTTTTTCCTTCTCTTTGGTTTTGGGTACACAATACACACCGAGAAGTCATTTGTTTTGTTTCTTAGTTCTTGGATGTATGTTACCAGGGGTATGACTTTCTAATAATTATTATTATTATTATTATTATTATTGAATCCATGTTGCAGTCTTACTACCTTACAGCGTACAGGGGAGATAATTTTTTTTCCTTTCTAAGCCTCTAATGATGTCATGTTAGTGACTTACTGCTGTAGTGTTGTATAATATAGTTGGATTATTTTTTTTGTTTGGGAGTATGATGGTGATTGGTGCCTTGCAGCTGTATAATTATTGAATGCATGTTGATGCCTTACAGCGTACAGGGGAGATAATTTTTTTTTGGCTTTCTAAGCCTGTAATGATGTGATGTTACTGACTTACTGCTGTATAATATAATTGAATTATTCTTTTGCTTAGGAGCATGATGGTGATTGGTGCCTTACAGCTGTAAAAACTATAATATAGTAGAAAGGAGGAAAACATCTCAATCTGTTAGCAGAACTAACAACCAAATTACAACTTATAATACAATAAAGCTTATTATTTACTTTAGCAGGAAGCCAAATTAAATAAACAACCAAAGCTGAAAATATTTAGTAACCTAAATATATAAATATTTATATAAATGTTAAATATATATAATTTTATACGTATAAAATTTACATTGTTAACGACTTATGGAAGATTAGTCGGGCGCCTTGTCGACTAAGCGCTTAAGCTTGCGGCTGTCGCTTTGCCTTGACTTGGCGCCTTGATAACTATGTTTATCTCTAGACTCTAAAAGTGGTGAACGTTATGCTTTTTCCGTCAAAAGCAAGATTGATTATTCTTTGTTTTATAATTAAAAGTAAACCAATTATTAATAATATATCAAACTTTCATTTATACTTGGACAAATTCTTTTTCTTTATTTTTTTAGAAGTATGAATTCAAGTGTTCGTTTGCGAGAAATCAACAAAAAAAATATGTTTTTCTATGTTAAAAGATTTCATATTTACTCTTACGTTATGCATATTATTGTCTTGGAGTATTGATTTGAATAATTGCAGATTCAATGTTAAACATTAGGTCTTAAGGAAAATTCAAGTTAAAGACAATTAAAAATGTTAAAGAAACTCTATTTTGATAACTGAAATATACATGAAATGAGTTTTCTGACACAAGAAATAAAAAACTACAAAAAGCCATGATTGAACTGAAGTGGGGGCAGAGCTAAAGCCTCTAAGTCAACAATGGCGGTGTCCCGAATATTCGCGTCTGAGGCTATCAGTCCCTCAACATCTTAGATACCTCACTCGACTTCCTGAAGCTGGGTGTTCAATTTAGCCCTGGTATCTTGAAGGTCCGAAAGTTGAAAGCGAGTCATTTTCATGATGACGTGAAACAACTTCCGAGCATAGTGCAATAACACGAAAACTGGAACTAAGTAAATCCAGCTTAGCACGGAAGGAAGACATTTCAAGGCCCACAGAAGCGAAGTCATCAACCTCACAACTAAACCTATCTATGTCATCTGCTCGCAAAGAATAGAGAGTATGCATTTCGAGAATAAGGCTCACAAGTCGACCTAGCAAGAAGGTCTGGAGGAGGGCCCTGCGAATATGTATCCGATCAAGTATTTGTGGGAACTAAGCTAGGAGACGCTCGAGATTCACCTAAAAAGAAGAATGAAAAAAATGATGGAAGAGGTCAAAGCATCCTAGGGTTCGGCCACCTAGGGAGGCTCTCCCCTCTTACCTTTGACTTCTCCTAGCTCGTTGATCAATTGCCCGGAATGAACGCCTCTTCATTACGAAAAAAGTGTGGCCTTTCTTTAAGTCAAAATCCTGTTAAGATGAGATGGCCCGGAAAAGAAAGTTTACAATCACCTGAAAATGAAGAAATAGATGATACAATAAAAAAGAAATATAAAGAAACCATGCAAGAGAGGGGAAAGGAGATCAAAAAACAAGGGGACGCATTGAAGCCCCCTAAGGTTCAGTCACCTCCTAGGGTTCGACCCCCTAGGGTTCAACCACCTAGGGGGGAGATCTTCATCTTTTGTTTGCCCTGATTTGAAGCACACTCACTAGATGCCTTCTCGATGACTTCTTGATTTTGAAGAAGAGAGAAATTCCAAGAGAGAAAGATTTGGAAAGATTAGATAGAAGATTTTCCAAGATATCTTGGGAGAGCTCCTCTAGTGCACTCCCTCCAAGGGTTTGGCCCCCTAGAGGTTTCCTCTCATAAGACTTTCATTTTTGAGACTTGCAAAATCGAGCTCCGCGGATTGTTCAGAAATTTGAAGCAAGACTCAAAGACTTGAAATATTTTGTACAATCGTCCCACCGTGACTCATGTGCAAGGGGCAAATGTGAGACCAAGTACAAGTTAGGGTTCACATATAACTTAAATCAATTAAATTAATGAAGGAAATAAATGATCAAGACAGTAATTATTAATAAGCAAAGCAATAAATGAACAAAAGGGGAAAATCCTAGGGTTTGACCGCCTAGGGTGCGCGCTCTACCACCTACGGCGTGCACTCGGCCACCCAGGGCGCGCACTAATTCATTTTCTTGATTTGTGTGTCGGACAAGTTTTTAAGCGATGTAATAACATAATAACAAGCCCGAACCACAGAAAGAAACTAAGAAACCAGTGAAACTGTGACAACCCGAAAAATTGGATTGTCAAGAATTTAAGTTAAAGAATTAGTTATTAATAAAATGAATTTTTATTAATACTATTCTGTGCTATGTGTTCATTAATCGTTCTATAACCTAGAATGATTATTAATCGGGAGGATTCTGTCTACGAGCTAGACTGAACGAGTAAGAATTTTCAAGACGAAAATGAAATTTTTCCGGGAACAAAATATTTTTCGGGGAAAAAGACGAAATAGGCACTATTCACCCGTTTCTGCTCGGAGATTTATTTTGAAATTCCGAGAAGTTTTTGATTGCGTGAAATCTTAAGACGTGATGGAATATTCAATAATATTTTAGTTATGGCAAAAACGAAGTTTTCGCCTGCGGACTCAAAACCTAAGGGTTAGGGAATGTGAGTTCCGAGAATGTTATGATCGCGTATAATAATTAGGGTTATTATGCGTGAGAAATACGAGTATGATACGAGTTATTATACGAGTATATTACGAAGATTAGTACGACGTATAATACGAATATCGTACGAACAATATACGAAGAGAATACGAGCATACGAGAACGGAATGCGTAGAATACGATTAGTCTTAATAGACTTTGTGTTCATAGACTTTTGTAGAATCCAATTGGACTTGGATTATGTCCAGCCCAATGATTTATGAAGTTAAGCCCAAGTTAGGCCCAATAAGAATTAGGGTGAAGGCCCAAACTAAGAAAAGAAACCGCGGATCGAACCGATGGGTAAACGAATGGGTAAGAACCATTGGGGCAACCCATGGGGTGACCCATGGGCATGTGGGCCGGCCACTTGGCCACCAAGTAAGGGTGATGGCCAAGTTAACTTGGTTGCCAAGTGTGGAATAGTAAGGAGGTGGAGGGGAAATGACCAAAATGCCCCTAGCTTTGAAAATCTATAAATAGAAAGCTTAACTTTCATTTTCTAGGATTTTGAAAATCCAAAAACTTGAGAGAGAGCTCGGTTGGGAGAGGAGAAGGAAGAGCATGATCATGAACGCTCGGATCAAAAGTGATCGTGAAATAGAAAAGTTCGCAAATCGCTGGCTTTGTCTAACGGAAGAGAAATAAAGAAGAACGGTAATCCGAACCCTAGTTTCTTCTACTATTTTCTTTAAGTTTAATATGTTTAAAACATAACTTAATGAGAATAAGGAGTAAAAGATGTTAGTAATGATTTCATATGGTTGAAATCATGAGAAAATAAGAAATGAGAAATGAGAAATTTAGTTTATAAATTTCTTAAGCAAATATACGATTATTGAGGATTTTAAGCGATCCGAATGAATATTATGAACGAGTAGGTGAATTAAGTAAGGAATGGTGTTCTATAACATCAAATTCCAAGAAAAGTAGAATCGTAATCCAAAATATCAATTAAAAACGAAGAACGCGAAGAACACGCGAAGAACGCGTAGAACGTTGTTGATGGACAAATTTAAAACCATCGTAGTGTAAATGTTGTTGATGGACAAGTTTAAAACCATCGTGTATAAGTTAGTTGCTTCTTGCTTGGTTAGGAGCGTTAGAAACGTTCATGAAGAACGGA
Organism: Panax notoginseng; assembly: GCA_016801055.1. Lineage (NCBI taxonomy): Eukaryota > Viridiplantae > Streptophyta > Magnoliopsida > Apiales > Araliaceae > Panax > Panax notoginseng. The sequence continues at coordinate 130,619,533 of CM029013.1, read as the reverse complement.
TTTAAATTGAGCTATAACGAAGTTATGGCAAAATTTTCGTAAAAGACGAACGAGAATTTGAAAGTTAGTAAATGAACTCGAACGTGTAGGTTTTCATAAGAATGTAAGAGAATGTATAAAATGTGAGTCGTGTACTCAAGAACGAGCGAATTCCGAGTTCGGATGACCGAATTACGGACGAACGAACGAAGAACGTTAAAAGCGTAAAATGAACGAAGGGTTAAAATTAAGCCAATTGAATGGCATGTTAACGGATTCAAAATGAAGTTCTGTCTGAGGCATATTAAAGTACGTAAGATAAGGAAGAGAATGGCTTTGGAATGACCTTGTTCCGAGTTATAACGAAGAAGTTATGAGATCGTAAAGTAAGCATCTCAAACTTGACTTAACACTTAGAAAAATTTTCTAGGTTTTTATCTTGGCGCCGCAGCGCGAGAAGGGGCGCCGCAGCGCGAGCTCGGCCATACACTTCTGGAGAGTGGCGCCGTAGCGCGAGAGGAAAGGAAGGGCACGGCGCCGCAGCGCCAGTGCATAGCAATGCCCAGAAATGAGATTTTTAGTTCTCAGATACTGGGGGATGTGCAAGAAAGAAGTATGAACATATAGTTCACGTAATGTAACACTTAGTTAAGTGTTTTAAACCTTTAGCAAAGATTGAACGAAAAGATTAAACGAGAATAAAAGACAAAGAATGTAGATGCGGGTTACAGAACCGATGTCCGGGGACCGTAGTCGCGATAAACGAACGTGAGGGATTGCTATGGTTGTGATTCCTTAGACGTTGGTTGACGATGTTAATGTATAACATTTTGATGTTATGACATGGCATTGAGAGATGAATGTAAAGCGTATAGACGCTGTGAACGCAATGTTGTTGCAATGAACGATCGGTCTTAGCATACAACGAACGGTATGGCTAATGAACATGGGGTTCAGGGGATGGATAATGATGAAAGTAATTGAAACCTTGAGTAAAGGTTGAATGAGAGATTAAAAGACGAACAAGTAAAACGTTGAATACGTAAACGATCCTCGTGAATCGTATTCGCGTTTGACGAACGTGCTAAGTATACCCTAGTTGTATGACTTAAACGTTGACGAAGATAGTAAGTAAGATACGAATGGTATCAAGAGAGCCGTAACGAACGGTAATAAGATTACTTAAAGCCGAATATAAGTCGGGTGAGAATGATAGAATGAAAAGTAAGCGCTGAACACTATAACCAACGTAAGGGTTGAGTGTAAGCGAGTGTTAAACGGGCAGAACCTACATCCTGTGTATGGTTTAACCGTAATATAATGAAGAATGTTGATTAACCGTGAACGGTGAAGAAACTAAATTGGAGATAATAACGTATAACGTTAAGAAGCCGAGTTAATAAGTATAACTTGGACAATGTTCCGAGTTGAGGGAACCGGACATTGTAAGATATGAATAAGTTCATATGAAATGTTTAAACGCTATGGTCTCATAGTATTGACATTGAATGATTGTTCCGAGTATACAAAAGATTGTATGACTTAGACAATAAAGAATGATTCCTGAGGTATGGCATTTAGTTGCCAGAAAGCCATAAGGAATAAGAAGTTGACTTAACAAACATTATAGTTTAATGGTTCGGATAAGTTAAGGTAAGTTAGGTTGTAGTACAATCGTAACCTTTGATGGTTGACATATGGGAGCTGGGCTAAACAATTCCTTCAGAGAGCGAAGGTATATACAAAACTGGCAACCGATCTAACTCACTGTGTGGGCAGTGTAGATGAGACGGGAACTTGTTTGTTGGTTGTTTGTGAGAAACCACTCAAAGTACCATATGGACTACTAGCAGAAAAGCGATGTGTGCTGAGTCCTAGAGAAGTATAAGAAAAAGATAAGAATGTGAATCATCAAAGATGATGAACGTGTTGAGTAAGACATCTCAGTATGTCATAAAGCCATAATCTGGTAATGAAAGTTAGCCGCGTAAGCTTAAATTACAAGAACGCAAACCTTAAGAAGTAAAGTTAAGTAAACCAATGCGTAAGTCAAGTATATGACTAATTGGTGTACTTGTTATTTCCTTATTTGTTATATAGGGTTTTGGAATAAGCATTTCAGCGTAAACTGTAAGCTGTAGCTATGCGTAAGGCAAGTTTCCTAACTTCATTCATATTTTAAATGAATGTTAGTTTCTAAAACTTCTCAGATGTTGAACTTGAGAAGTTCTGTCTATGTGCGAATGTGCGATATTTGTACAAGGTGGTAGTATGTATGAGGCCTTGTGCCACAATGTGAACACTTCGGTGTTTCTTTGAGATGAACTGTTCTGTGATTGAACTGTTCAATAAAAGTATGTTCTGTTTATACATGAACCGTTATTGTTAAGTCTGTGCTGATGATTCTAGCCAGACAGAATGTGTATGAAAAAGGTAGAAGAATGAAAGTATTTCAAAGTAAAAGTGAGTATGGTTTTAAGATGATAGGAATCGAGATTATTCCTATTATTCAAGCTACTTCATAACCTTTGTTCGGTTATTGAAGTTCTAAAGAAATGTTTGAATTCTGAACTTGTTTGGTCAACTGTATGACTTGCTGGGCAATTGAATGCTCACACTTGTTTTAAATAAAAACATTTTCAGCGAACGATGTTAGAAAGAACTTAAGGATCCCGTAAAGATCAAGCTGAGCGGTATTCAGACGAAGTCCCTTTCATTATATGAATGTGCGTGAAGAGCAAGTGAAGACTTGTAATATAGAATGATAGAATTAAACTATAGACTAGTTTAATGAACAGTTATGAATCCTTTGTGGCGGATGAAAGTCACTCGTGTAAGATGTAAAGAATAATATAATTATCATTATTTGTAATGAAAGAGGTTTTGTGGTTATAGAACCTGGGATTTTAGAATATATGTTATTATATTTTAGTATATAATGATGTATGTTTGGAAGAAAATGGGATAGTGACGTACGGAATCCGGATGTGAAAATAGACCGTATTTCGGGGGGTTACAGGTTGGTATCAGAGCTGATAGGTTATAAATCTTAGGTAAGAGTACCTAAGACTATAATCGTAGAGAGAATGATAAGAAGATCACCACGTGATCATAGTAAATCGTAGTAACAGATGAACTGTTAAACGATGAATGATTTATAGCTAATGCTATGAATGAATGGTACTACGAAGTAGTACGGGAAGAAGAACTCAGATTGAGTTGTAAATGGTAGTATACGAATTAAAGAAAATTTGTATTAAGTAGAGAGGAAGTTAGAAGTTGTAAAATTTTAATTGAGGACTCCTGTGATGGTTGAGTTGTATGAATCTTTGTATGGGCAGAGGTTTGTGCTTGGTGTAACAACTACTCAGTTTATTACAGTGATAATCATTGGAATTGGTCGCGCTATTAAGATGTATATGTCGGGAAGGTGAATCTTTTCTCATTTATATACTTGATAGATAGAGAAGGTTAAGGTAGGTGCGAGTCTTGAAACTCATACTTATGGTAAGTTTGTGACTCATAATAGTATGGTACGTTTTTGAATGTTTCAGCGAATGGACGCCAAAGGTCTGTCTGGATGTTCTTAAACTCATATTATTGTGGAAAGTTCCTGAACCCATAATGTGTGGTAAGTTGATGGACTGTACTAAGAAATATGAATGTTTAGACTGAAAACGAAGTATTTTCAGTTGACTTAGCATTGAAGGTGCTAGAGAAGTTTAAGTATTATCGCAGAAAGACAATGAAGGAAGATGGAGAATAGGATATTCCAAATCCTCTAGTTATGCTAGATTTCGAAGTTTTTCAAATCGTGCTGAATTGTACATTTTGAAAAAGAAAAGAATTGATTCAACTTTTTGGAACCAATGGATTTTAAATGAGCTATGCTTTTTATGTCTATACTAATTGTTTCGGCTAGACAGAAATTGATTTAAAATATCAAAATGAATTTTATATCATCAGTGCATTTGATGCAAGGATGGTAAAAAGATAGAGTTGTTAATGCAATTAAACCTGGTATGGAATTTGATCAGAGGATCAATAACCTGCTATGGTATGATGTATAATGACGAAGTCATAAACTGACGAAGTCCTCAACGTACTGTGAAGAGTATGGTATCATGACGTCATGAAACGTTTTGAAAAGAATTTAAAGAAGTAGTCGATGTCAAGCGAGTTGACTAGACGAATGTTTCAAGAAATATCCAAATTTTTGGTACCAAGTCTGAGGTGAACATACCCTGAAATGGGGTTATACGTTAGGCTGATCACCTACGTATGGAAGAGGTAGTTTACCTTCTTTGTGATTGTAAACTTACCGTGTAAGAAAGGTTTACGGCGAGAGGTTGTTTAACCTTGTAAGAGTTCATGGTCAATTTGACCCCTCAGCAAAAGAATGAAATGTTTTAAAGGAATCTTTATATTCATAGTTATTCCTTTAGCTTCATGATTCTTGATAGGTTATGGGGGTTAGGAATGATGGAAAGATAAGAACTTCTTTGAAGAGAATTTGAGGAGAAGGATAAGCTAAAATTTCGAGGACGAAATTCTTTGAAGGAGGAAAGAATGTGACAACCCGAAAAATCGGATTGTCAAGAATTTAAGTTAAAGAATTAGTTATTAATAAAATGAATTTTTATTAATACTATTCTGTGCTATGTGTTCATTAATCGTTCTATAACCTAGAATGATTATTAATCGGGAGGATTCTGGCTACGAGCTAGACTGAACGAGTAAGAATTTTCAAGACGAAAATGAAATTTTTCCGGGAACAAAATATTTTTCGGGGAAAAAGACGAAATAGGCACTATTCACCCGTTTCTGCTCGGAGATTTATTTTGAAATTCCGAGAAGTTTTTGATTGCGTGAAATCTTAAGACGTGATGGAATATTCAATAATATTTTAGTTATGGCAAAAACGAAGTTTTCGCCTGCGGACTCAAAACCTAAGGGTTAGGGAATGTGAGTTCCGAGAATGTTATGATCGCGTATAATAATTAGGGTTATTATGCGTGAGAAATATGAGTATGATACGAGTTATTATACGAGTATATTACGAAGATTAGTACGACGTATAATACGAATATCGTACGAACAATATACGAAGAGAATACGAGCATACGAGAACGGAATGCGTAGAATACGATTAGTCTTAATGGACTTTGTGTTCATAGACTTTTGTAGAATCCAATTGGACTTGGATTATGTCCAGCCCAATGATTTATGAAGTTAAGCCCAAGTTAGGCCCAATAAGAATTAGGGTTAAGGCCCAAAATAAGAAAAGAAACCGCGGATCGAACCGATGGGTAAACGAATGGGTAAGAACCATTGGGGCAACCCATGGGGTGACCCATGGGCATGTGGGCCGGCCACTTGGCCACCAAGTAAGGGTGGTGGCCAAGTAAACTTGGTTGCCAAGTGTGGAATAGTAAAGAGGTGGAGGGGAAATGACCAAAATGCCCCTAGCTTTGAAAATCTATAAATAGAAAGCTTAACTTTCATTTTCTAGGATTTTGAAAATCCTAGAACTTGGGAGAGAGAGAGAGAGCTCGGTTGGGAGAGGAGAAGGAAGAGCATGATCATGAACGCTCGGATCAAAAGTGATCGTGAAATAGAAAAGCTCGCAAATCGCTGGCTTTGTCTAACGGAAGAGAAATAAAGAAGAACGGTAATCCGAACCCTAGTTTCTTCTACTATTTTCTTTAAGTTTAATATGTTTAAAACATAACTTAATGAGAATAAGGAGTAAAAGATGTTAGTAATGATTTCGTATGGTTGAAATCATGAGAAAATAAGAAATGAGAAATAAGAAATTTAGTTTATAAATTTCTTAAGCAAATATAAGATTATTGAGGATTTTAAGCGATCCGAATGAATATTATGAACGAGTAGGTGAATTAAGTAAGGAATGGTGTTCTATAACATCAAATTCCAAGAAAAGTAGAATCGTAATCCAAAATATCGATTAAAAACGAAGAACGCGAAGAACACGCGAAGAACGCGTAGAACGTTGTTGATGGACAAATTTAAAACCATCGTAGTGTAAATGTTGTTGATGGACAAGTTTAAAACCATCGTGTATAAGTTAGTTGCTTCTTGCTTGGTTAGGAGCGTTAGAAACGTTCATGAAGAACGGATTTAAATTGAGCTATAACGAAGTTATGGCAAAATTTTCGTAAAAGACGAACGAGAATTTAAAAGTTAGTAAATGAACCCGAACATGTAGGTTTTCATAAGAATGTAAGAGAACGTATAAAATGTGAGTCGTGTACTCAAGAACGAGCGAATTCCGAGTTCGGATGACCGAATTACGGACGAACGAACGAAGAACGTTAAAAGCGTAAAATGAACGAAGGGTTAAAATTAAGCCAATTGAATGGCATGTTAACGGATTCAGAATGAAGTTCTGTTTGAGGCATATTAAAGTACGTAAGATAAGGAAGAGAATGGCTTTGGAAAGACCTCGTTCCGAGTTATAACGAAGAAGTTATGAGATCGTAAAGTAAGCATCTCAAACTTGACTTAACACTTAGAAAAATTTTCTAGGTTTTTATCTTGGCGCCGCAGCGCGAGAAGAGGCGCCGCAGCGCGAGAAGGGGCGCCGCAGCGCGAGCTCGGCCATACACTTCTGGAGAGTGGCGCCGCAGCGCGAGAGGAAAGGAAGGGCACGACGCCGCAGCGCCAGTTCATAGCAATGCCCAGAAATGAGATTTTTAGTTCTCAGATACTGGGGGATGTGCAAGAAAGAAGTATGAACATATAGTTCACGTAATGTAACACTTAGTCAAGTGTTTTAAACCTTTAGCAAAGATTGAACGAAAAGATTAAACGAGAATAAAAGACAAAGAATGTAGATGCGGGTTACGGAACCGATGTCCGGGGACCGTAGTCGTGATAAACGAACGTGAGGGATTGCTATGGTTGTGATTCCTTAGACGTTGGTTGACGATGTTAATGTATAACATTTTGATGTTATGACATGGCATTGAGAGATGAATGTAAAGCGTATAGACGCTGTGAATGCAATGTTGTTGCAATGAACGATCGGTCTTAGCATACAACGAACGGTATGGCTAATGAACATGGGGTTCAGGGGATGGATAATGATGAAAGTAATTGAAACCTTGAGTAAAGGTTGAATGAGAGATTAAAAGACGAACAAGTAAAACGTTGAATACGTAAACGATCCTCGTGAATCGTATTCGCTTTTGACGAACGTGCTAAGTATACCCTAGTTGTATGACTTAAACGTTGACGAAGATAGTAAGTAAGATACGAATGGTATCAAGAGAGCCGTAACGAACGGTAATAAGATTACTTAAAGCCGAATATAAGTCGGGTGAGAATGATAGAATGAAAAGTAAGCGCTGAACACTTTAACCAACGTAAGGGTTGAGTGTAAGCGAGTGTTAAACGGGCAGAACCTACACCCTGTGTATGGTTTAACCGTAATATAATGAAGAATGTTGATTAACCGTGAATGGTGAAGAAACTAAATTGGAGATAATAACGTATAACGTTAAGAAGCCGAGTTAATAAGTATAACTTGGACAATGTTCCGCGTTGAGGGAACCGGACATTGTAAGATATGAATAAGTTCATATGAAATGTTTAAACGCTATGGTCTCATAGTATTGACATTGAATGATTGTTCCGAGTATACAAAAGATTGTATGACTTAGACAATAAAGAATGATTCCTGAGGTATGGCATTTAGTTGCCAGAAAGCCATAAGGAATAAGAAGTTGACTTAACGAACATTATAGTTTAATGGTTCGGATAAGTTAAGGTAAGATAGGTTGTAGTACAATCGTAACCTTTGATGGTTGACATATGGGAGCTGGGCTAAACAATTCCTTCAGAGAGCGAAGGTATATACAAAACTGGCAACCGATCTAACTCACTGTGTGGGCAGTGTAGATGAGACGGGAACTTGTTTGTTGGTTGTTTGTGGGAAACCACTCAAAGTACCATATGGACTACTAGCAGAAAAGCGATGTGTGCTGAGTCCTAGAGAAGTATAAGAAGAAGATAAGAATGTGAATCATCAAAGATGATGAACGTGTTGAGTAAGACATCTCAGTATGTCATAAAGCCATAATCTGGTAATGAAAGTTTGTCGCGTAAGCTTAAATTACAAGAACGCAAACCTTAAGAAGTAAAGTTAAGTAAACCAATGCGTAAGTCAAGTATATGACTAATTGGTGTACTTTTTATTTCCTTATTTGTTATATAGGATTTTGGAATAAGCATTTCAGCGTAAACTGTAAGCTGTAGCTATGCGTAAGGCAAGTTTCCTAACTTCATTCATATTTTAAATGAATGCTAGTTTCTAAAACTTCTCAGATGTTGAACTTGAGAAGTTCTGTCTATATGCGAATGTGCGATATTTGTACAAGGTGGTAGTATGTATGAGGTCTTGTGCCACAATGTGAACACTTCGGTGTTTCTTTGAGATGAACTGTTCTGTGATTGAACTGTTCAATAAAAGTATGTTCTGTTTATACATGAACCGTTATTGTTAAGTCTGTGCTGATGATTCTAGCCAGACAGAATGTGTATGAAAAAGGTAGAAGAATGAAAGTATTTCAAAGTAAAAGTGAGTATGGTTTTAAGATGATAGGAATCGAGATTATTCCTATTATTCTAGCTGCTTCATAACCTTTGTTCGGTTATTGAAGTTCTAAAGAAATGTTTGAATTCTGAACTTGTTTGTTCAACTGTATGACTTGCTGGGCAATTGAATGCTCACACTTGCTTTAAATAAAAACATTTTCAGCGAACGATGTTAGAAAGAACTTAAGGATCCCGTAAAGATCAAGCTGAGCGGTATTCAGACGAAGTGCCTTTCATTATATGAATGTGCGTGAAGAGCAAGTGAAGACTTGTAATATAGAATGATAGAATTAAACTATAGACTAGTTTAATGAACAGTTATGAATCCTTTGTGGCGGATGAAAGTCACTCGTGTAAGATGTAAAGAATAATGTAATTATGATTATTTGTAATGAAAGAGGTTTTGTGGTTATAGAACCTGGGATTTTAGAATATATGTTATTATATTTTAGTATATAATGATGTATGTTTGGAAGAAAATGGGATAGTGACGTACGGAATCCGGATGTGAAAATAGACCGGATTTCGGGGTGTTACAGAAACTCTAGAAATGATTGACCTTAGAATCTCTATGATAAGAAAAGTTTCTCACAGGGCCAAGAATCATGAGAAAATGCTATAAACCGATTAAGAAAGACCAAGAAGAATGAAGAGAACCGAAGGAGGCACGAATCTAGGGTTTAGCCTCTTAGGGCAAGGCCTCCATTTGTCACGTGCTGAGCTTCTCCGAGATTTCCAACGACAAGATGTTCAGACAAAGAAAGAGCAAAAAATCTTGTGTTAAACAATAAGAACCTTAAAACATGAGACCTAAGAAGGGCATTCATGAGTCCCAAGACAAAAGGCTCATGGAGGCAACCCATTTCGGAAATTTATTGAGGGATTGGATTTTGGATTGGTGACTAGAAGGACAGGACGATCTGGGCATTACTCTGGTAACTAAGGGTATTTCTAGAATTTTCCCTGAGCTCATGTGCCAGGCACGTGACTACTTTTTAGGAAACTCTATAAATACTCTTTTCATTCCATTCAAAAAGGAACATTTGGGAAACTTGAGACTTACAGATTCTCTCTCAACCCTAAGCACACATCAAGGCTCTCTAGATCCTAGATACTCTAGAAAGCTCTTGGATCTTAGGAGTTCTGCCACATGTTACTAGGATAATTGTCTACCTGTTCTTCTCTCTTCTTCAATTTATCAATCAATACCATACTCTTTGTGGATTTATCTCCTATTCAGCCAACACGAAACCCTAACCCTAGCAAGGTACGATTTCTTTGCCCGTAAAAAGAAACTAGATAAAGACAGAGAAAGAAAGATTTTTTCATGCAACTCTCATTTCTGGGCAAAGGGAGTAGAAATATTAGGTATTAAGCTATTGTACTTCTTTTAGTTACCCTTTTACAAACATGTCTCTTAATTATTTAGAAACTAATTCACTTTTACATGGTTTGAATTGTAAAGTATTTAACCAATGCATATATCCATAGTACATCATTTACGCACACGCACGTGTGTGCACATCTATAAGCACTATTTACCCAAATATTATCATGTTAGATACATAGAGAGACGTACAGATGACTCAATTCAGATAGATAATTCTGTGGGGGGGGGGGGGAGGAATCCCCTTAAAATACTAACCTATTAAGTATACAATTATTATTATTATCTGCTTACTACAAAGTGATACATATATTATTTACTGTAAAATAAACAAAGAGACTATAAAGTAATTTAATTAAATTATTGAAGAATGTGTTGCACTGTCACAAAAGTGAAGATAATTCATAACAATTAACTAAAAAAAAAATAGAACAGATTACCCGTTCTTCAGGAAAGGAGCTCGAAAATTGAAATAGCTTCCTCTTAAATACAACTGATGATTTTCCATCTTGAATTTCAGTGCCAGAACCAGGCTGAATCTTACAGTAACCCTTATTATTGCCATAAGGAGCAAAAGTCTGGCTTTCATTGGTGTATTTACAAGTAGCTGCGACAGAACTCTCCCTATTCATGATAATATCTGGTGCTTTACTTTTCCCAGATGACATTGCAGGTCCAGAATTCATATTTTGCCCTACTTGATTATCATGCAAGACTGATTTTCCTTGTTTAATACTCGTCTCAATCATAGCAGCTCGCTTATTGGAGGACATAAGATCTATAAATGAAGAAATGCAGATAATGAAAATGATAGAAAGTTAAACGTGTCAAATTGAGAACCTTAATGTTATACTGATCCTAGCTTAATATGATTAAACTACTGGGATTAGAAACACACAGAGATTTCAGTTACATTAATGAGGAACAAATCAGGCCAGCTTCCATATCTCAAAATATGGTTACCATACCTTTTGGAACAAGCAAATCATAAGCAATGTGCCTCCGAAGTACAGGAATTTCTTTCTTCTCACGATCACAATCTTCAAGCCATATGGATCTAACAACAGATATAACACCCACGGCTGCAAGGCCCCTTACTTCCTTTTTCTCTCTGTAAAATTTTTAGCTTGTGAGAAACGCAGTGACTCTTAACCTTGAAAGATCCTGATATTTGTCCCAGTGTTTGCACAAATAAATGTTTTAATGATATCGAACATTAGAATACAGCTATACATGATAATCGGCTGCATATAATTACAAAATGATACTACTAAGAAAATGCATCCCCTCTCCTCTTCACAGTCTAAAGTATTTAATCCAATCACCTATGCAAGCAACATGAATTTCTCATTTATTTTCCAGAACCCAATATAGATTAAGAACTAAGAACGACAACCATAAACACCTGCTGTAATAAATTTCATAGGAGAATTACCACTCTTCCCTTTTATATTTTCAATAATTTTCAGATTACATGTGTTGCCTATACAAATTTCATAACATATTGTTGCTCATACATGGTTACGGAAATATTCGTTTATTACATTTGACTTAGAGACAATAAAAGTTACTATCGTCCTGCAATTTTGAAAATCCTCTCAAATTCATCTATTATTTCGTGTTCTCGTGGAATGGTGTCCATAAACTATCAACTTAAAGAATAGTCACATAGCTTGTCATTTAGAAATTTCATGATTAAAACATATTAGAGAAAGTTTGTAATGCTTGGAGCCTCCAAAAAATATTTTCCCTAATAGACCAAGCTTCAATAACAGCTAAAAATAGTTGCCAAGAAGAAAACAAAAGGTGGGACATGTTAAATTCATAAGCAAGTCAACATTTATGTCAACAAACTTTGAGCTGCTAACTGCTAAGAACCATTTCAAGCTACTCACAAAAGAACAATATTAGAAATGTATCCAATAAAATCTACATAAGTTTGGATGATCTTACATCTCTGAGGGACTTCCAACAACTATGTGCGTCAATTTTTCATTGAATGACATATAGCGGGAACCACCACCTCTGCGGACCATGCTGACTAGCTTTCGCATTTCCAAAACATCAAAACCAACAAGTGAAATCCTGCAATCTGACAAGTACAAATCATTGTCTTCTGTTTGAGAGTCATCCGCAACACAACCATCAAAAATTTTATTGCTCCTTGGAAGCATAGCAGATGCTCCGCTGTTGTCCTCTTTTATAAGGACAGGAGCATCTGAAAATCTTGAAGACAAGTCCTGTGAGAGAGTAGCTTCGAGGTCAAAATCCACTACGCCATCACATTTAACAGCTCGCAAATTTGCATCTGTTGCCAAAGAAGACAGGCTGCATTGAGAATGTCCTACAGCCTTGTCTTGACTACGCTGCGTCTTCAAAGAAGTCATTGCTGCATTTGTAGAAGTAGAGCTACCCTGAACAGGATAGGACTCCTCATTAAGACATGCTATTGGTCAAAGAAAGATAAACTTAAAGTCAGACACCACAGTGAGAACTCTCCACAGTAGAAGAAAAACTTAATATTTGAATATTTGAATTATACCCCAAATTACAGCATGATATCAATATTAATCAGTACCTCTTCTAGCAACTGACTGATCAAACCATTTCCTGGCAACAACATGAATGTGACCCCATCTTTTGGCAACTTTGAATTTGTCACCTTCAGGAACTTACAAAGAGTCAAGGAAACAAACTGTGCCCATGATAATTTCAAGGAATCGTAAACTTCAAAATGTTAACGGCAAGTATTCAAAACAATCAAGTCAGACAGTAATATATGTAGACAAATCTAAGAGTACAAAACAGAAAAAAATGTTGAAACGTTATGACTATATTGAAGAAATGAAAATTAATCTTATAGTTGATAGAAGGACAGATATAGTTTTGTTCAATTCAAAAAAAAAAATCTTCAAGCAAAATCTGAACAGGATAAGTAGCCAGAGTGAATCTTTTTGTTCCAGCATTTAATTCACATTTTTCAGAAGGGAAAATTAAACAAGGGGACATTATTGAAAGTAATAAATTATTTCCAATCCACCAATACTGCTTCAACAAAAAACAAACAACAAAAATAAATAAAAATACTGCTTTAAAAATCGTCACTTGAAAGACAAATTGACAACACATCCAAAATAAATTGTTCAAATTGGATGTTATCTGCTGGGTCAAATAGTGGAAAACCTAGAATTTTACTTCAGCAGGGCAGAAACTTTGAAATATTCACAAGGTAAATGCATAAAAGTTGAAATAATGTTCAGAAGTATGGAAAAATTCTATATAATTCAGTTGGGGATTTTGTTTATGGAAAAAAGGCATCAAGTACTTGATACAGATAATATATTCCCAAAAGTCAAAGGGGCTTATTGCCTCCCCTTGGTATATTCACAGCTTCGTCCCTGACGACGTAGATAGTACAGTAACAATGGTGAAGTAGATGCTTCAGAATCAACTTGGTAAGAGTTAGACATTATAATTACCCTGCAACTGCAAGTAAAATTACAACTGTAAGAATAAATACTTAATAGATATGAGAGTCCTCGTGGCAACCATTTGGTAGCCCTAGTGCAATAACCACCCAAGAAGAAGGGACAGGGATTGAAGGGGATATTGCTGATTGTGCAAAAGAGCGGACAATGTTGAAAGGATCCCAAGTCTACTTGATTGACTTACATTACTATAATTGTAACCTCCAAATTGAAGTAAATTTTATAAAAAGACGAGTGATCCAAGGAATGTTTTTTCTTGCACATACACAGCAATCAAAGGCAGCTTGCCATAAACACAAGGTCAAAGAAGATGTTTGTGAATGGGCAACAAGACAAATACAGTAGAAAGATAAAATGAATGCCCTCTTGAAAGAGTTGAAACAGTAATAGGAATCACCAATTTGACTGGTCAGAATTGACTAAGATCTACAAGCTATGTTCAAATAAAGCACCAACAACAGTTTCAGGATTAAGAGGCCCTAAGTATGGAATTTAACGGGAAAATTTGCCACTAAAAATTTTGACCTCAAAGCAGTTAGCAACAAATATTGTCAAACCAACATTGAACTTTTAACACACTAGCAAACTGAGGAATCTTGTAAAAACAAAAGATTCTTCAAATGTTATTATTTTGTTTAAGTAAGAAGTGAAAGTAATGTAAAAAGATATCCCTGTGTCTTTAAGTAAATCATATATAGGATATATCGCAAACCAAGTGTGTGCACTTCTTGTTCAGTTCAGCAGAATATTTGCCACCGTGTTGAATGACAAGCTTCTCCATCTCCTTCCGCTCATCTGAGAAAAACGTACATACTGGCTTTTATATGAGGACATCATGCTTAAGCAGCACCAACAGATAACTAGGATTACTATATAACCTATAAAGTTAAAACTTATTATCTAGTTTGTCAAGCTGCAGGAAAGCAGTATCAATAGATAACTGCTATTTCTTTAAAAAGTTATATCTATTTTCTAAGTTGTTGACCTGCAGGAACTTTGGTGACACAAATTGTCAATCCAGAGAAAGGAAGAACCCTGTATGAATCCTGAGGAACAACACGGTGCTCTTTCCAACATTGATGTAGCCAACTTAAAGTTACAATTGGTTTCTTGATAGTGTTTAAAGCCCATTGCAAATTTAAGACACCCAGTTAGTGAATTTCATCAAAGAAGTATTGGAGAACAACAAAAGAACAAATTAAAGAGACAGGGCATAAATATAAATATATATATATATATATATATATATATATATATATATATATATATATATATATATATATACACAGAAATATATGGGGGCTGATCCAAGGCCAGCATTGTAAAAATAGGATTATCCTTGCAACGAATCTAGATCGTTCAATTTTTTATCCAACAGTAAAAAAATACTCCCGAGTCCCGTCCTCAATTTAGTTTTGCGGATGATTAGAAACTAAATTGTGAACAATAGGTCCACTTGTAATATACCAAATTTACCCTTATTTAAAAAAATCAACCCATCCGCAATTTGATTATGCGGACGGAGATTAATATATAGCAGAAGGTATATTGGCCAAATAAGAAGGGGATTTCATGATTATTAATGAAGACCTATCTCATATATCCTTATCCCATCTATATGTCAAATTCTTAAGAAAATTAGGAGTAACCATGCATACACATCAAAAATCAGCCGGAGAAGAACTAGAAATTCCAACTCTATAACCCATCATATTTGATTCTTTATTTTCTTCATGTATTAATTGGTGATTGGGTAACCAAATTCGCAGTATGACAGTAATATACATGTAAATGGGTTGGCCTAAGGAGAAATATAAATCGAGATGGATACTTCATTTTCTTATAATTCCTCTCTATATATATAAATTTGTGTATATTGGTGGTAAGATGAATTCTTTATTTTTTTCTATTCCCCTCTCTCTGTATTCATTTGTCTATATTAATGATGATAAAGATAAGTCTTTGTTTTAGTTGCTGATGAAATTTACTAAGAATAAAGATCCCCATATTCCGCTCAAACTCAATAGCATATTGAAGAGGAAGAAGTTTCGAAAATCAAAACTCCTAAAATCCTGCATCCGTACTTTAGTTGTGCGGATGGGAATAATAACAAAAATGCCTACGCTTTTTAATATTAAAATAATATATTTAATTTTTTTTAGTTTGCAGGCTCTCCCAAACTAAAGTGCGGATGGATGATATTTTATCCATTAAATCTATGTTTGAATGGTCACGATCTGTTGTAAGGATAAAAAAAATTTATAATGTTGGCTATATATCAACCCCTATATATATATAAATATAGAGAGAGAAGGAAAATCAACAGCACTCTTCTTATCTAGCACTCCTCCTTAAACAGCACTCTTTTATTAAAACTACGTCATTTTGAAAATTCTTTTAAAAAATAAGTGAGGTCACGGGTGGCATTTTTATAAATAAAAGGAAAGCAAGTGGGGCCGCTCTCTTTTAAAAATCTACAAAACGATATAATTTTAATAAATGAGTGTTATTTTAAAAGGAGTGCTAGATAAAGAGAGTGCTCTTGATCCTTCATGTATATACACGCATATATATATACACCTACTCTCGAAGTATACTTAGCTTTACAGTCTGAACGTCAAACAATATTTATAAGTTCAGGGGAGGCATAATTATCACATAAAGGGAATCAATCATGGGGCTTCATTAAAGTCTGCTTAGACTTCAATATACCTTCCAAAATTGGAACAGACCAGGAAAAAGGAATCATGTGGCCTAAGAATGACCAGGATTTAATGTTCTGAAAATTCGAATGTTGTACGAAATTACAACACTTTTATTATAAATAATATTTGGATATAGGCACTCCTCAATAAGCACCCATAGTTGAAGTCTAAAGAGATGTAAGGATGAAACTTTTAAGTAATTCAAATATTTGGGGCGTCGCGGATTTTTGAAGTGACTGACCCTTTATGTTTGCACGTTTCCTTAAGTACAGCGCATTAAGCGTGTCGACGTCAGGATAATTTTACTCTTTCTATTATTACCTTTTATGTTCTCTATTTTATTGAGTTTTGTTTGAAAAGTCGAGTTTGAAAAAGTCCGACATAAAATGTCAACAATTTGAAAATCAGATTTGCCAGTTGGTATATTTGAAATGGTTGTACTAACTCAACCGATTTTGAAAAGGTTTACACAAAGGCCCAATAGTTGGACTCTGTTTAACAGGCCTTGGAAACTGAGATTCATAGAGTTCGGGGACTTGATTAAGCGGGGGGAAGGTGTTAGGCACCCCCTGACTTCCGTGAAAACACGGTTACCGCAACTTTTTAATTCCCTAATTAATCTGAATGTGTGTGTGTGTGTGTTTATTGGGCTTATGTTCAATTATCTAGAAGTAGTGCTATGTAGGGGTGGGCAAAAGTTTCAGTTTTTCCTGTTTTTCGATTTTTCGGACCGAACCGAACCGGTCGGTTCAGTTTCGGTACAAACCAGTTTTTCGGTACCGAGTTTTTATGGTTCGGTATTACCCAACCGTATCAGTATATACCAGTTTTCCAAATTATTTTTTATGATTAATAAATAATTAATAATAATAATAACATAATGATTATAATAATAAAAAACTAATAATAATAATAATAAAATAATAATTATATTAATTTTTGATATTTATTCGGTAAAAATCGGTACCGAATCGATAAATCAGTTCAGTATACCGATATCGAAATTTAGCTAATTTCGGTACCGGTTCAGTTCGGTACCGTTCTAGTTCGGGTCGGTATTTACCGGTTGAACACTCCTAGTGCTATGTCTCGTTTGTACCTATATACAAAGGGTTTGATTTGTATAAAAGTTCAATTTTAAGCAAGATATAGCAGTGATATTTTGAAAAATAGGTTTTCAAACCCTTATACTCAATATTAATTGAGACCTTTGATACTTCCATTTTATTTCGTATTCAGCTTGATTTGATTTGATTTTCGAGACGCGAAGCATGTTCGAGAAAATAAGATACATAGCAATGCCGGGCTCCTTATGCGCATGAAAGTCATCCAAGGATGTCCGGACACCATAGATAACTTACAAGCTGACTGCACAGCTGAAAAGGTCCATCGTGGGAGCCAGATCTAGATACGTAAGCTGAATCTTAGACCTCGTGGCCCCTAGGCTCACATGATTGATAAATATTTATAAAAACTAGAAAGAAAACTAGATTTAAATAAATCTAAGTCATTCTAGCTTCAACGGTTCCAGTTTAGTAACTTTTGAACTGGTTAAAAGCTAGAGATGGCTAGATTTAGATAAATCTAGTCCACATGCTGGAATATTAAGGATTTACATTACAAAAATAGTTAAAGCAGATATTTAAAAGCAACAAATATATATAGCTAAATATATATATATATATATATATATATATATATATATATATATATATAAGAGAAAAAGCCACGGATCGACTGTAAGACCCCAAATTTTATGAATAAAGATTTAATTTTTTCAAAATATTTTTTTAATATTATGGTGTGAATTTGATATAATGTTATAGTTGTGGGTAATATTTACAAATTTTGTAAAGTAAGCAAGTGGTTATATAATATTCGATTGGTCGGAGAATATTCGTTTTAATAGGGAATATTCGTACGACGGCACAATCATTGGTGGACCCCATAACGGAAGTATTGTCGTAGTAAGAAAACGACAGAATTATCTTTTTATAAAAATAACGGCGGAAGTGTTACCGTTAAAACTGTTGAACTACCCAGTAGTAAAAGTACAGTAATACGCGTGGTTGCATAGTAGCACACGGTATTGGTTATTGATGCTTACGTAAGAAGTCACTTAGTAATATTCAATTATTGCTATAGCAATTGCTGCATCATATCTCTCATATTATTGATTCGATTATTATCACCGTATCATCTGCACAATATGTTATATTATTTAATCAATAATTGAGACGACAAAGTTATTCATATTATTAAATTACAATATTTACAATGTCTAGAAGTTCTGTCAAGGAGAGATTTGGTCACCTAATTGCGCGCCAATAGGGAGAAATCCTTATTGGAAAGCCCCCTCTTTCCTGTGAATGACCTGGTTGTTAAATATTGTGAGTTATAATATTAATGATGAATAAGTTCGTGTTGATTAAAGAAGAATTTGATAGTTCCATTGTGTTGAAATTATTTGTGTTAGTGGAAATCGACATTTATTTTGATAATAATTGATGTCTGGAGGTTATATTGTTCAATCGGGTATTCGGAGCACTTTTCGTGTCAGAGTACTATTCACGAGTTACTATTCACGAGTTACTATTTACGAGTTATTATATTGATCATTGGTGATTTAACGGTCTCATGTGCTCCATTGCTATTTTTAACATTCTCGGACGTCATTTTCAAATACTGCCACAAAATAAGGGTTAATTGACATGCAACATATAATCCTTATATTCTGACCGACTAATTAAATAACACATAAACTTAGGTAGGTCATACTAGCGTAGGATTTCCCCGTTTCTCCCCCCTTGTTCTAGTCTTTCATCTTAGCCAAGAATCATAACCCTAACCTTTGATACCAACTGTGATGCCCCCAAAATAGGTATACATCACTCATTCTGAGTCGTCAAATACATGGTACAGAATACAGATACAAACTTAAATATACAACATGAGCTGTGAGTTTTAATACAAATATTGTCTTCTAGACAGTATTCAAACTCAAAATAAGTCCTCATTACAATTACTATCACACTATTTCACAGAATAGTGAGGACTACTAATGCAAGCATCTGGATCATCACTTCGTTCCCTGACTAGTCCCAGCTATATTCTTATTTTTTTAATAGAACAAAGAAAGCAAAGGGTGAGCTCAACTAGCCCAGTAAGAAATATTATGACTAAGATAATGCAGAATAAATTATCGTTAGCCTTCAACAGTGTTAAACTGATAAAATATAATAAACATCAAGTTTAACTACAGCGGAACAAGCAATCCATTAGAAGAGTCAAGTAGAGCATGATATCTACTATCTTCTATGATTTAAAAAGTTTATCATCAATTTTATCGCTGAGACTCAGCTTAATAAATAATCCACATCATCCATGCCCTACGGGCTAAGAATATTCATTAGTATCACGACCACGAATTATCCATGCACTATGGACCAAGGATATTCGTGTTTTCACCAGTAGTCATGATTATACCAACAACTTTTCATCAATGCATTACGGGCCAATGAGGACTTTTACCACATCATTTGTAACATTACGATCATGATTACACCGAATAATCCCTAGCCATAATCATACCAAGTCCATCTATGCACCACGGCCACATATGACTTTTATCATAATATAAGCATGAGGATGATGACAATGATATAAGAATTCAATTAAAACAAAACAAATGATAAATTTTTAAAGATTTATAATTTAATTTATCCAGAATTAAATAATGTCCAAATTGTCACCATGATACTGCTTTGTGGAATAAAATTCAAGAATAATATTGTATCAAAAATGATTTGGACCGAAAAGAAATTAATTTTTTTGTCATGAATAGTACCCCGGGAGAATAGAAACTGAGTGAATAGTACTTCGAGAATAGTACCACGTGAATAGTACTCCGGCATGAAAAAGTTTAAACTTATCAAGAATGTTCAGGATAATATTTCCATGAAAAGATACTTGATGAAATCTGAAACAAAATAATATTATTTACATACTACAGAGTATGGAAGAAAATATTATTTCTAACGAATTTTGAACAAAAATAATATCCCTTACCTTAAAAAGAAGAGCATTCCGACTGGTAGGGCGGGGATAATCTTGAAGAAAACTTGTACTATTTTCTACGCTCAAAACTTCCTAAAACTCTAAAGAAATACGCTCAATATTATAGAAGAAGAATTCTCTTATTCTGGTGTGATTTTCAATTCTAACCAAGCATCCTATTTATAGGAGAATGGAAGGGGTATTGTTTAAGATATTCACGGATGCAATAGTTTTAAAATTCATAGACGCCTTACGAACATCATGGACGACTCAAATTCCAAGCAATCATCAAGTAAAAACAAAACAAAAATATAATATAATATATATATATATATATATATATATATATATATATATATATATATATATAAACACATGTTATTTTGAAAAACTTCCACCACCCGTGACAAATTTTCTCCCCCCCCCAATTTCAATTTTCTTCCACATATGGACCCCCCATATGTGGCCCCCCACCTATTATTATTATTATTATTATTATTATTATTATTATTATTATTATTATTATTATTATTATTATTATATACTGAATAACTTTCTATCGATTATTTTAAAAAATGGGTAAGTAGGGGTCCAAATAATAAGCCAAACTTACAACAAATACTTCTTAAAACTATCCCCTCAATATTTTTAACAATATTTATCATCATTATTATAATTCACAATATTTAACAACCAGATTGTTCCCAGGAAAGAGGGGGCTTTCCGATAAAGATTTCTCCCTATTGGCGCGCAATTAGGTGACCAAACCTCTCCTTGACAGAACTTTCTAGACATCGTCAATATTGCAAATAATAATATGAATAACTTTGTCATCTCAATTATTGATTTAATAATATAAAAATATTAACAATAATTAAATCAAATAACGTGAGATACTATGCAGCAATTGTTGTAGTAATAATTGAATAAAATTGAGTGACTTCTCACGTAAGCATCAATAATCAATACTGTGTGCTACTATGCAACCACGCGTATTACTGTACTTTTACCACCGGGTATTTCAACAGTTAACGGTAAAACTTTCGCCATTATTTTTATAAAAAGATAATTGTGTCATTTTTTAACTCCGACAATAATTTCATTGTGGGGTCCACTAATAATTGTGTTGTCGTACGAATATTCCCTGTTAAAATAAATATTCCCCGACCAATCAAATATTTTATGACAACTTGCATACTTTACAAAATTTATAGATATTAACCACAACTATAACATTACATCAAACTCACTCTATAATATTCAAAAATGATAATTATAGAAAAATTCATCTTTATTAATAAAAGTTGGGGTCTTACACTTTTCGCCCCACCGACTGGTAGATATGGTGTCAAGGTTTATCTTTTTGACTGTGATTGAGGAGCCATTCTCTAAATTGGTTTATTTTGGCTATTGTTCTCCATTTAGTTTCATCACACATGCCCCTAGTATGGACTTTCTCCCACTGGCAGGTCTGAGAGGTGTGACTTACGTATCATCCCTTAGCTATTATGGGATAGTTTGATAAGTTTTAAGGCTTACATTATGACAACCCCAAAACAGGTCCATTCCATCCAACCTATTCTGAGTCGCCAAATACATGGTACAGAAAATAACTACAACTTTATTACAACAATTGTCGTGCAAAATACAACAACACATATGTTGTGAGTTTGGATACAAATATATACCAAATGTGACTCATGTCCGAACCATTGACAGCACCTCACAATGACACCTTACATAAAGGTATAGTCAAAAACTGTTTTAGAAATTAGAATCTTTGGGAAGTGCTCAAGGAAACCTTCGTACATGGGAGGCCATGCTTCCAGGTTATGATAGATATCATATGACCACAGAATTATCCTTGGTTGACCTAATAGACCCCAAAGAAAAACGAGAAGATTACTATCATATTCTTCCCAATGGTGAGTCTTCTCTTAATTTATCATTATCTCCACTATCTTTAATCGTAAATTATACTTCAAACAAACACCAAGATTATATAGGTAGTGCTCGTAGATATACTCAGCAAGTGGATGTGCACAACCGTGTCTTATGATGACACGATGTTGTATGCCATTAGACATCTTGTATGATAGTGACAAAACACACTTCCAACGTTGGGTTTGCCTCACCCTATTGGATTCATCAAATATAACTACTAAATGATGACCACCGTTCTATTTTCCTGTTACCCACGCTCGACCCAGCTACACTCTTATTACCTGAAAGGAATTGTGAAACAGAAGGGTGAGCACAACTAGCCCAGTAAAGAATATCATGACTAAAGATAATTAAATTATCAATAGCCTTCATCAATAATAAATCAGAGATTTAGAACATATGGTAGATGATAAAAATTTTAACCATAGCTGCAGCGGAACGAGCAATCCATTAGAAGAGTCAAATAGACTACAAAGTCTATTATCTTCTCCATGTTAAAAATCCACCAACAATATTTTATCCCTGTAACATCAATCAATAATTCTGGTCCACAATCATATAAATAACTCATAATCATAATTGTAGTTCTAAATTCCTCTTCTCATCCAGGACGAAGATAATTTTCATCACCTATCTTTACCTGAAACATCAAAGATGATGGTTATACCAAATCACAGTTCCTGTTCATAATCATACTAATAATTTCATCTTTGCACTACGGGCCAAAGATATTCGTCACCAGTTTATCTTTGCACTACTGGCCAAAAATATTCAACATTAGGTCATCTTTGCACTACGGGCCAAAGATATTCATCAACAATTCATCTTTGCACTACAGGCCAAAGATATTCCTCAACAATTCGTATTTGCACTATAGGCCAAATATATAATCAATTCAGAATTATATAAACAATAATTATAACCATGTTGATCAATTCACCTTTGCACTTAAGCTAAAGATATTCAGTTATAAATTCAATGGTCATGATTATACCAGTCAACAATTTAACTTTGCACTACTGGCCAAAGAGAACCCATAGTCATGATCATACCAACAATCTACCCATCTTTACACTCAAGTGAAAGAGAATTTCAACATCAGGGTTATAAAAATGTTATATATGATAATAAAAATAATATGATCAAAATATAGATTTAATCTCAAAAGTAATATTCATAAATCAACTATAATTTGGTTAGAAAAAGAAACCAATTTTGTTGTGAATAGTAACTCGTGAATAGTAACTCATGAATAATAACTCGTGAATAGTAACTTATGAATAGTAACCCCGACATGAAAAAGATAAAAATTCTATAATAATATACATACCAATATTTCGGTATAATGATATTGAAAGAATAATATTTCTTAAGCTTATAAATAATTTATTTTAATTGTTTATACTTTACTAAATATAGCATTTAATCATCCTAAAATGCCAAACTCATAAGATTTCATCACCAATAACCAAAAACCCTCATCAAAAATCTGCATATACCTCATATAGGATTCTCAAGCCATAAAATCCTATTTTCTAATTTTCTTACTTCACAAAACATATTTAATTCATTTACTCATAACTAGACCATTTTCATGAAAAATACCAAATCAGTTCCAAAAATATTTCTTTTCTGGAATTTAGCATAATATAGTCCCATAGTGAACATATATTTTTCTCAGAATTTTTAAAAGTTATTTACTATTTTTCATATGGCCAAAACCGCCGAATATTTAGACATTTATCACAAATTGTACTTTTATCTAAAAATTCTGAAATTCACAGAGTATACTCCTATCATATACATGTACTCCCAATAAAAATTTCATCAATTTTGGAGTTAACCACAAGAAGTTATAAGCGGTTACTTTTAAAATAGTATTTTCTCATAAACTTCATAACTCTTAATCTATAAATCCAAAAATTACCATTTTTGGACACAATCAAGAAAACTCATCAAAATATCATTTCAAATTTTTCCAAAATTTTTGAAGGTCAGAAAAATCACGAAACTGAAAAATATAACAACCTTTAAAATCCCTTACTATCCCTTACCTCAAAAGTGCAGTATTTCTGACTAGAATGCAAAGCCAAAGGAAACTTGCACTGAATAGCAACTCTCAAAGTATCTAAATACTCACAAAACATGCTTCATAATATAGAGAGAGAAAGAGAGAAAGCTTATGTTTCTGGTGTAATTTTCAATTCTAACTTAGCCCTCTATTTATAGAAAAATGTTAGCACGCCGAAACAGACTTAACCTGCAACCTGATGGCTTTACCTGCTACTATTCCCACCCACTACATTTGAATAAAAACCTCAGCACATTTTTTTACCAACCAAGAGTGGAGCCCACCAATTCTAGAATTTTCCACCAAAATGATAAACTCCGAAAATTTAACAATTTCTGAACCAGTCATCTCGTAAAATTCATAATAAATCATACGTTCATTTTTAACGGTTCAAAATTTGTGGACATATACTCAACTTATATATGTATAACATATCCAAAAATTACCACGATCCAACGGTCGAATTAAAAATTATAACCCCCGCAAAAAATCTCAAAAACCCTAATTTTTAATACCTCTATTCCGACAAAAATACTGATAAAAACCTCAACATTAACTCCTTTATTTTTAACCAAAAAAATATATCCCTCATTTATATCTACAAAAAATTAATATTTCCTTACCATATGAATCAATAATTAATTATTCACAAATAATATTATAGAATCACATTTATGACAACCAGGCCGTTCCCAGGAAAGAGGGGGCTTTCCAATAAAAATTTCTCCTTACTGGCGCGTAATTAGGTGACCAAACCTCTCCTTAGACAGAACTTTCTAGACATTACCAATAATGTTATTTAATAATATTATTCAAATAATATGAATTATTGATCTGATAATGAGAAATACTGTGCAGTGACAATTATTGAACAACAATAATATAAAATTTTAACGTAGCAATTATTGAATCAATAGAATAAAATATTGAACAGTAATTACTGTAACAATTATTGAGTAGTGCCTTCTTACGTAAGAATCAATAATTTCAAAAATACTGTGCAATACCGTGTGCTACTGTGTAATAACGTGTATTACTGTATTTTAACCACCGGGTATTCCAACAGTGTTAACGGTAACAACTATGCCGTTATTTGTAAAAACTCAAATTTGTCATTTTCTTCATCCGACAGTTATTCTGTTATGGGGCCCACAAATGGCTGCGCCGTCGTACGAATATTCCCCGACAGAAAGAATATTCCACGACCAAACGAATATTCCCCGACAACAACGAATATTCTATAATTAACCACTTGCGTATTTTGAAAAAAATTTCATATACCACCCTTAACTTTAACTTTAACTTTTATCAATTTAACCATTTACTGAATAGTAATTATAGGAAAAAATTGAATACTTTTATTTCATAAAATTCGGGGTCTTACAATCTCCCCTCCTTATGAAATTTCGTCCTCGAAATTTACGTACCTAGTATTTCAAAGAATTGAGAATACCTTCCTTTCATTTCAGATTCCATCTTTTCTGTCATCATAATTTCTCCATTGATCATCTCCTGTATTTCAAATATCATTCTAGAATACAGCTTCAAAACAAGGGTTAATTTAACAAATTAACATATCACATAATATCCCGATATTATGACTGACCAACAAATAAGCTTAGGTAGGACACACTAGCGAAGGATTTACCCATCTCTCCCCTCCTAGTTATATTCCCCGATCTCCGCCAGAGATCATATCCCTAAGCTCTGATACCAACTGTGACAACCCCAAAACAGGTCCATTCCATCCAACCTATTCTGAGTCGCCAAATACATGGTACAGAAAATAACTACAACTTTATTACAACAATTGTCGTGTAAAATATAACAACACATATGCTGTGAGTTTGGATACAAATATATACTAAATGTGACTCATGTCCGAACCGTTGACAGCACCTCACAATGACACCTTACATAAATGTATAGTCAAAAACTGTTTTAGAAATTAGAATCTCTGGGAAGTGCTCAAGAAAACCTTCGTACATGGGAGGCCATGCTTCCAGGTTATGATAGATATCATATGGCCACAGAATTATCCTTGGTTGACCTAATAGACCCCAAAGAAAAACGAGAAGATTACTATCATATTCTTCCCAATGGTGAGTCTTCTCTTGACTTATCATTATCTCCACTATCTTTAATCGTAAATTATACTTCAAACAAACACCAAGATTATATAGGTAGTGCTCGTAGATATACTCAGCAAGTGGATGTGCAAAACCGTGTCTTATGATGACACGATATTGTATACCATTAGACATCTTGTATGATAGTGACAAAACACCCTTCCAAAGTTGGGTTTGCCTCACCCTATTGGATTCATCAAATATAACTACTAAATGATGACCACCGTTCTATTTCCCTGTTACCCACGCTCGACCCAGCTACACTCTTATTACCCGAAAGGAATTATGAAACAGAAGGGTGAGCACAACTAGCCCAGTAAAGAATATCATGACTAAAGATAATTAAATTATCAATAGCCTTCATCAATAATAATCAGAGATTTAGAATATATGGTAGATGATAAAAATTTTAACCACAACTGCAGCAGAACGAGCAATCCATTAGAAGAGTCAAATAGACTACAAAGTCTATTATCTTCTCCATGTTAAAAATCTACCAACAATATTTTATCCCTGTAACATCAATCAATAATTCTGGTCCACAATCATATGAATAACTCATAATCATAATTGTAGTTCTAAATTCCTCTTCTCATCCAGGACGAAGATAATTTTCATCACCTATCTTTACCTGAAACATCAAAGATGATGGTTATACCAAATCACAGTTCCTGTTCATAATCATACTAATAATTTCATCTTTGCACTACGGGCCAAAGATATTCGTCACCAGTTTATCTTTGCACTACTGGCCAAAGATATTCAACATTAGGTCATCTTTGCACTACGGGCCAAAGATATTCATCAACAATTCATCTTTGCACTACAGGCCAAAGATATTCCTCAACAATTCGTATTTGCACTATAGGCCAAATATATAATCAATTCAGAATTATATAAACAATAATTATAACCATGTTGATCAATTCACCTTTGCACTTAAGCTAAAGATATTCAGTTATAAATTCAATGGTCATGATCATACCAGTCAATAATTCAACTTTACAGTACTGGCCAAAGAAAACTCATAGTCATGATCATACCAATAATCTACCCATCTTTACACTCAAGTGAAAGAGAATTTCAACATCAGGGTTATAAAAATATTATATATGATAATAAAAATAGTATGATCAAAATATAGATTTAATTTCAAAAGTAATATTCATAAATCAACTATAATTTGGTTAGAAAAAGAAACCAATTTTGTTGTGAATAGTAACTCGTAAATAGTAACTCGTGAATAGTAACTCATGAAAAGTAACCCCGACATGAAAAAGATAGAAATTCCACAATAATATACATACCAATATTTTGGTATAATGATATTGAAAGAATAATATTTCTTAAGCTTATAAATAATTTATTTTAATTGTTTATACTTTACTAAATAATGCATTTAATCATCCTAAAATGCTAAACTCATAAGATTTCATCACCAATAACCAAAAACCCTCATCAAAAATCTGCATATACCTCATATAGGATTCTGAGGATTCTCAAGCCATAAAATCCTATTTTTTAATTTTCTTACTTCACAAAACATATTTAATTCATTTACTCATAACTAGACCATTTTCATGAAAAATACCAAATCAGTTCCAAAAATATTTCTTTTATGGGATTTAGCATAATATAGTCCCATAGTGAACATATATTTTTCTTAGAATTTTTAAAAGTTATTTACTATTTTTCATATGGCCAAAACCGCCGAATATTTAGACATTTATCACAAATTGTACTTTTATCTAAAAATTCTGAAATTCACAGAGTATACTCCTATCATATACATGTATTCCCAATAAAAATTTCATCAATTTTGGAGTTAACCACAAGAAGTTATAAGCGGTTACTTTTAAAATAGTATTTTCTCATAAACTTCATAACTCTTAATCTATACATCCAAAAATCACCATTTTTGGACACAATCAAGAAAACTCATCAAAATATCATTTCAAATTTTTCCAAAATTTTTGAAAGTCAGAAAAATCACGAAACTGAAAAATATAACAACCCTTAAAATCCCTTACTATCCCTTACCTCAAAAGTGCAGTATTTCTGACTGGAATGCAAAGCCGAAGGAAACTTGCACTGAATAGCAACTCTCAAAGTATCTAAATACTCACAAAACATGCTTCATAATATAGAGAGAGAAAGAGAGAAAGAGAGAAAGCTTATGTTTCTGGTGTGATTTTCAATTCTAACTTAGCCCTCTATTTATAGAAAAATGTTAGCACGCCGAAGCAGACTTAACCTGCAACCTGATGGCTTTACCTGCTACTATTCCCACCCACTACATTTGAATAAAAATCTCAGCATATTTTTTTACCAACCAAGAGTGGAGCCCACCAATTCTAGAATTTTCCACCAAAATGATAAACTCCGAAAATTTAACAATTTCTGAACCAGTCATCTCATAAAATTCATAATAAATCATACGTTCATTTTTAACGGTTCAAAATTTGTGGACATATACTCAACTTATATATGTATAACATATCCAAAAATTACCACGATCCAACGGTCGAATTAAAAATTATAACCCCCGCAAAAAATCTCAAAAACCCTAATTTTTAATACCTCTATTCCGACAAAAATACTGATAAAAACCTCAACATTAACTCCTTCATTTTTAACCAAAAAAATATATCCCTCATTTATATCTACATAAAATAAATATTTCCTTACCATATGAATCAATAATTAATTATTCACAAATAATATTATAGAATCACATTTATGACAACCAGGCCGTTCCCAGGAAAGAGGGGGCTTTCCAATAAAAATTTCTCCTTACTGGCGCGTAATTAGGTGACCAAATCTCTCCTTAGACAGAACTTTCTAGACATTACCAATAATGTTATTTAATAATATTATTCAAATAATATGAATTATTGATCTGATAATGAGAAATATTGTGCAGTGACAATTATTGAACAACAATAATATAAAATTTTAACGTAGCAATTATTGAATCAATAGAATAAAATATTGAACAGTAATTACTGTAACAAATATTGAGTAGTGCCTTCTTACGTAAGAATCAATAATTTCAAAAATACTGTGCAATACCGTGTGCTACTGTGTAGTAACGTGTATTACTGTATTTTAACCACCGGGTATTCCAACAGTGTTAACGGTAACAACTACGCCGTTATTTGTAAAAACTCAAATTTGTCATTTTCTTCATCCGACAGTTATTCTGTTATGGGGCCCACAAATGGCTGCGCCGTCGTACGAATATTCCCCGACAGAAAGAATATTCCACGACCAAACGAATATTCCCCGACAACAACGAATATTCTATAATTAACCACTTGCGTATTTTGAAAAAAATTTCATATACCACCCTTAACTTTAACTTTTATCAATTTAACCATTTACTGAATAGTAATTATAAGAAAAAATTGAATACTTTTATTTCATAAAATTCGGGGTCTTACAATCTCCCCTCCTTATGAAATTTCGTCCTCGAAATTTACGTACCTAGTATTTCAAAGAATTGAGAATACCTTCCTTTCATTTCAGATTCCATCTTTTCTGTCATCATAATTTCTCCATTGATCATCTCCTGTATTTCAAATATCATTCTAGAATACAGCTTCAAAACAAGGGTTAATTTAACAAATTAACATATCACATAATATCCCGATATTATGACTGACCAACAAATAAGCTTAGGTAGGACACACTAGCGAAGGATTTACTCATCTCTCCCCTCCTAGTTATATTCCCCGATCTCCGCCAGAGATCATATCCCTAAGCTCTGATACCAACTGTGACAACCCCAAAACAGGTCCATTCCATCCAACCTATTCTGAGTCGCCAAATACATGGTACAGAAAATAACTACAACTTTATTACAACAATTGTCGTGTAAAATACAACAACACATATGCTGTGAGTTTGGATACAAATATATACTAAATGTGACTCATGTCCGAACCGTTGACAGCACCTCACAATGACACCTTACATAAATGTATAGTCAAAAACTGTTTTAGAAATTAGAATCTTTGGGAAGTGCTCAAGAAAACCTTCGTACATGGGAGGCCATGCTTCCAGGTTATGATAGATATCATATGGCCACAGAATTATCCTTGGTTGACCTAATAGACCCCAAAGAAAAACGAGAAGATTACTATCATATTCTTCCCAATGGTGAGTCTTCTCTTGACTTATCATTATCTCCACTATCTTTAATCGTAAATTATACTTCAAACAAACACCAAGATTATATAGGTAGTGCTCGTAGATATACTCAGCAAGTGGATGTGCAAAACCGTGTCTTATGATGACACGATATTGTATACCATTAGACATCTTGTATGATAGTGACAAAACACCCTTCCAAAGTTGGGTTTGCCTCACCCTATTGGATTCATCAAATATAACTACTAAATGATGACCACCGTTCTATTTCCCTGTTACCCACGCTCGACCCAGCTACACTCTTATTACCCGAAAGGAATTATGAAACAGAAGGGTGAGCACAACTAGCCCAGTAAAGAATATCATGACTAAAGATAATTAAATTATCAATAGCCTTCATCAATAATAAATCAGAGATTTAGAATATATGGTAGATGATAAAAATTTTAACCACAACTGCAGCAGAACGAGCAATCCATTAGAAGAGTCAAATAGACTACAAAGTCTATTATCTTCTCCATGTTAAAAATCTACCAACAATATTTTATCCCTGTAACATCAATCAATAATTCTGGTCCACAATCATATGAATAACTCATAATCATAATTGTAGTTCTAAATTCCTCTTCTCATCCAGGACGAAGATAATTTTCATCACCTATCTTTACCTGAAACATCAAAGATGATGGTTATATCAAATCACAGTTCCTGTTCATAATCATACTAATAATTTCATCTTTGCACTACGGGCCAAAGATATTTGTCACCAGTTTATCTTTGCACTACTGGCCAAAGATATTCAACATTAGGTCATCTTTGCACTACGGGCCAAAGATATTCATCAACAATTCATCTTTGCACTACAGGCCAAAGATATTCCTCAACAATTCGTATTTGCACTATAGGCCAAATATATAATCAATTCAGAATTATATAAACAATAATTATAACCATGTTGATCAATTCACCTTTGCACTTAAGCTAAAGATATTCAGTTATAAATTCAATGGTCATGATCATACCAGTCAACAATTCAACTTTACAGTACTGGCCAAAGAAAACTCATAGCCATGATCATACCAATAATCTACCCATCTTTACACTCAAGTGAAAGAGAATTTCAACATCAGGGTTATAAAAATATTATATATGATAATAAAAATAATATGATCAAAATATAGATTTAATTTCAAAAGTAATATTCATAAATCAACTATAATTTGGTTAGAAAAAGAAACCAATTTTGTTGTGAATAGTAACTCGTAAATAGTAACTCGTGAATAGTAACTCATGAAAAGTAACCCCGACATGAAAAAGATAGAAATTCCACAATAATATACATACCAATATTTTGGTATAATGATATTGAAAGAATAATATTTCTTAAGCTTATAAATAATTTATTTTAATTGTTTATACTTTACTAAATAATGCATTTAATCATCCTAAAATGCTAAACTCATAAGATTTCATCACCAATAACCAAAAACCCTCATCAAAAATCTGCATATACCTCATATAGGATTCTGAGGATTCTCAAGCCATAAAATCCTATTTTTTAATTTTCTTACTTCACAAAACATATTTAATTCATTTACTCATAACTAGACCATTTTCATGAAAAATACCAAATCAGTTCCAAAAATATTTCTTTTATGGGATTTAGCATAATATAGTCCCATAGTGAACATATATTTTTCTTAGAATTTTTAAAAGTTATTTACTATTTTTCATATGGCCAAAACCGCCGAATATTTAGACATTTATCACAAATTGTACTTTTATCTAAAAATTCTGAAATTCACAGAGTATACTCCTATCATATACATGTATTCCCAATAAAAATTTCATCAATTTTGGAGTTAACCACAAGAAGTTATAAGCGGTTACTTTTAAAATAGTATTTTCTCATAAACTTCATAACTCTTAATCTATACATCCAAAAATCACCATTTTTGGACACAATCAAGAAAACTCATCAAAATATCATTTCAAATTTTTCCAAAATTTTTGAAGGTCAGAAAAATCACGAAACTGAAAAATATAACAACCCTTAAAATCCCTTACTATCCCTTACCTCAAAAGTGCAGTATTTCTGATTGGAATGCAAAGCCGAAGGAAACTTGCACTGAATAGCAACTCTCAAAGTATCTAAATACTCACAAAACATGCTTCATAATACAGAGAGAGAAAGAGAGAAAGCTTATGTTTCTGGTGTGATTTTCAATTCTAACTTAGCCCTCTATTTATAGAAAAATGTTAGCACGTCGAAGCAGACTTAACCTGCAACCTGATGGCTTTACCTGCTACTATTCCCACCCACTACATTTGAATAAAAATCTCAGCACATTTTTTTACCAACCAAGCGTGGAGCCCACCAATTCTAGAATTTTCCACCAAAATGATAAACTCCGAAAATTTAACAATTTCTGAACCAGTCATCTCATAAAATTCATAATAAATCATACGTTCATTTTTAACGGTTCAAAATTTGTGGACATATACTCGACTTATATATGTATAACATATCCAAAAATTACCACGATCCAACGGTCGAATTAAAAATTATAACCCCCGCAAAAAATCTCAAAAACCCTAATTTTTAATACCTCTATTCCGACAAAAATACTGATAAAAACCTCAACATTAACTCCTTCATTTTTAACCAAAAAAATATATCCCTCATTTATATCTACATAAAATAAATATTTCCTTACCATATGAATCAATAATTAATTATTCACAAATAATATTATAGAATCACATTTATGACAACCAGGCCGTTCCCAGGAAAGAGGGGGTTTTCCAATAAAAATTTCTCCTTACTGGCGCGTAATTAGGTGACCAAATCTCTCCTTAGACAGAACTTTCTAGACATTACCAATAATGTTATTTAATAATATTATTCAAATAATATGAATTATTGATCTGATAATGAGAAATACTGTGCAGTGACAATTATTGAACAACAATAATATAAAATTTTAACGTAGCAATTATTGAATCAATAAAATAAAATATTGAACAGTAATTACTGTAACAATTATTGAGTAGTGCATTCTTACGTAAGAATCAATAATTTCAAAAACACTGTGCAATACCGTGTGCTACTGTGCAATAACGCGTATTACTGTATTTTAACCACCGGGTATTCCAACAGTGTTAACGGTAACAACTACGCCGTTATTTGTAAAAACTCAAATTTGTCATTTTCTTCATCCGACAGTTATTCTGTTATGGGGCCCACAAATGGCTGCGCCGTCGTACGAATATTCTCCGACAGAAAGAATATTCCACGACCAAACGAATATTCCCCGACAACAACGAATATTTTATAATTAACCACTTGCGTATTTTGAAAAAAATTTCATATACCACCCTTAACTTTAACTTTTATCAATTTAACCATTTACTGAATAGTAATTATAAGAAAAAATTGAATACTTTTATTTCATAAAATTCGGGGTCTTACAGACATTCCTTTGATGGAGCTTTAGGTCAGTGATCATCAGCTTTGTCTTTATCTGGGGATGATCTGGCCAGAGTATAGTCACCCTGGTTATTCTTTAGAGTACACTGCATGGTTGGAGGTAGACATAGCAGCGTCTCTTGCTGCTCATTCACCATTGAGTTCTGATACTGATGAGGAGGAGCCTATGGAGGCTCTACCCTCCCCTACAGAGGATGAGCTATTTACCGGCTTGACAGAGCTTTAATTAGCGCCACTCCTATCTGTTGCTACTCCCCCACTTCCCATATTGGCTTTAGAGCGGATGGTACAGCTTTTGACTATTGAGAGGGATCAGGCTTGGGCATTGATGTTAATAGCTTTATCTAGCAGGGACGCTACTCTTTTAGAGAGGAATGAGACCCGGGCTGCCAGGGATGTTGTTGTTGCTGAGAGTGCTGCTCTCAGATCTTTCAAAAATAATATTATCACACAGACAAATGAGCTCTTGGGTTATTAGGATAGCACCATGCATACTACGACAGAGCTTTTGACTCGTATTGAGATAGTGAGGCAGGAGCTTAGAGATGCCCCTCTATCTGTAAAGAGGGATAGTCTTCTGGAGTTGTTGGCCCATCTGATGGCAGGATTATAGATTAGCTTTTATTTCCTACATATACTAGGTTAGTCACTTTTGTCATGTACAAAACACATTATATATACCAAATAGAAACATATAAAAGGAAATATATTTTAGTTCACTTCCCTTTTGGATATGTTTTGATTTGCTTGATGGTTGCCACTTTTCTCTGTGACTTGCTGTCTTGATGTATCGCTAACTCTTTCTTGATAGACTGACATTGAGGTATCCCAGGGTCTCTTAGAATGAGTTGTTGATCTTCATGTTTTTTTGGTGTATAGGTTTACAAGTTTAATTTTGGTTTCTTGGGACTAGTATTTGATTTGATGTTTAGGTTGAGGTAAAGTGTTTGGTTTTTCTTTTGAAAGTTATACCGCACCATAGATGGATGCCTACTTACTCCCGTGTATGGGGTAGATCAGGTCTTACGTAGTTTAAGCTTTGCCTAAAGGGTTTAAAAAGTTTTTATTTGGTTTTGATTTGAAAAGGGTTTATTTAGTTTGATTTGAAAAAGGTTTATTTGGTTGGATTTGAACTGGACTTTGGGTTTAGATGTTTCTTTTGAGGGTCAGACCGCACCATAGATGTGCCTACGTAGTCCCGTGTATGGGGGAGATCAGGTCTACATAGTTCACACTTGGTGAGTTTTGAAAAGATGTATTTGGTAATCTTTGAACCATTAAAAGGGTTTTGTGATTTTTGTAGGGGTTAGACCGCATCATAGTTGGTTGCCTATGTACTCCTATATGAAGAGATCAGGTCTACGTAGTTCTCGCTTAGTATGAAGGCCTAATTTGATTTGATTGATTTTTCTGAGCAGGATGTTAGCTAGTAGGGTTCAGACAGTATCTTTTGATAAAGTCTGAATTGATAAGTTGGTGAAATTTTTCACCATCCATTTCTTGCAATCTAAGGGCTCCTTTGGATAACACCTTCTTGACAATGAAAGGGCCTTCCCAGTTTGGGGTGAATTTTCCTTTAGCTGCATCTTGATTGGAGATGACCTTTTTCAGTACCAGGTCATTTTCTTTTAACTGCCGAAGAAGGACCTTTTTGTTGTAAAATCAAGCAATCCTTTGTTGATTTAACTGACCATGGAATATGGCGGTAGCGCTTTTCTCATCTATCAGAGATAATTAGTTGTATCGTTTGTGACAACCCGAGAATTTAGAAAATTTTTAAAATTTTAATTAATTGATTTAAGGTTCAAAATTAGAACCTAGACAGAAAATAAGTGTATGTGTTTGATATTTTTAAGATAGAATTTTGAGGATTTCAAAATTCTGTGAAGGATTTAGGTGAATTATTCAGGATTAAGGGAATATGTGAATATGTTCTGTGTATATGGGTGTATATGTGTACAATATGTGGTTAAGGGTCAAGGGTTGACCAGATAAACGATATCTATAACAAACCCCATGTATATATTAAGAACGTCAATGTTCAGTTAGAAAACCCTAGCAATGGATAAGAAACCCTAGAAATCGATTCTGAAACCCTAATTTCAGTTCTAAAAATTTTAAAACCCTAATTCGGTATATTGAAACCCTAAATTGGGAACTTAATGGCGTAAGTGTAAATAATTATAATATTAATTAGGGTTAATTTTAACAAATTGGTTAGAAAACCCTAATTTCAAATTTTGAAATCCTAATTTATAATTAGGGAAAACCTAAGCGTAAATTTAGTAATTGTAATGTTAATTAGGAAATATTAATCCTAATTTTCAAGTTATGAGTAATTAGAAAATCTTAATTACGAAATCTTATTTTTTTAATTAAAACATTAATTCCGGGTTATAAACCATAATGACCATTTTGACCCTAATTGCTTAATTAGCAATATTAATTAGAAAATATTAATCCTAATTTTTAAATTTGAATTGTGATTAGGAAATTTTAATATAATTAGAAAATTCTAATTATAATTTAGAAATATTAATTTTTCTATTTTTGAAAACCTAATTTGGAAATTCTAGAAATTATTTTTTTAAAACCTAAGGATTTCCAAACCCTAAACCCTAAGGGGTTTGATCAAATATCAAAAATGCCATTAAAATGGATAGCTAAATGACTTTTGTGCCCTTTTTATATTTTATTAAGTTGGTGTATAGGTGTTGACTTTAGGAGAAGTTGTTCACCAAAACCTAACCCTAGCCATGTGAATATATCTCAGCCAAATCTGATCATTGGTGACACCTAGTAACATGAGATACATTGAATCAAAATTTTATAAGATTTAAGTAAGTAAAATCACTTACTTTATTTGGCAAACTTGCCAAGCCTTGTCTCTCTCTATATTTTGAAATCTAGAGTGAGAAGGAGTAAGAAACCAAAAACATTATCATCTCCTAGCTTTCCAAGAACAGATCAAAGATCAGAAATCAAAAATCAAAGCATAAGAAGGTAAGAACCCAAATTTTTAAAATTTTATGATTTGATGTTAAATGTTATTAATGATTGGTTAGATATGAGTTAGAAGGTGTCTATAAGTGATCTGGGTTGTTGGATCATGGATCCATAACCTCTAGAGACACGAAAATCAAGTTTTTAAAACTGGTCAAGAACCCTAATTTTGTTGTCTGACAAGCCAATGTCAGGGCTCTTAGATTTTTGTTTGTTAACGATTTATGGTGTTTGAAGTTATAGATTTATAGTATGCCATGTTGTCTGTGATCTGGAACTGAAAATAGGGTCAGATCATGGGTAGTTTTCAAGATATAATCAGTCAAACATGGTTGACCGACCATGGAAATCAATTTCTGGAAAACCCAGATTTTTCTAGGTAGCTCTGACAACATCTTTAAGGCCTCTGATCTTTCTTCTGAGAAGCGATTTGGCCATGTTTGTGTAATGGACTTGTAGTCTGGCATAAGGACTACACGATCATGCCTTTATATTGCTCATATCATAAACAGAAATGAAAATAAGCACGGTCAAACATAGGTTGACCAACTACCTGAAGAACAATCTGGAAAACCTAGATTTGTTCATGAACACGTTTCTGACCTCTACTTTGACCGACCTAAATCATACTGTTATGATGTTTCTAAGTTGATATATTGATTAGTTGTTGTTCCTTGACACAAGACCTACATTTATGAACAAAGAGATCGACCAGTTAATGAACAGAATGTATATAAAATCGAGCCACAAAGTGGTCACTCGAAACTGACTGGGAATCTGGGAAACCCAAAAATCCCAGCAGGCCTCTGACAACACCTATTCAGGCTTGGATCTTGCAATTGTGATGCTTAATGACTTATATGAAGATATATACTTGTAGTATTACATATATACTACAAGATTAATGTCTTAACAAACCCAGAAATCAAAAGGAACACTAAATTAAACCAGGTCAAACCCCCTACCTTGGTGTCTGACATGAAGGCTCAAGAACACCTATAGCGACGGGTCTATCGCTATAGGGCCCCTTTTTAATTAATTATTTTCCAAAAATTAATATTTTAATTAAATAAATAGAAATAAATGGTTTTTAATTATTAAAAATACATAATAAATTCTGAAAAAGTTATTTTAAAGTCTAAAAAATAGTTTTTAATTATTTTGAGTATATTTAATAAATATTTAATATTTTAAGAATATAAATGGTATTTACTTTATTTAATTATAATATTAAATAAATTATTTAAAAAGGATTTTAATACATGAAAAATCATGAAAAATTATATTATGGTATTAGAAAATATTTTAAGTTATTTTTAATGACTTTTGATATTTTGTGATGAAATTCATTAATAAATTAATATTAATGATAATTAGTTTATTTAATAAATATATTAAATAAATTATGGAAAAATAGAATTAATGATTTATAAATCATATAAAAATGATTTAAATGTTATAAAAATATTTGAAGTTATAAAATATAACTTTTAATATTTTGTCATGAAAATATTAATATTTTAATATTAAAAGCAATTATCGGATAATGGATTTAAGTGTTTAAAAATCATATAAATATGATTTTAAGGTATTAAAAAATAATTTGATATATTATAATTATATTATAATATTATGTTATGATTTTCATTAATATTTAGTATTAAATAAATATTAATGATAAAAGAATTAAGTAGTATTTAATTAATTTAAATACGTTATTAATGATTTAAAAATCAAGATAAATGGTAATAATTATTTAAAAATTATTACGAGCTTATGAAAAATATTTTGACTATTAATAAATTATTTGAGATAATTGTTAAGTGTTAGGCAGAGTTTAATTGAACTTAGACTCGATAAAAGTCCGACTAGACCATCGGGACGTTAGAATTTTGTCGGAATCAAGATAGACTGCAATAGTTGACTTGATACCGAGTCTTATGGGTGTTATAGACTGATAGGAATATGTGTTATGTGTTTAGGTTATTCTATGTATGTCTATATATATAATAGTATTATATTGTGATGATATTATTCTAATATTGGAGATCTATATTACTAATATTAGGTCTTCGGATAAGGCGATATAAATTGCGTAGCGATAATCAACGGTTCAGGCAAATTTATTTTTACTTAACTCTACTAAGAGTGTTTCATTCGGATAAGCTTATGGTTAATCATTGCTGGTTGCCATGAATTGTACTCTGTACATATTGCATGTATAAGTTAGGTATGAAAGGCTGATCACCTTCGTTACCAGTTGGTTCAGATATATTTGTTCATGTATAATACTTGTTCAATCATAAATTTGTTCCTGCTAGTTCATAATTATATTGTTGAATTATAGCCAGCTTATTATTCTGACTCTTTCAATCATGATATATCGTTATATTATTGAATTTAAACTTGCTGGGCAACTTTCATGCTCACCCTTGCTATATCATGATAAAACATTGCAGATTAAAGCGAATGCGTCGGATACAAGGAAAGGTTAAAGACAGTTTCAGCGTAAAGTGAATGTGTGCGATTAGATTTTAAATGGTTGTATAATAATAATGTTATTGTAACTTAAATAAGTTATGATTTGTGTATTAAGTTAAGGTTACTCGGCCTTGAGGAATAGTGTGTAATGTATTGTATAAACAATTTATATTTATATCTTCCGCAAAAGTAGTAATAGTGATAGAATGATCGAACCGATCTGCAGTGATTTGGGACCAGGATTTGGGGACCTCACAGTTGGTATCAGAGTTGTTGGTTATGAACCTTAGGTAGGGATACTTGAGACCAATAACCGCAGTAATTAGGATAAGATCTAAGTCACATAGAGTTAGTTGGTCGGAAAGATTCAAAGACGAATCTTGGCGAGTTGTAAAGATACAGAGTTCTCTAACTCTAATAATAAAGGTGGACAGTACTGGTGAATAGATAGAGTCTAAAAGACTAAAAGTACAGTGATAGGAGATCGTAAAACAAAACGATCAAGATATAGAAATAAATCGTAATATATATGATAAGATCACCCCGTGATCTAAAAAGGTGATAGCAGGAAGAAGAATCAATCTAATGATTGAATAGTTTACAGCAAGATTGTTGGGTGTCAGTTGTACTATGAATTGGTACAGATTCAGGAAAGGACTATGAATACGAGTTGAATGAAATTCGTATTGAGAAGGGGGTTAGTGTTAGGTGGGGATTCAATTGAGGATTCATGTCGGCAGCTGAGTTGTATGATTCCTTGTATGGGCGGGGAATTGTACTTGATGTAAAACTACTTAGTTTCTGGTAATGATAATCATTGAAATGTTTGTGTCGCGCTATTTGCTATATGCATGTTAGGAGGGTGATTCCTTTCTCATGTGTATAACAGATAGATAGGTCATAGGTAGAGAATATAAGATTAAGTACGAGTTCTTAAAACTCATACTTATGTGACATTCTTGATTCATAATTATATGAAATGTTTATGAACCCCTCAGTGAATGGCCGCCAAAGGTCTGACTAGGACAAGTTCTTAAACTCATATGATTGTGGCAAGTAAATGAACTCATAAGTGTGGTTTGACAAACTGGGTATAGTTGTGTGTAAACGGAATATTGAGGATAATAGGAACAGATAAATTGTTAAGCAAATGATTATTAGTGGAGACATAAGTTTTCCAAAACTCCTAGCTATGCTAGACTTCAAAATTTTGACATCAAGCTAAATACGCACTATGTGCTTTTAAAAAAAATATGTCTCGTAATCATTTTTGAAACGGTTTAAAGTATAATCTATGCTACTTATTTCAGCTACACGCAAATGATTTAAAATATCAAAATATATTTTATTTATCACTCATGTACCATGTAACCTGGTACAAAGATGATAAAAAGGTGATGGAGTTGTAAATGCAGGAATACTTAGTGCGAATTCGATCTGAAAATTATTGTTCCACTATTGTATGATGTGTTATGACGAAGTCATACAATGACGGCATCCTCAAACGGACTGTTAATACAGTACGACATCATGACGTCATTCTCGAAAATATTTTCAAAAATTATAATTTGCCAACGGGGTTTGGCTATACCTAAATAATTCGATTGAATTGAATTATTGATATTGGGTCTATGCTATTCGATTCAGCTAGACTAAAGTTTATGAAAACTCTAAGTGTTCATTGAAAGAAATTTCCCGAACCAAATTGTTTTGGTGCATAATCCAATAAGACTGAGGTAGAATTTCTGTGCCTATGGCAGTGACGAGAAACAGATAAAAGTAGTACTTGGCCAGTACAGGGCATATCGGGCTAATCACCCTTTGTGTCTGTAAGTTATGACGGTTTGCGGACGAATTTTCATAAAACCTTTGCGAAAATGACAGATAAATAGTCTATATGACTCCTCAGCAAAATTTAAAAATTTTTACTCTTGAGAGTGGTGTATTGGGTAGCATGTAATGGTGAGAATGAATGGTGTGTGTATGTATGATGTATGGGGTAAGGTGTAAGGTAAATTTCAGGGACGAAATTTTTAGAAGAAGGGGTGAATGTGACAACCCGAAAATTTAGAAAAATTTTAAAATTTTAATTAATTGATTTAAGGTTCAAAATTAGAACTTAGACAGAAAACAAGAGTATGCGTTTGATATTTTTAAGATAGAATTTTGAGGATTTCAAAATTCTATGAAGGATTTAGGTGAATTATTCAGGATTAAGGGAATATGTGAATATGTTCTGTGTATATGGGTGTATATGTGTACAATATGTGGTTAATGATCAAGGGTTGACTAGATAAACGATATCTGTAACAAACCCCAGGTATATATTAAGAACGTCAACGTTCAGTTAGAAAATCCTAATTTCAAAATTTGAAATCCTAATTTATAATTAGGGAAAACCTAAGTGTTAATTTAGTAATTGTAATGTTAATTAGGAAATATTAATACTAATTTTCAAGTTATGAGTAATTAGAAAACCCTAATTACGAAATCTAATTTATAAATTAGAAATATTATTTTTCTAATTAAAACTCTAATTCTGGTTTATAAACCCTAATGACCATTTTGACCCTAATTGCTTAATTAGCAATATTAATTAGAAAATATTAATCCTAATTTTTAAATTTGAATTGTGATTAGAAAATTTTAATATAATTAGAAAATTCTAATTATAATTTAGAAATATTAATTTTTCTATTTTTGAAAACCTAATTTGGAAATTCTAGAAATTATTTTTTTAAAACCTAAGGATTTCCAAACCCTAAACCATAAGGTTTTCCAAACCCTAAACGCTAAGGGGTTTGATCAAATATCAAAAATGTCATTAAAATGGATAGCTAAATGACTTTTGTGCCCTTTTTATATTTTATTAAGTTGGTGTATATGTGTTGACTTTAGGAGAAGTTGTTCACCAAAATCTAACCCTAGCCATGTGAATATATCTCAGCCAAATCTGATCATTGGTGACACCTAGCAACATGAGATACATTGAATCAAAATTTTATAAGATTTAAGTAAGTAAAATCACTTATTTTATTTGGCAAACTTGCCAAGCCTTGTCTCTCCCTATATTTAGAAATCTAGAGTGAGAAGGAGTGAGAAACCAAAAACATTATCATCTCCTAGCTTTCCAAGAACAGATCAAAGATCAGAAATCAAAAATCAAAGCATAAGAAGGTAAGAACCCTAATTTTTAAAATTTTATGATTTGATGTTAAATGTTGTTAATGATTGGTTAGATATGTGTTAGAAGGTGTCTATAAGTGATCTGGGTTGTTGGATCATGGATCCATAACTTCTAGAGGCACGAAAATCAAGTTTTTAAAACTGGTCAAGAACCTAATTTTGTTGTCTGACAAGCCAATGCCAGGGCTCTTAGATTCTTATTTGTTAACGATTTATGGTGTTTGAAGTTATAGATTTATAGTATGCCATGTTGTCTGTGATCT
This sequence comes from Panax notoginseng, assembly GCA_016801055.1. Taxonomy (NCBI): domain Eukaryota; kingdom Viridiplantae; phylum Streptophyta; class Magnoliopsida; order Apiales; family Araliaceae; genus Panax; species Panax notoginseng. Next base: position 130,576,580 of record CM029013.1, on the reverse strand, counting down.
GGAACTGAAAACAGGGCCAGATCATGGGTAGATTTCAAGATATAATCAGTCAAACATGGTTGACCGACCATGGAAATTAATTTCTGGAAAACCCAGATTTTTCTAGGTAGCTCTGACAACATCTTTAAGGCCTCTGATCTTTCTTCTGAGAAGTGATTTGGCCATGTTTGTGTAATGGACTTGTAGTCTGGCATAAGGACTACACGATCATGCCTTTATATTGCTCATATCATAAACAGAAACGAAAATAAGCACGGTCAAACATAGGTTTACCAACTGCCTGAAGAACAATTTGGAAAACCCAGAATTGTTCATGAACACGTTTCTGACCTCTACTTTGACCGACCTAAATCGTACTGTTATGATGTTTCTAAGTTGATATGTTGATTAGTTGTTGTTCCTTGACACAAGACCTACATTTATGAACTAAGAGATCGAACAATTAATGAACATAATATATATAAAATCGAGCCACAAGGTGGTCACTCGAAACAGACTGGGAATCTGGGAAACCCAAAAATCCCAGCAGGCCTATGACAACACCTTTTCAGGCTTGGATCTTGCAATTGTGATGCTTAATGACTTATATGAAGATATGTACTTGTAGTATTACGTATATACTACAAGATTAATATCTTAACAAACCCAGAAATCAAAAGGAACACTAAATTAAACCCGGTCAAACCCCATATCTTGGTATCTGACATGAAGGCTCAAGAACACCTATAGCGACGGGTCTTTCGCTATAGGGCCCCTTTTTAATTAATTATTTTCCAAAAAATAATATTTTAATTAAATAAATAGGAAAAAATGGTTTTTAATTATTAAAAATACATAATAAATTCTGAAAAAAATATTTTAAAGTCTGAAAAATAGTTTTTAATTATTTTGAGTATATTTCATAAATATTTAATATTTTTGGAATATAAATGGTATTTAATTTATTTAATTATAATATTAAATAAATTATTTAAAAAAGATTTTAATACATGAAAAATTATATTATGGTATTAGAAAATATTTTTAGTTATTTTTAATGACTTTTGATATTTTCTAATGAAATTCATTAATAAATTAATATTAATGATAATTAGTTTATTTAATAAATATATTAAATAAATTATGGAAAATAGAATTAATAATTTATAAATCATATAAAAATGATTTAAATGTTATAAAAATATTTTAAGTTATAAAATATAACTTTTGATATTTTGTCATGAAAATATTAATATTTTAATATTAAAAGTAATTATCGAATAATGGATTTAAGTGTTTAAAAATCATATAAATATGATTTTAAGGTATTAAAAAAATACTTTGATATATTATAATTATTTCATAATATTATGTTATAATTTTTATTAATATTTAGTATTAAATAAATATTAATGATAAAAGAATTAAGTAGTATTTAATTTATTTAAATACGTTATTAATGATTTAAAAATTAAGATAAATGGTAATAATTATTTAAAAATTATTACGAGCTTATGAAAAATATTTTGACTGTTAATAAATTATCTGAGATAATTGTTAAGTGTTAGGCAGAGTTTAATTGAACTTAGACTCGATAAAAGTCTGACTAGACCATCGGTATAGATGATTTCTTATAATTTGAGTTGTTGTATTCAAGGTAATTAGATTATTCATTTGGAGTTAATGATCAATTTTGTGACTATTTCTAGTAAGATATTGGAGTTATGTTCTATGAAATTTCTTTGTGATAGTATGGGGAGACATTGATATTTATTGGACCAAGGTTTGCAATAAGGGATGATTGCTTTATTATATGATTAGATAGCAAGTGATGAAATTCAATTAATTTTGAGAGATCTTGAATAGTTGTAGTTTGCTTATACAAATGGTAAAATATGTGACTTGGAGTTTGATATGGTGATAAGGAGATCTTGGTAGTATATTTTTGGTGTAATAATATTTGAGAACTAATTTGATTTGAGGTTATGATATTTTGAAACTCTTAAGGACTTAGGAGAGTTGGTGACAAAGAGATATTAATAGTATATTCTTTGATGTAATAATATTTGAGGACTAGTTCAAATTAAGGATGAGATATTTTGAAACTCTTGAGGACTTGGGGAGAGTTGGTAATATAGTTTGCATAGTTGTTTTGTTTATCTGATGTCATTAGAGTTTTGTATGAATTTATGTAAAATAAAACAAAATAATTTGTTAGATCTTTGTTATGTGTGAAACATAAACATTTTACGAATTAAAGATAATTTTAAATATTTTGGGTATTCAAATCGTATTTAGATGAAGAGAAAATTTTGTATTTTCGAATTATGTTCCGAAGAATACGCACGTTTGCAAGAATGAAACTCAAAGATATTAGCGACAGCCGCACCAACGGTGGATCATGTGGTCTAATTTGATGCAACACGAAGAACCTTACCAAGGCTTGACACGGTAGCTGACGAATCTGTTACAAGTACATTGATAATTACGTGGACCGATGACTTATCCTTGTTGATCGTTACAAATAGCGACGCTACGTCGTAACTAAATTTATTTATTTATTTTGTAGCTTATTTGAATTCCGAGGACGGAATTATTTTTAAGGGGTAGATAATGTAATACCCGGAAAAAAAAATATTAAATAATAAAAGATTATTTTGTTTTACAAACATATTAATTGGACTTTGTCATTTATTTGGGTCAAACTAGTATATAATTTATGTGGGCTAATAAGTATTAATAAGTGATGAATAAATTAAATTAATAAAATTTGGGCCTTAATATTAATGGAACCCAATTAGAAGTTTATTAGAACAAGACCTCTTTATTAATAAATAACTAAACCTAATTTGCTCACCATTGCGTCTAACACGAATTGACTGAAGAGAAAAAGAAGGAGAAAAAGGGGCGGCGGTATTCTGACAACTAAATTTTCTGGTAAGTAATTTATTGTGATTGATATAATTATGTGATGCAATTGGAATTGAAGAATGATCAGAATATATACATACAAAACTATAGAGGCTAGTTAATACATAATACTCATGTGGTGAAAGTATAAAATTATGTTGCTATTTTGGGCATCCATCATCATAGATATATGTAAATTGTGTCATAACAGTATATGATGCCATTGATGTTTTAATAAAGTGATTATGAATGACAAGTAATAGATTCTTTATTATATATGATATTATACCTATATATACTTATATATTCATAAAACTTATGTTGTCAACATTTATCATACTAATAGGAGAAATTGATTTCTTTTAATTAAATTATTTCTTCTGTATAAAACTTACAGGACTTTTAAAAGCATCCATGTTATATATATATATATATATATATATATATATATATATATATATATATATATATATATATATATATATATATGAAATATTTTTATAGGACAAATTAAAAACAGTGTATATAAATTCTAATTAATTAATTTATTGATAAAATTATAAAAGTTACTTAAAAAATAAATTTAACAGTGTGATGTTAGTAATGGTTAGATTTGTAATAAAATTTTATTTTATTATTAGTTCGGACGGAAGGAACTTAAAGAGTTATATTTGGAATATAAATTTTGGAGTATTAATAATTGATATAAGGCGATGATTAAAGGCATATTAAATAGATTATGAATTATTTTGGAATTATTGAATTGGATTATATTTAATTTGAGGTGAATATGTTTAGGTGATGAATAACGTTTCGTATTTGATATCATTGGCATTTGAGGGTAAGATTTTGTGGAGTGTGCTATAAATGGTTTGGAAGTATCAGGTACGGATTTCGTACTCTTTCAGCGATACCTTTGTTAAATTTGATTTGTTCATTTTGTTCCTCGTTTCGAATTTCGGTTATTATTTCACATAATTATTTCTTGTGAAATTGATATATTTATTTCATTTTGGAGTTGACACATTGGACTCGTACTTGTACTCTTTGAATGAGGTTATCATGTCTAATATTTATTTTGATAATTGTAGAGCGGTACATGTTTCTACCTTCTTTTTGAAACCTTGTGACTATAATTTGATTTGGTTCAACATGTACATATAGAACCCTTTTGTTAGTATTATGTCGCATGTGTTGTGACATGATATTTTTGTTAGAATATACTGTAGGGTATACCTGAGCTATAACCACCTGTGGGGGTACCACAGGCATGTCGTCTTGGCACGAGAGGCATGACACTTTCCGTGGCGGTGTGATTAGTCCACGGCGTCTCCGTTTTAGGCTCCGGAGGAAGTGGGCCATTTGGTATTTTGTTGTGAGAGGCGTATGGGTTAACCCTAGATTTCTGTTCTGCAGATTGGTGATGTCGTGCCAAACACACCTATCCGATTTGTATACATTTGGATTCGCGGTCCAATGTGTGATTGCCTGTGTGGCATTATTTTGATTTGCCTGTGGCATTGTTTTGATGTGCCTGTGTGGCATTATTTTGGTTGCCTATGTGGCATCATTTGATTTGCCTGTGTGGCATTATTTTGACTTGCCTGTGTGGCAATGTATATTTTTGAGCTCACTCAGTATGAAATAAAACTCAACCATTTGATTCAGCCTATTATTTCATTGTATTAGTTCTGTTTGTTTCTGTTCAGTTCAATTCATTGAGTTAGTTACTTCAGTTCGTTATTTCTTTATTCTTCTATTGGTTTCATCAATTCTGTTGATTCAGATATATTTCATTCAGATCTTTGGAGATTATATTTTCGTCAGTATTTACACTTGAGGCTTGTTCAGTATTTTATCTCAGTTGTTTTCGCATATCTTTTGTATATTTGTATCCGTACTGGGCATTTGGCTCATGCTGTGTTTTTCTTCCGGCAGGTTTGCAGGGGTGATTCAGGGCTAGTGTGATGAGAGTTTTGCCTTTGACCATTTAGGTTGACTCGAATTTTAAGTTTTGATAATTTTGACTCAGTTTGGAGAATTGCATTTGTTACTTTATTAATGGATCACCACTATTAATATTTTGAGGTTGTTAGTGCTCTGTTTATTTAATTTGAGGTTTGTTGTGCTTTGCACGTGACCTCCCTTTCCTTTTCGGGAAGGGGGTGTTACAAAATAAGTTATGATTTGTGTATGAAGTTAAGGTTACTCGACCTTGGGAAATAGTGTGTAATGTATTGTATAAACAATTAATGTTTATATCTTCCGCAAAAATAGTAATAGTGATAGAATGATCGAACCGAATCCGCGGTGATTTGGGACCCGAATTTGGGGACCTCACATCGGTCTTGCAACCACTGGTCTTCTTCCATCTGAGCATCTATTAATACTCTTAATGATTCCATTTCTACTTTTATGGAGAGTACTGCTTCCATGCCATAGACCATCTTTTGTAATTGGCAGACATCTTTTGCATGATCTTTTGATGTTTTTGTTGGCTACTTCAACAGCTCCATTCATCTTGGGATGATAAATGACAGAATTGAGATGTTTGATATGAAATTTGTTGCACAATTCCTTCATCATCTGATTGTTCAAATTCTTGGCATTGTCTAATACGATCACCTCCAGTTGTTCATATCGACAAATCACATTGTTTCTGATGAAGCTGATGATTACCTCGTTAGTGACTTTGGGAAAGGAGGTTGCTTCTACCCACTTGGTGAAGTAGTCGATTATAGTGAAGATGAATCGATGACCATTGCTAGCTTTGGGTTCTATTGGTCCGATCACATCCATCCCCCACATGGAAAAAGACCATGGCGAACTCATATAATGTAGTTTATTTGGAGAAGCATGGACAACATTTCCAATGATTTAGCATTGATAACATCTCTTGATGTGATCTTCACAGTTAGCTTTGAGAGAGATCCAATACTGCCTTGTTCTTAATATCTTCTTAGCAAGTAAGGGACCGCTCATGTGTGGCCTACACACTCCACCGTGTACTTCATTTATAAGTCTCTGAGTTTGGTCTTTTATCCAGACACCTTAGGAGTTCCTACATCTCTTTTGTAGAGGGCATCTCCACTTAAGTAGAATTTCATGACCATTCTATGAGCTGCTTTCTTTCAGCTTGGCTGGCCCTAGCGGATGTAGATCCATCCCATAGGTATTCTTTGGTATCCTGGTACCAGGGCTATTTGATGGGAGGTATTTCATAAGATACTTCTCCAATATAGTTTCCATAGGTTGGTGTCATCTGGCTTATGAATCTAATGTCTGAGATTCTTCTTTTTCTAGTAAGGTTGACTAAGGAAGCCAGGGTTGTTAATGCATCTGCAAAATCATTTCGATTCCGAGGAATATGGATAAAGGTTATATCTTCAAATTCTACAGCCATCTTGATAACCTGCCGATGATAGGGCAACAAATGTAATTCTTTAGTGTGATATGCCCCGGTGGTTTATTTGATGACCAACTCGGAATCTCCAAAGATAGCTAACCTTTTGATACCTATTGATTGGGCCAATTTCAATCCCATTATATAGCCTTCATACTCGGCTATGTTGTTAGTGTTGACAAATTGTAGCTTAGTAGCTGTGGGATACTGTTCCCTAGTAATGGATATAAGGATTGCCCCTTCTCCTGCACCTTCTATATTTATAGCCCTGTTGAAGTTTAGTTTCCAAAATTGGCCTGTATCTTCTTGATGGCCTTGATGAACTGTCATTTCCCCATCATCCGGGAAATAAGTTTCCAATGGTTCGAAGTCCCCTATTGGTGCTTCGGCCAATTGATCTGTAATTCCTTGACCTTTGATGGCTTTTTGTGTAACATATATAATGTCAAATTGTTGGAGGATTACAATCAACAGTTTAACATGGGCTTACTAAAGATGTATTTTAGAGGATCCATGCAGGATATGAGATAGGTTGTGTAACCATGGAGGTAATGTTCTAACCTCATGGCGGCCCATGCCAATGCACAGCAGGTCTTTTCAATCAAAGTGTACTATGCATAGCTGTTAAATCTTTTACTGAGGTAATAGATGGCTCTTACCTTGCCAAAATCGTCTTTCTGCCCCCAGCATACAGCCTATGGCATCGGCATTGACTGATATGTATATGAAAAGAGGGACTTTGTCCCTTGGAGGCACCAAAATAGGAGCTTCAATCAACTATTTCTTGATGGTGAGGCAAGCTTTCTGACATTCCTCATTCCATTTCCTAGAGGAATTTTTCCTTAATAACTTGAAAATGGGGTCACAAGTTGTTGTGAGCTGGTAAATGAATCTGCTTATGAAATAGATTCTCACTAGGAAACCCCGTATCTCCTTCTCTGTCTGAGGTACATGAATCTCTGTGATGGCTATAATCTTGGTTGGATCTAGCTCAATACCTCTATTGCTCACTAGAAAGCCCAACAATTTGTTGGATTTGACAGCGAAAGCACACTTGGCTGGGTTTAGCTTCAAGTCGTATTTGTAGAGCCGGTTGAATAGCTTTCTGAGATGGTCAGCGTGGTCATCTTCTTTTCTAAATTTGACGATGATATCATCCACGTAAACCTCTATTTCTTTGTGTATCATATTATGGAACAGGGCCATCTTGGCTCTTGATATGTGGCACCGACGTTGGTAAGGCCGAAAGCTAGTCGCCGATAGAAGAAGTTTCCCCAAGGAGTGATAACGGCAGTTTTCTCCCTATCTTCTTTAGCAACCATAATTTGATGGTATCCAGCAAAATAATCTGTGAAGGAATACATGTCGAATTGTGTTGTATTGTCTATCAAGATGTGGATGAAAGGTACTAGGAAGTCATCTTTGAGACTAGCTTTGTTCAAGTCCCTGTAATCCACACATACTCTTACCTTCCTTATAGGTTTAGGCACGGGAACCACATTGAATAGGCATTTCGTAAGTTGATACCATGATAATGCCTACTTTGAATTGCTTGATAATTTCTTCTTTAACTTTCAGGCTCCATTCAGGCTTCAGTCTCCTGAGTTTCTATTTGACTGGTTTGAACCCCTCTTTGATTGGCAGTCGATGAATGACAATATCAGTGGATAATCTGATTATATCTTCATGCGACCATGCAAACACATCCTGGAATTAGGTTAAGAGTTTAATCAGGTCTTTCTTTTGGCTTAGGGTAAGGTCATTCTCAATTTATAGTTCTTTGGGATTTTCTGAGGTTCTGATATTGACAGGGGTGGTTTGTTCGAGGTTTAGTTTGGGTTTGTCTTCAACCCATCCTTTGATCTCTTTAGGCACCTCATTGTCATTTATCTCCTCTTGATCAATTCCCATAAGGTCAGAGTCCAGCTCTACATCAATAATGCTAAACAAATTCAACTTTAGAGACCTGAAAACAAAATTCTTTTACTTAATATATGCAACTGTTTGATAATACAAAGTATTATTAAAGCATAACAAAAGTAAACTACTAGCACTATTGTGACGCTCCCAAAAGAGGTATACATCACCCATCTTGAGTCGCCAAATACATGGTACTGAATATAAATACAAACTTAATTATACAGCATGAGCTAAGAGTTTTTACACGAATATTGTCTCATAGACAGTATCTAAACTCAAATTCAATCCTCATTACATTTATTATCAAACTAAATAGTGAGGACTACTAAAACAACCATCTTGGACCGTCACTCCATTCCCCGACTACGTTCTTATTTCCTGAAGAGAACAATGAAAGTAAAAGGGTGAGCTCAACTAGCCCAGTAAGAAATATTATGACTAAGATAATGCAGAATAAATTATCGTTAGCCTTCAATAGTGTTAAACTGATAAAATATAATAAACATCAAGTTTAACTGCAACGGAACAAGCAATCCATTAGAAGAGTCAAGTAGAGCATGATATCTATTATCTTCGATGATTTAAAAAGTTTATCAACAATTTTATCACTGAGACTCAACTTAATAAATAATCTGCATCACTGAATTATCCATGCACTACGGGCCAAGGATATTCATTAGTATCACAACAACGAATTATCCATGCACTACGGGCCAAGGATATTCATGTTTTCACCAATGGTCATGATCATGCCAACAACTGTCCATCAATGCACTACGGGCCAATGAAGACTTTTACCACATCATTTGTAACATTACGGTCATGATTATACCGAATAATCCCTGGTCATAATCATACCAATCAACAGTCTATCTATGCACTACGGGCCAAAGATGACTTTCATAACAATATAAGCATAAGGATGATGACAATAATATAAGAATTCAATTAAATGAAAGCAAAAAATAAATTTTAAAGATTTATAATTTAATTTATCTAGAATTTAAAAACGTCCAAATTGTCAACATTATACTGCTTTGTGGAGTAAAATTCAAGAATAATATTGTATCAAAAATGATTTAGACCGAAAAGAAATCAATTTTTATCATGAATAGTACCTTGGGTGAATAGTACCTGAGTGAATAGTACCCCATAAATAGTACTTCGGGAATAGTACCCCGTGAATAGTACTCCAGCATGAAAAAGTTAAAACTTATCAAGAATGTTCAGAATAATATTTTCATAAAAAGATACTGGATGAAGCGCAAATTTCAAGGATATTCTACTAATTTTATGGAATATAGAAGCCAAAACTTAACAAAATGAGTGTAGAGTTCAGAATCTAAAATGAAATAATATTACTTACATACTACAGAGTATGGAAGAAAATACTATTTCTAACGAATATTGAACAAAAATAATATCCCTTACCTTAAAAAAGAGTATTTCAATTGGTATTCAACTTACCTATCCTGCAGGGCAACATATATATACATATATATATATATATATATATATATATATATATATATATATATATATATATATATATATACTTCACACACCAGCACACCTAAATTCACACACACACAAAAGTACTCCTCCCTTTTTTCATTCCACCTGTGATTTCAAAATTTCCCCCACCCCTGACTTTTTTTCAACATGTGGGCCCCACCACTAATTATATATACTGAATAACTTTCTACCGCTTATTTTGAATAAATGAGTGAATGGGGGGGTCCGTGTAATAAGCAAATTTACAACAAATACTTCATAAAAAAAATCCCCTCAATATTTTTAACAATATTTATTCATTATTATTATAACTCGCAATATTAACAACCAGATCGTTCCCAAGAAAGTGGGGGCTTTCCGATAAGGATTTCTCCCTATTGGCGCACAATTAGGTAACCAAACCACTTTTCTCGACAGAACTTTCTAGACATTGTTAATTATGCAAATAATAATATGAATAACTTGTCATCTCAATAATTGATTTAATAATATAAAATATTAACAATAATTGAATCAAATAACGTGAGATACTATGCAGAAATTACTGTAGCAATAATTTTATATAACTGAGTGACTTCTCACGTAAGCATCAATAATTAATATCGTGTGCTACTATGCAACCACACGTATTACTGTACTTTTAACACCGGGTATTTCAACAGTTAACGGTAAAACTTTCGCCGTTATTTTTATAAAAAGATATTTATGTCATTTTCTAACTTCGACAATAATTCCGTTGTGGGGTCCACCAATGATTGTGCCGTCGTACGAATATTCCCTGTTAAAACGAATATTTTATAACAACTTGCATACTTTGCAACATTTATAAATATAACCCACAACTATAACATTATATCAAATCCACACAATAATATTAAAATTGATATTTCGTAAAAAATTAATCTTTATTTATGAAAGTTGGGGTCTTACAACTATGCAACAAAATTAAGAAGTTTAACAATATCTATACCTCAGGGCAAATGGTCTTTCTGCCCTTTTTACCCTTTACGAGTGATGCAAGGAGTGTTGCTCCAATTATCCAGAGTTTGGTCCTGGTTGACCGTTGTGATAAAAGGGTTATTGTTGTCCTCCTCCTTCATGATGACCATAACTGTATCCATATCTGGGTCAGTATCTTTCCCTGGGACATCAGTGTGGGTCAAGTAGAATATCTTTGCAAATTGATCTTGAATTTCCTGTAGAAATCGTTCATTCTGTATCTTTTCTTCCTTGGCGAGATGGGGTGCTTCATTTTTATCCTCAACGCTTTTGTTCTTTGGCATTAGCAGATTGGACACCACGGTAGGAATCTTTCTCCCTTGTTTCCTGAATCCTGCATCAGTGAGAACTGGTAACAAGATGGTTGATAGATGAGGTTAGCATATGTTTATGCGGGTTTTTGTGTTTTGATCTAGAGTAGTAGCCCAATCCAACTTTCCCTACTTAGCTCAGTATCTGAATTGGACTCTTAACTCATTGTTGATTCTTTCCCAGCCCTTTTCCTGGCCAAAAGCCCAAGGATATCATCTCTTGACCGACATTCATTACTTCGGGAGAAATTCTTGGTTTCAAGGCTGATGCCCCGATAGGTCGATAGTGAGTGTTGCTCACTTCGAATGCTTGAAATCTAGCAGGCTCAACTCCTTCATTAAGACCGATCAGAGGTATATCCCTTTGCATAGAGATTGGGTAGTCTGGTTCGGCATTAACAGTCACCAGATTGCCATTGATGATATATTTTAATTACTGATGTAGTGTGGATGGAACGGCTCCTACCATATGAATCCACAGTCTTCCCAATAGTAAATTGTATCTAGTGGTGATGTTAACACTTGGAACGAGACGTGTAATGTTTGTGGGCCAATCTCTGTTGAATGATTTCGCAACCGATAAACACGCGCAAGTATACGCGGTCAACAAGTAATATAATGATAAGAGAGTTGTCAAACCTACGAGGAATTATCACTAATATCTACCAAGTACTGACTTTATATCGCCTGAATCTTATTTAAACAATTAATTAAAACGATAAATTATTATTACAATTAATTAAAATAACAGAAAAACAAAACATAGATAGATAAAGAGCTAAGAACACAATATCCACAAACAAGCATTTTGTCAAACACTTGGCGTGCATCACTTTGTTCAAATCTCTTAACTCTCTTTATGATCATGGCGGCCACTATGAATTGGCAATACATAAATTATGCATATACATAATCACATAAAGAACCAATTCGCATGACACCAATCAAAAGGAAAGCAAAATAGAAGTTTAATTCATAACAAATAAATCAAACTATTCCAAATATTAGGTAATCATCAAATGGATCATACAAGTATCAAAGAAAAGCTAGAAGTTTAATTCAATTCCTTGCCTCCATAGGTGTTACAAATGTTTGCACTAGATCCCCAAGAATGAGTTCTAGCCACTAGAGGAAAAAAGAAAGAAAGAAAGGATGGCTTCCCTTAGTTGTTGGTTGAAGCTCCTCCATTGATGTTGTTGAAGCTCCCACCATTGATGCTCCTTGAAGCTCTTGAAGAACCATGGCCAAGAGCAATGGCCTCCCTCTTCTACAAGCCGCCACCTCTCTCCTTTTCTCCTCTAGGTTGCAAGTAGAAATGAATGAAGATTATGTTTTTGGGTCATTCAGTTGAGCATTTAATAGCTGAAAACTGTCCAAAATTCGTGTCTGGCGCTGCAGCGCCATGATTTGGCTTGAACGGGGCGCTGTAGCGCGGAAAGGGGGCTGGGCTACTACTAAGTGGCGCTGCGGCGCCGAAAAAACACTAGCAAGTCGTGCTGCAGCGCCGGCTAATTTTCTGCTTAGACATCTGTTGGGAAAATGGCCATACCTTCTTCATACGAACTCCGCTTGAGGCGATTCAAGATGATCCGGAAAGAGGAGAAGTAGATCTAAAACTTTCATTCTTTGAGTTCTTCGAAATAATGGCTAGATCAATGCTCAAATTGGCCTTGAAGTGACTACTATGCAAATAGCAGTTGGTAGTTTCCAGATTTTACACCCGTTGGGAAAATAGCCATAACTCTCGTATCCGAACTCCGATTGAGACGATTCAAGATGATCCGGAAAGAGGAGACATTGATCTAAAACTTTCTTTCTTGGAGTTTGGATAGATAAAGGCCGGATCATGGGAAAAACTGGGCTTCACGGGACTGCTATGTCAATGGCAAACCAAAAATGCGAATTTGGCGATTCCAACCATCGACCCAAATGACATTCCATCCAATTCCTACAAAACAAAGTAAAAACACATAAAACTAATACAAAAATACATAAAAGAAATATAAAACTATATTACACAACAATACAATGAAAACACATAAAAATCAAACAAACTAGCTTAGGATTTACAAATTATCAAACTCAAAAGTACCTAATTTGTGTATATAAAACACACTCATCAATCTCCACTGAAAGTTCTATTTCTCCCATAGTATCCCGTCGAGAGCCATCAAAGGCTCTTATGACGACATGACTGCTCTGGATTATGTTTGGGTTGATCTTCATCCTTTCTAAGGTATCATAAGGGCAAATTTTTAAGGATGATCCTCCATCTATTAATGCCCTCCCCCAATAACATATCCTGATGATATCACTGCTATATGTAGTGACTTACAGTGGCCTGTTCCTTCTGCTGGTATGTGATCAGTGAAGCATATCACATTACTGTTCAGAATGTGATCTATCAAGTGTTGAAATTTTTGAATTTTAAGATGATCCTCAAAGGATAAGATCAAATCCATGATGGAGATCATAGTGGGCACATCTTTTAAACATTGCACCACTCTGGCTTCATTATGTCCCATTTTGCTGAGGAATTCTGTAACCTTCTTCTTGGGTACTTTACCCAGGGTTTTAATAATGGACTTTATCACGCGCTGAGGTAAGTACAGCGGATCATCCTTTGATAGGACAGTGGTATAATCTGATGTTGATCCCGTATTTTCCCCATAGTTCCATCCTTTTCAAACTAATAATGGGATATTGGGGTAGATATGGCAACAACAGTGGTTCTGGTGTAGCTATCTTTATAGGATTTTTTCCTCTTTTATCCCTCATTCCTTGAATTACTAGAGGTGTTGCAGGCATGTCTCCTTTAAAGGAAATGACTGCTATAACTTCCCTCCATTTCTGTGTTCCGAGAGGAAATATTTCCTCTTCTTCATACCTGATATTGTCACTGTTCATCATTTGAAAATCACCACCATCAATTAGATTCTGGATTAGGTGACGAAGTGCCCAATAGCCTTCTGTGTTATGACCATGAGTGTTGGAATGGTATTGACATATTTTAGTGACATCAAACCTCCTTGATCGGTGGTCCACTGGGGGTAATAGATCTATGATCTTTCATTCATGGATCAACATCTGTAAGATTTCCTCCATTGGTTGGCCTAAAGGAGTAAACTCTCTACGAGCACGGAATCTTTCTTTTCTTGCAACTTTCTCTGCCAAGGTTTCATTTTCTAGGAATCTAATGTGATCCTTCCTTAAAATCGGGAGGATGTTTGTTTGACTCTGGCCGATCTGGCTTATTAACTATCTAGTGACTTGATGTTGATATTGTAACGAATGTGATTTTTATAATTAATTAAAATATTTATTTGAGTTAGATAAATATTTTAGTTTATTTATTTATTGAATAATAAATATTTGATGTTGGTTGTTACGGCTTAATTTAATTAAGCGTTATAATTTGATAAATAATTTTATAATTGATGTGCATTTTATTATTAAAGTTTAATTGATTTTACTAATAAAATAACTTTAAATTATTTAAGTGTGATTTTATTAATTAAGTGTATGTTAAATAATTCTTCAATTGATGTGTATTTTATTACTTTAATGTTATGGAAATATTCTAATTTAATTAAATAATTAAATTAGAAGGTATGTAATGGGTTAAATAAAATTGCAATTATTTTGGTTAAATAGGAATTATAATTAGTAAGGTTTAATTGAGTTTATTACTAAAATAAGTAATTATTTAAGTGTGACATTAGAAATATGTTATATGTCATAGTAAAGTAATAATAGTATATAATGAATAGCTTAACCATTGGATTGATTAACTAATGATGGAAAAGTGGCGTTATGCTACTAAGATGGCTTAATGTGATATTGGTCATGCATGTAGGAGTTTTGAAACATAAGCCTTATGTTATTAGTAGGGGTTACTATTATATTAATTAATTACATAACTATTACCCAAACGAGGAGTTACACAAGAAGAAATCCTAGAGTTTTTTTTCTTTTAGAGCAAGAGTCTTTGTGGAAGAGAGAAATTGAGAAATTGAGAGAGATAGAGAGAAATAAAGGAATTGAGAGAAGCTAGAAGAAGAAGAAGAAGAAGAAGAAGAAGAAGAAGAAGCCATGGAAGAAGAAAAAGAAAAAGCTAGAAGAAGATAACTCACTACTAGAAAAACAAGAATACGTGACGAAATTTTGTGATAGTTTTTAAAAACAATCACAAAAGATAATAATTTATGATGGACTTTTTAAGCAATCACAAAATAATAGTATATATGATGGCTCTTAGTGATGGCTATTCTTGCCATCAATGTATTATAATTGTGATGGTCATGTCAGTCACACCAATTTTTTCATGCAAAATAAATTTTCTTTTTGTGACGCACTAAGTCATCACTTATAGATATACCCTTTTCGTGATTGCATTTAAGCTATCACTAATATTTTAATGTAAGAAATAATCAAAACAATATTTTATGACGGTCGTGACAATCATTAAAAAAGATAAATTTTTGTGACGACTTTTATTTGCAATTACAAAAAGAAGGTATTTTGTGATGGAATTTTCAAGTCATCACAAAATAATAAAATATATGATGTCTCTTAGTGATGACTAATTTTACCATCATTATAGAGTATTTGTGACTGCCATTGCAATCACCAAATCTTATGTGAAAGTAATTTTGTTTAGTAAGTCAACTCACATATGTTTCCTTTTATATTTTGTTTTAAAACTATAATCATGATCTGGACTTTGGTGTAGTGGTAATACTCGTTATTTAGTTTGCAAATGGGAGAGAGTTTGAATCCTACAAGTATCATTTGATACAATTAATATAGTGAAATAAATTATATATAAATAGAGATTCACGTTCTTACATTTGATCCCTAAAGTCTTGTTTTTTTTGTGATGACTTTGACAATCACAATAGATTATGTGTTAATGTGATTGTATTAATCATCACAAAAGTACTAAGCATTTACGTGATTGCCAAAACTATCACGTAAAATCTTACATGATGGGCGTATACAAGGCGGCCATTGTGATGCTTAAAGCAATCACGTAAACCTTTCGTGATGGTTTTTCTACTTTTTTTGATGGATTTTGGCCATCACAAATGACTATTTTTTTAGTAGTGACTTCTAAACCCTTGTTTAATCTTTGATTTTTTGGGTAGATTTATGTTTTTATAAGATCTAGGGTAATAGATCATGCTTAATCTTGTTTGTATTAGTTTAATCTTGGATTATCAAGAATTAAGCAAGAGGATTCAAGAAAGAAAATGAAATGGAAAGAAAATTTGAAGAACAAAATTCGTAGGTTTTGAGTAATTGTGGACAGATCTTGTGAAATTCATACATCTTTGGGTATAATGAGTTAGAAAGTGAGCCTCATATCAAATCGAAGATATGGAAGTAAGCTATATTCTAAAAGTGGAATCACATGAAAACTTCTTGTAGATTTCTTGCAGTGTCTATTTTAGTAAGGCTGGTCCGAAGGGAAAACAATCTGCCCAGAAAATAAAAACTGTTACGGTTTCTAACTTTGAAAAATTTATATAAATTCGTGTATTTTGAATCTGACAAAACTTTAAACTGAAAAGTTGTAGATATTGATGTGTACTAGCCAGACTCGCAAGATTGAGCCATTTTATGGACCGAATCATGTTCGAAATAAATTGTTTAGTAAGGCTGTCCAGAAAATGAAATTTACTGGACTAGTTAATGAAATTGCAAAATCTATTTTAGATGGATAAGGGTCCGACTTTAAGGCCTAGATGAGGTTGTAGTACACTGAGTAAGGGTTACTTCTTTATAAGAAGGAACAAAAACGGACAGGTAACGAAGGAGTTACGTTAAAAACGAAAACAACATTTTGTTAAAGAAATTGTGAAGATGAGTTTTATAATTCTGTTTGAATTAAGACTTTGGGTGATGGTAAATTTTGATGATTAACAATATGTTTTGACATATGTAACAAGTATAGATATGTGTTAACACATTCTATGCATAATTAACCATTTAAGATCAAGAGTTGAGATAGGTTAATGTGTGTACATAACTTGCTCGATAAAATACTTAAGAGTAATAGTGTTTCTAAACTTTGGTATACAAAGTGTCTAACTAATGGCTAATATTGGGTGTTATGTGCATCTAAGTATGAAAATATTGTGAGACCTCAGATTTTTTAAATAAAGATTTAAATTTCTCAAAATATTTTTTTTTTAAATATTAAGGTGTGGATTTGAGATAATGTTATAGTTGGGGGTAGTATTTGAAAATTTTGCAAAGTATGCAAGTTGTTATATAATATTCGATTGGTCGGGGAATATTCTTTTTGTCAGAGAATATTCGTACGACGACACAATCATTGGTGGACCCACAACAGAAGAACTGTCGTAGTTAGAAAACGACAAAAATATTTTATAGAAATAACGGCGGAAGTTTTACCATTAACTGTTGAAACACCAGGTGTTAAAAGTACAGTAATACGCGTGGTTGCATAGTAGCACACGGTATTGATTATTGATGCTTATGTGAGAAGTCACTCAGTATTGTTCAATCGGGTACTCGGGACACTTTTCGTGTCAGAGTACTATTCATGAGTTACTATTTACGAGTTACTATTCACGAGTTACTATTCACGAGTTACTATTCATGAGTTACTATTCACGAGTTACTATTCATCGAGTTACTATTCACGGGGTACTATTGATCACCCGTAAAATATATTTCTTTTCTGTCCAAATTATTTTTGGGTACAATATTATTCCATGAGGAGATGTACTAATTTTTCAGACCGTTGGTTGAAATTATATTAGTAAATCAATAATTCATTTAATTACATTATTATAATATTATATTATGGTAGTATGATGTGATTATATGATAGTATGTTTTTTTTTATTTGAATGGTAACATTATTATAGTAAATTCATGGTATAAAAGTAAAATGAGGTGGAAGAGAACAATTTGAATTTGAATTCTAATGATGTAAGGGATGATGTCATCGAAACGATGAGGTAAGCAATGATGTCATCGAAAGGATGATGTAAGCAATGATGTCATTTGAAGGATGATGCAGGCAATGATGTCATTTGATCGATGATGTAAGCAATGATGTCATATGATCGATGAGGTAAGCGATGATGTCATAAATTATGGTGAAAAGACTATTTTACCCTTACTCTACCAAGCTAATAAATAGAAGCTCATTCCTTCATTATTTCTTACGAATTCATTGAAACTCTAGAGAGAGAAACTATAGAGAGAAAGAAGAAGAGTTTTCTGCTACTTCACTACTTCTATATCCAGTTTCTTTTACGGTAAGGGATATTATTTGTTGTACCTGTAAGGGGTGTTATTCTTTCTTATTCATGAAGAGGACTGTTGTTATTCCATTTCTTATTATTCTGTTGGAATAACCTGTATATGCGGTCTACCCTATACTTGGTGATATTATTCTATTATTCTGTTGGAACATCCTGTCTGTGTGTTTTACACCGGACCTGGTTCCGTTGTTATTATTATTTTGTTGGAACATCCTGTCTGTGTGTTTTACACCGGACCTGGTTCCGTTGTTATTATTATTCTGTTGGAACATCCTGTCTGCGTGTTTTACACCGGACCTGGTTCCGTTGTTAATATTATTCTGTTGGAACATCCTGTCTGTGTGTTTTACACCGGACCTGGTTCTGTCTTGTTATTATTCTATTGGAACATCCTGTCTGTGTGTTTTACACCGGACCTGGTTCCATTATTTATTATTCTGTCGGAATATCCTGTCGGTGTGAATTTTACCTGACCTAATTCCATATTTATTATTCTGCATTTATTATTCTGTTGGGAATAACCTGTCTGTGCGGTCTCTATCGCATGCATGGTGAATCCTTCTGTTATTCCACTCTTTATTATTCTGTTGGAATAACCTGTCTATGTGGATTGCCACATGCATGGTGAATGATCCTTTATATTCATTCCTTATTAAATTGTGGAAATGATCTGTATACGTGGATTACCGCATGGCTGTTGAAAATCTATTTGCAGTTTCATATATTCTTTATTATACTCATTTGGTTAAAGTTTTGATTTCTATACTCCATGAAATTAGTGGAATATCCTTGATATTTGCGCTTCATCCAGTATCTTTTCATAGAAATATTCTTCTTAGCATTCTTGACTGTTACTTTACAAAGAAGTATCATGTTGACAATTTGGATATTATTAGTTCCTGGATAAACTAATTCTTGAACTTGTTTAATTGAATTCCTATAACATTGTCATCATCCTCATGTTTATTTTATGTTCAAAGTTATCTTTGGCTTACGTGCGTAGATGGACTTAGTATGATTATGACCAGGGATCATTCGGTATAATCATGAACTGTGATGTTATAAGTGGTGTGGTAAAAGTCCTCGGTGGCCTGTAATGTATTGATAGACAGTTTTTGGTATGATTATGAGCAGTGATTTTTCGGTATAGTCATGACCATTGATGATTTAATGAATATCCTTGGCCCGTAATACAATGATGATTAGAAGATGTGGTTTATTTATTAAGCTGCGTCTCAGTGATAAAAGTTGATGAAAACATTTTTAAATCATAGAAGATAGTAGGTTTTATTCTCTACTTGACTCTTCTAATGGATTGCTTATTCCGCTGCAGTTAAACTTGATGTCTATTGTATTTTATCAGTTTAACATTGTTGAAGACTATTGATAATTTATTCTTCATTATCTTAGTCATAATATTTCTTACTGGGCTAGTTGAGCTCACCCTTTCTTTCAATGTTCTCTTCAGGAAATGAGAATATAGCTGGGACGAGTCAGGGAAAGGAGTGATGGTCCAGAAGATAGCATTAGTAGTCCTCACTATTCTGTTAAATAGTGTGACAATAAATGTATTGAGGACTTATTTTGAGTTTGAATATTCTCTAGTAGACAATATTTGTATTCAAACTCACAGTTTATGTTTTGTCGTATTGTACACGACATTTGTATTAGTAAGTTGTATTTGGATTCTGTACCATGTATCTGGCGACCCAAGATGGGTGATGTATACCTAATTTTGGGGGCGTCACAGTTGGTATCAAAGCTTAGGGATATGATCCCTGGTTAAGATGTGAGATAAGAACTAGAAGGGGAGAGACGGGGAATTTCTTCGCTAGTATGACCTACCTAAGTTTATTTGGTATTTAATTGGTCGGTCAGTATATAGGGATAATATGTGACATGTTAATTAACCCTTGTTTTGTGAAAGTGTTTGAGAATGGCATCTGAAAATGCTGAGATAAGCAATGAAGCACATGAGAGTGTTGATTCAACTCAAGCAAAAGGTAACGACCAACAACACGATAATAATCATACTGGTGGCAACGACTATCGGAACAATGATAACCATCGTGGGAGAAATGATCATGCCAAGAGTAGTAACCACTTCGGTGGTAATCATGGCAAAGATAATAGAAGTGGAAATTGCAAGAAGAGAAGGTCATTTAGCCCAATTTTGTCGTGCACCAAAGTCAAGTCCAGCTGGGACGATGGCACCAAAAGCAGATATAGACAAAACAAAGTCGTTGGTTTTAGGAAGAGCGTTTTTCATGACTTCTCGAAAAGCAAGTAAACCGAAAGAAGTTAGCACGGGTTAGTTAATTATAAATTCTTGCGAAGTCTATACCTTATTAGATATCGGTTCTACCCATTCTTTTATCTCTCTTTCTTGCGTTCAACGTTTAAATTTGACTCTAGAGAGGTTAGACTATGACCTATCGGTTGAAACTCCGTTAGGAGAAACCTTCATTTCATGTGCTATCCAAGTCTTGGATGAGAGTCACAGTTTTGAGTGATATTTTTATTGTTAATAAATTTCCTGACGTATTCTTGAAGACTTCTTAAACTACCCCTAGAGCATGAAATCGAATTTTGTATTGACCCCAGTACAAAACCCATTTAAAAAACCCTCAAATATTTTATCAACTAAAAGGATCTGGTTACGTTGATTATAATGAGAGTCATAATAAAAGCGTTGGAATAATGAAAATCATGGGTATATGTGGTATTAGTAAGTGTTATGATGAGTTATGTTGGTTATTATGTGAAAACATGAAAGCTTCTTAGAAATCACAAAGGGTTAAAAAATCAGATTTTGGTAAAAACGTAACATGAAATTCAATTGACCATATCTCCTATTATATCTTGAATTTTTGAGTGTGGTCAAGTCCTAGAGTTAGATCTATGAGTTACCTAACTAATCCAAGTGGAATCACTGAAAAATGTGTTGTAGATTTTCGTGCGGACTGATTTTAGCAAAGGAGTCAAAACTTTAAAATGTCCAAAAAGTTACTGTCACGTTTTTGTAAGGGCTGTTTCGGCTACTTAATTAGTGAGAAAAATTCAGGCCTTTTGGGGCATAAAAGTATATGGTATAAAGAACATCGTGTCCAAAAATGAGCTCATTCCGACTTAAAATGAGCAAGTTATGACCATTTCAATATTTAGGTTTTTCTGACGAAAAATGCTATAACCGGAGTTCTACAAGTCCGATGACCATGAAATTTAAACTAGAGGCTCACATTAACATGTGTAAGGTCCTGCCAAGATTTGGGAATTTTTGGAGTTAAACTTGAGGGAGCTAATTTCTTAAGGAATTAATTAAAAATTATTTTTTAAAAATAGTAAATGAATTTTAAAAATTCCGAGAAAAATGTATGTTCATTATATATTATCCTAAATCTCAGAAAAGAAATATTTTTGGGACTGATTTGGTATTTTTATGAAAAATGTTTAGTTACGAATATATGAGTTAAATATGTTATGTGAAGTAACAAAGTTGGAAAATAGGATTTTATGGCTTGAAAATCCTATATAGAGCATATGCATATTTTTTGATGAGGGATTTGATCATTGGTGATGATATCTTATGTGTATGGCATTTTTGAATGACTAAATTCATTATATGGTAAAGCGTAAACAATTGAAATAAATTATTTATAAGTTTAAGAAGTGATTAAAATATTGTTATAAGATTAATGATATTAGATTATAAGAGTATTAAGTGATTGATAGCATTGGGATATTCTTGAACCCTGGATAAATTATATTATAAATGTTTAATATTTATCCTTTATCTTATTTGATTGATTCTTTATATCATTATCCTCATGCTTATATTGTGTTGAAAGTCATCTGTGATTTACGTGCATAGATAGACTTGGTATGATTATGACCATGGATTGTTCGGTATAATCATGACCGTAATTAAAAACATGATTATCTTTGGCACGTAGTGCATGGATAATTCGTGGTCGTGATACTAAAGAATATCATTGGCATGTAGTGCAGGGATGATTCGACGATGTTGATTAATTATTGAGCTGAGTCTCAGTAATGAAATATTAATTCATGGACGTGGTAAAAGTCATCTTTGGTCGTAGTGCATAGATGGACTTGGTATGATTATGACCAGGGATTATTCGGTATAATCATGACCGTAATTGAAAACACGATTATCTTTGGCACGTAGTGCATGGAAAATTCGTGGTCGTGATACTAAAGGATATCCTTGGCCTGTAGTGCAGGGATGATTCGACGATGTGGATTAATTATTGAGCTGAGTCTCAGCAATGAAATATTAATTCATGGATGTGGTAAAAGTCATACTTGGCCGTAGTGCATAGATGGACTTGGTATGATTATGACCAGGGATTATTCGGTATAATCATGACCGTAATTAAAAACACGAATATCCATGGCCCGTAGTGCATGGATAATTCGTCGTCGTGATACTATTAAGCTGAGTCCCAGCATTATTGATTTTACAGTTGTATATCTTTGGCCTGTAGTGCAAAGATGAATTATTAATGAATATCTTTGACCAAATTGGAAAGATAAATTTAATGCTTTCAACGATAAAGGTATTCAAGGTATCCTCACCTCTTTATCATACCAGGTACGTACGTAAATTTCGAGGGCGAAATTCTATAAGAAGGGGAGATTGTGAGACCCCAGATTTTTTAAATAAAGATTTAAATTTCTCAAAATATTTTTTTTTAAATATTAAGGTGTGGATTTGAGATAATGTTATAGTTGGGGGTAGTATTTGAAAATTTTGCAAAGTATGCAAGTTGTTATATAATATTCGATTGGTCGGGGAATATTCTTTTTGTCAGAGAATATTCGTACGACGACACAATCATTGGTGGACCCACAACAGAAGAACTGTCGTAGTTAGAAAACGACAAAAATATTTTATAGAAATAACGGCGGAAGTTTTACCATTAACTGTTGAAACACCAGGTGTTAAAAGTACAGTAATACGCGTGGTTGCATAGTAGCACACGGTATTGATTATTGATGCTTATGTGAGAAGTCACTCAGTATTGTTCAATCGGGTACTCGGGACACTTTTCGTGTCAGAGTACTATTCATGAGTTACTATTTACGAGTTACTATTCACGAGTTACTATTCACGAGTTACTATTCATGAGTTACTATTCACGAGTTACTATTCATCGAGTTACTATTCACGGGGTACTATTGATCACCCGTAAAATATATTTCTTTTCTGTCCAAATTATTTTTGGGTACAATATTATTCCATGAGGAGATGTACTAATTTTTCAGACCGTTGGTTGAAATTATATTAGTAAATCAATAATTCATTTAATTACATTATTATAATATTATATTATGGTAGTATGATGTGATTATATGATAGTATGTTTTTTTTTATTTGAATGGTAACATTATTATAGTAAATTCATGGTATAAAAGTAAAATGAGGTGGAAGAGAACAATTTGAATTTGAATTCTAATGATGTAAGGGATGATGTCATCGAAACGATGAGGTAAGCAATGATGTCATCGAAAGGATGATGTAAGCAATGATGTCATTTGAAGGATGATGCAGGCAATGATGTCATTTGATCGATGATGTAAGCAATGATGTCATATGATCGATGAGGTAAGCGATGATGTCATAAATTATGGTGAAAAGACTATTTTACCCTTACTCTACCAAGCTTATAAATAGAAGCTCATTCCTTCATTATTTCTTACGAATTCATTGAAACTCTAGAGAGAGAAACTATAGAGAGAAAGAAGAAGAGTTTTCTGCTACTTCACTACTTCTATATCCAGTTTCTTTTACGGTAAGGGATATTATTTGTTGTACCTGTAAGGGGTGTTATTTTTTCTTATTCATGAAGAGAACTGTTGTTATTCCATTTCTTATTATTCTGTTGGAATAACCTGTATATGCGGTCTACCCTATACTTAGTGATATTCTTCTATTATTCTGTTGGAACATCCTGTCTGTGTGTTTTACACCGGACCTGGTTCCGTTGTTATTATTATTTTGTTGGAATATCCTGTCTGTGTGTTTTACACCGGACCTGGTTCCGTTGTTATTATTATTCTGTTGGAACATCCTGTCTGTGTGTTTTACACCGGACCTGGTTCCGTTGTTAATATTATTCTGTTGGAACATCCTGTCTGTGTGTTTTACACCGGACCTGGTTCTGTCTTGTTATTATTCTGTTGGAACATCCTGTCTGTGTGTTTTACACCGGACCTGGTTCCATTATTTATTATTCTGTCGGAATATCCTGTCGGTGTGAATTTTACCTGACCTAATTCCATATTTATTATTCTGCATTTATTATTCTGTTGGGAATAACCTGTCTGTGCGGTCTCTATCGCATGCATGATGAATCCTTCTGTTATTCCACTCTTTATTATTCTGTTAGAATAACCTGTCTATGTGGATTGCCACATGCATGGTGAATGATCCTTTATATTCATTCCTTATTAAATTGTGGAAATGATCTGTATACGTGGATTACCGCATGGCTGTTGAAAATCTATTTGCAGTTTCATATATTCTTTATTATACTCATTTGGTTAAAGTTTTGATTTCTATACTCCATGAAATTAGTGGAATATCCTTGATATTTGCGCTTCATCCAGTATCTTTTCATAGAAATATTCTTCTTAGCATTCTTGACTGTTACTTTACAAAGAAGTATCATGTTGACAATTTGGATATTATTAGTTCCTGGATAAACTAATTCTTGAACTTGTTTAATTGAATTCCTATAACATTGTCATCATCCTCATGTTTATTTTATGTTCAAAGTTATCTTTGGCTTACGTGCGTAGATGGACTTAGTATGATTATGACCAGGGATCATTCGGTATAATCATGAACTGTGATGTTATAAGTGGTGTGGTAAAAGTCCTCGGTGGCTTGTAATGTATTGATAGACAGTTTTTGGTATGATTATGAGCAGTGATTTTTCGGTATATTCATGACCATTGATGATTTAATGAATATCCTTGGCCCGTAATACAATGATGATTAGAAGATGTGGTTTATTTATTAAGCTGCGTCTCAGTGATAAAAGTTGATGAAAACATTTTTAAATCATAGAAGATAGTAGGTTTTATTCTCTACTTGACTCTTCTAATGGATTGCTTATTCCGCTGCAGTTAAACTTGATGTCTATTGTATTTTATCAGTTTAACATTGTTGAAGACTATTGATAATTTATTCTTCATTATCTTAGTCATAATATTTCTTACTGGGCTAGTTGAGCTCACCCTTTCTTTCAATGTTCTCTTCAGGAAATGAGAATATAGCTGGGACGAGTCAGGGAAAGGAGTGATGGTCCAGAAGATAGTATTAGTAGTCCACACTATTCTGTTAAATAGTGTGACAATAAATGTATTGAGGACTTATTTTGAGTTTGAATACTCTCTAGTAGACAATATTTGTATTCAAACTCACAGTTTATGTTTTGTCGTATTGTACACGACATTTGTATTAGTAAGTTGTATTTGGATTCTGTACCATGTATCTGACGACCCAAGATGGGTGATGTATACCTAATTTTGGGGGCGTCACAAATATCATAATACAAGAATAAAAATGGAAAGAAATCGAAAAGGGCGATTTTTGATTTTTGAAGGAAAATTAAACATGTAAACAATTTGTTGAATATGCATTTTTAAAAACCAAAGTGGTATAATAAAATGGTGTGATATACACATATTAAACTACAAGTGCAATAGTCTAGCATGTGTGGTGATGAAAATGAAAATAAAATTGAGTTACATATAAAACACAGTTAGATGTCTATAAAGATATTATAAAGGATAATAAGATAAAGTAAGGTCTTAGAATAAATTTGGCCATGAGATCGAGTATTGATTATGTTTATTATCAATCTCACATATAGTGTAGGTTGTGTATGTAACAATCCAGAATTTTAAATTGTAATTTTTAAATATTTATTGAGTTATATAAATATTTTAATTGATGTGTTTATTGATCGAATAAATATTTGTTTAATTTGATTTGATTTGACTTGACTTGGTTAATTATTTGTTAAATAAATAATTAATGAGTTACGAAAATTGATCATCATGAGATAATAATTTAATTTAAATTAATAAATTGAGTTATAGAGTTTATAATGATTAAACGAATTATTATAATGATATTTTAATTTGATTTTTAAAATTAAAATGATGTGTTAATTTATTAAATAAAATTATAATTATAAAGAAAATTATAATTTTGTTGTATTGATTTATGTGGTAAATTTATTCAATAAATTGTTATTAGAATTAATTAAATTAAGTATGAAAACTTAATTAAATAAAGTGTGACCATATATAAACTATACTATAAAGGAGTTATTAAAATAAATTAAAGGAGTTTAATTTAGTTTTGCCAAACAAGGCTTAAAGATATTAAGTCTTTAATTTTTAAAGAGATTTGCAAAACAGAGCCTTATAGCTTTTGGATTTTTGAATTTTGAATTATCAATAATATAAATAATAAAATAAATAATATATATTAATTTTGGTAACCGCTAATTTAATAGGGTCATTAGTAGAACGTCAGTTTTAGACATTTGAATAATGTGCGTTGGTTTTTGTTTTATTTTACGTAAAATGTATTTGGTCTAAAGCTAAGCCTAAGAAAAGAAAAGAGTTTTCAAAGAATTTGAGAGAGACTAGAGAGAGAGATTGAGAGAAAGTTCAGAGTTTTCAAGCGATTCTCAATGGTTAGCAAGGATTTTCAAAGCAACAAAATTTATTTTTTTCCCATAACCTTAATATTTATATATATATATATATATATATATATATATATATGTTTTACGACATAGTTCCTAATGTAACGACTCCAAAATTCATAAAACTCATTTATTGACTTCGGTCGTTAATAACATGTCTAACTTTTGATTTTACATCATAATTCGATGTTAAGATTAATAAAATGAGGAATAATTTAAACTTTTCTGTAATCTTACTTTAATTCCCTGAATCAAAACCTTTATCATCTACATGTCTTTGAATCAATCCTATTTTATGATTCACTTTATCACTGTCGTTCTATAAAATTTTATATTTCAATTCGATAACTTTTACACATCAGATAACTCTAACTTTAGCTTTACAACTCAACATAAAACTATACATCATAAAACATTTAATACATCTCATGAATCTTAATCATGTTATAAAGAAATAACAACTGTAGCTAAAATATTAATCTTCGTGTATTATTTCTGATCCACGTCATTCAAGTAGCACATAGTGTTACCTTCAATCATTAACCTGCAAAAATGGTTATTTGCAAGGTTGAGCTCAACAGCCCAGCAAAATTTAACATTTTTAATGCATCACATAGTACATAATAACATGCTCAACATTTATCTTATAAACATTGGACTAACATAGCATACATGCTACAGTTCATATAACAAGTATAAAGATTGAGTTCCTTACTCAATCAGCATGCTTTAATCAATCGACGTAGTCATAAGTAGACTTTAACATTTCATACATTTAACATATATATAACACATCATGCTCTTCGCAATAAAGATTTAAAACAATTAATCACCTAATTCACATAGCAAATAGGAACTAAAAGACTTGCCTTGATCGTTGTCTACCAATAACAGTTTAACAGCTTACAGTTATCTGCACTTCACGTGCCCTACACAATTATATAACCATACACATCAACTATTAGTCACATAGCAAATTATAATAATTGTAATGTAAACTTTACTCTACCTCCCATAACCCATCTTACTAATCAATACACAATGTTCAATTTGATTGTGTTAACTTTCGACTTATATCTCACTATATTTCATACTCTAAGTTCATTCAAGTGCTTAAGTCTTTCTAGAAATCATTATTGGTTTTATATTAACCTCATTTCATATTTTATAATATTCATTTCATTTGACTTAAAACACTTTTTACGTTCATTAACACTTGTCACGGCGTTTCGACGTTTATTCGTCACACGCCCAATTTGCCTCTCTTGTGTATGCTTATACAACTTATCTAATACATCATTTATCAATGTTAAGTATCATTATATTTACTAAAATTCATGTTTTATAACTTAGAACAACATCTTTTATTGTCAGAAGCACTACACTTGTATACGTGCATGCCCGACGCCCTTCGATTGCCTTTGAAAACACAATAGTCCCACAAATGACCATTGTTACCCTTTCTAGTGACCTCAAATTGAAAAACTTAAAGAACAAAAGTTGTAGTTCTATTTGTTCTCGTTCCGGATCATCTTGAATCACCTCAATCGGAGTTCATATGAAAACGTTATGACTGTTTTACCAAAATAGGTCAAAGCAGTCACACCTGACATACTATGGGCGCACCCGCGCCACTTCCTGCGCACCCGCGCCACTCCCAGCGAGCCCAACCGCCCGCCTGCGCTCCTGGGTGACGCGACTGCGCTCGGCCTCGCCCAGTTTACAGTTTTTGCCATAACTTTCTCTTTTTAAGTCCGAATTGGTTGGTTTTCGATTCTATGGACTCGTAATTCATAAAACTGCAACATACTAAAATTATACCGATTTATAAAAACATTAACCAACCTAAAATTTAACCCAAAACACATGTTCATACTCTATTTTTATGTTTTAAACACATTTAGCGAATTCGATCGCCACAGCTTCATTACTTAACCGATTAACATGATTTAAACTACGTCGCTTTCGTTTCTTCACATATTAACATAATCCAACCTCAATTTATATATTATAACACATATAGGGCATAAAATTTTGTACTTTCTAACGCCAATTTTCATGTATAAACACTATTATATACTTTTCTTCCTACAAACCAATTTACATGGATTTTTATCATCAAATAACACTCACATGTGATTATTAACAGAATATAAACCCTTCATAAATATATATGTATCAATTCATATAACAAGTATAAAGATTGAGTTCCTTACTCAATCAGCATGCTTTACTCAATCGACGTAGTCATAAGTTGACTTTAACATTTCATACATTCAACATATATATAACACATCATACTCTTCGTAATAAAGATTTAAAACAGTTAATCACCTAGTTCACATAGCAAATAGGAACTGAAAGACTTGCCTTGATCGTTGTTTACCAATAACAGTTTAACAACTTACAGTTATCTGTACTTCACGTGCCCTACACAATTATATAACCATACACATCAACTATTAGTCACATAGCAATGCATAATAATTGTAATGTAAACTTTACACTACCTCCCATAACCCTTCTTACTAATCAATACACAATGTTCAATTTGATTGTGTTAACTTTCGACTTATATCTCACTATATTTTATACTCGAAGTTCATTCAAGTGCTTAAGTCTTTCTAGAAATCATTATTGGTTTTATATTAACCCCATTTCACATTTTATAATATTCATTTCATTTGACTTAAAACACTTTTTACGTTCATTAACACTTGTCACGGCGTTTCGACGTTTATTCGTCACACGCCCGATTTGCCTCTCTTGTGTATGCTTAGTATGCTTATACAACTTATGTAATATATCATTTATCAATGTTAAGTACTATTATATTTACTAAAATTCATGTTTTAAAACTTAAAACAGCATCTTTTATTGTCAGAAGCACTACACTTGCATTCGTGCATGCCCGACGCCCTTCGATTGCCTCTGAAAACACAATAGTCTCACAAATGACCATTTTTACCCTTCCTAATGACCTTAAATTGAAAAACTAAAAGAACAAAAGTTGTATGTCTATTCGTCCTCGTTCTGGATCATCTTGAATTGCCTCAATCGAAGTTCGTATGAAAAAGTTATGGCTGTTTTACCAAAACAGGTCAAAGTAGTCACACCTGACACATACTTTGGGCGCGTCCGCGCCACATCCAGCGTGGCCGCACCACTTCCAGCATGCCCATGCCACTACCAGCGCGCCCAGCCACGTGCCCGCACTCCTGGGCGATGCGCCCGCGCTCGGCCTCGTCCAGTTTACAATTTTTACCATAATTTTCTCATTTTAAGTCCGAATTAGGTGGTTTTCGATTCTATGGACTCGTAATTCATAGAACTACAACATACTAAAATTATAACGATTTATAAAAATATTAACCAACCTAAAATTTGACCCAAAACACATGTTCATACTCTATTTTCATGTTTTAAACACATTTAGCGAATTCGATCGCCACTGCTTCGTTACTTAACCGATTAACATGATTTAAACTACGCCGCTTTTGTTTCTTTACATATTAACATAATCTAACCTTATTTTACAGATTATAACACATATAGGGCATAAAATTTTGTACTTTCTAACGCCAATTTTCATGTATAAACACTGTTATATACTTTTCTTCCTACAAACCAATTTACATGAATTTTTATCATCAAATAACACTCACATGTGATTATTAATAGAATATAAACCCTTCATACATATATATGTATCAATTCAACACAATTATCAATAGAAATTTCAAAAATAAGGGTTAACATTAAAGTAGGTTATACCTTGTTCCTTTGATTGTTTGCTAGCAAAAAGATGATGATTAGGTTTAGAAATTCCCCTTCAATCACAGTGATTCCTCTCTTGCTCTCTCTCTCCAAACTCTCTGAGTTTCTTCTTCTCTCTCAACTCTCTGCTCTTAGGCCTTAGGAGAGAAATAAGACGCGAAAGAAAAAAAATAAACTGATATGGCTTAATTCTCACGTACTCTTTCAGTTAAAAATAAAAAGACGTCAGTTATATAAACCAAAGGCCACAAGACCTTGTTTGGCCACACACCAATTCCCCAAACTGAATTATTTTAATAATATTATATTATATAGTTTCATGTGTCACGCCTTTAGTTAATTTAAATAACTTATAATAATAATAATTATAATCTTATTATAATTATACTTATTGTTAACGCCAAGATCTTCTCCCGCGTCCCACTCACGTAAGACGCCCTGATCCTGCACAGTTCAACAGGTCAACACCAAAAGCTTGACAGCCTGACCGTCGGGGGATAGCTCCGGCGTGAGAGTCAGTACATGCGATCACAAGGTTAACAATGGAGGAAAAATAATGACCAGTGTCTGAGTGAGAGTGAATAATAATAATGTGTGTTGTGTTTTGTTTCCTCTTTTCCTTTTGTGATCCTTGCCCCATACGTTCCCTAGACCCAGTTTACTGTGCCACCCACTATCTCCTGACACCTCCTCTCACCCCCCGGTCATCTCAGTCGAAAGTATGTAGCTTATTTCCCTACCTGCTACCACTGTTATCTCCCTCCGGTAGTCGGAGTCCCATCCTCATTAATGTCATGCAGAAAGGTGGTAGACATAACAGTCAACTACTACCTTTTGTGATGATTACCGGTCAAAGATAGGATAAGTGACAGCTTACATAACGGACCAATCCAATGACTAAGCCCAATACTATAGTCAAGTAGCGAGGCCCAAATCATTCGACCCAATATGACAAAAGTGACATAGTCCAAAGGACAATCCCATTCGGCCTGGCCCAGTATGAAAAGTATTATGACCCAACATTGCCCCCCAGTCTTTTATTAAACAGGATGTTTAGTGGAAGACTGTAAATAGTGTAAGTCCATAGTGAAAGGGATTTGTAATAAACCAAAGAGGCTAAAAAGGAATCTCATCAAGGCCCAACTGATAAATAACAGTCATTAATTCAAATGGATCTAGAAGCCCAGATGACACGTGCCCATCAGCCTTAAGGACGAAAAATGAGGATCCAATGAACGCCAGCCCACTCTGGATAACTCACTAAAACCAAAATCAGACGTTACCTCTTCCTTTCTCACATCATTACCTCAAATTAATACGCCGCCCTTGGTTTTCGTGCAAAATTTGAGAAGACCACCCACTATAAGAGCTACCACCCATTCACCTTGGATGGTTCCTTGCTATTTCGAATTTACTAAAGCTTACTGCCTTCCCTTTCTCAAATTTCTTCATTTTCTCTATAAATTCTCAACAATGGCATCTCAAAACCCTGATACGAGTTCTCCACTTCGTGTAACCCCCATCTCCGCCGTGACCCCCCACTTAAGCCCTAACAAAGAGGCTCTGAGCTCAAACCCCCAAATTGATGCTCCGAGTAAGGAAGCTCCGCCTCTAGAATCACTTCCCAACCCCTTCGAATTTTTTAAGAATGAGGAAGATTTTCCTCACGCTAACACCCCCTCCACTGTTACTGAGGTTGAGCTCTGCAACATTCGGGCTCGCTATCAAATACCAGATACCCACAGGGTGAGGATTGCAGCCTCCCATAAAAGAATGTACCAGCGCCCCGACGGTTGGACTGCCGTCCCGATAACGTTCCTGGAGAAGGGGGTGAGGTTTTCCCTTCATGCCTTCTTGATCACCCTCCTAGGGTTTGTTGGAGTTGGGTTCGCCCAATTGGTGCCGAGTTCATATATCCATATACTGGCTTACATAGCCTTCTGCTACGAGATAGGAGTTCCCCCCGCTGTTGATTCTTTCTTTACCCTCTTCTCGGTAGGAAAATCTCAGGAAAAAGGCTTCAAGGTGCTAGTAAAATAGCCCCCAAGCCCAATGCCAGAATCGAGAAGCCATCTCTAATGGACACTCCTTCGAGCAACCGAGGATGGCACAATAAATGGTTCTTCGTCAACGGGCCCGAAATCTCCTCTATCCCGGATTGGACTACTTCTGATCGCGTCTCTGCAGACTTCGGAGATATATCCGAGGAGCGTATAAGAGAAATGACGCGTATCATAGAGAAGATACCTCTGAAGGAGTGGAGCTTCGGCCTCCTGAGCAAGCAAGCATGGTTGTATGACCACAAATGTGAGTTGACTTGTATCAATGTACAGTTTACTGATTTATACTAGTAGTGTCTAAATTGATTCTTTGTATGTGTAGTGTCTCTTATCAAACCGACTTCGATCGATCGAAAGGATCTGGATAGGTACCTCTCCGGTAAGCCTTCATCACCTTCCGTCAAAGTCCCCCTGAGGAACCTTCGGCCTCCGAAGATCAAAACATCGAGGATCAATCGGCACACTTCGTCGCTGAAGAGGAACCTAACGAACCTCGAAAAAAGAAAAGGGTTGTTCGGAAAGTTCGAACAAACCCTCAAGGATCTCAACCCGTTTCTGCAGCGAGTTTGAATGACATGCCTGTGAAGGAGCGGATGCAAGCCCTCTGTATCAAGAAAAGAAGGACCAAGGTAACCCCTCTGTCTGCTGACGAGCTCCAGATTCCCACTGCTGAAGTTGATCCTCCGATCATCGTTCCTGTGGAGATCCATGTTTCTGAAGACGAGCTCGAAAAACAAACCGAATCTCCACCTCTGACCCGTAAAAGAAAATAACCTTCTGAGAGTCAACCACCACCGCCTCCCGAACCATCTATTCCATCTCCGGCACAATCCTCCCCCTCAGCCTTCAGGCGAGAAGCTGCATCTTCTCCCACCGTATGGCCGAAGTTTAATGCCAACTTTTCCTTCCAGCTGTTCGATTCCTTCGTCCGGGAGACTGATGACCATCGATTCGGGAACAGCTCAATTAGGGATTTAATCGAAGAAGGCATGAGTTACCAGGCTAAGGTGAGTTAGTTGTCCAATCTGAATATTTGGAAATTGTGTGCTTCTTCTAATAATCCGCCGACTGTCTTTGAATGTTTGTAGGCAAATGCTGTCTTCGGGAGACTTCTTCCCCGGTATAGAGGATCTGAGGCTGAAGAAGACGCAGCCTGGCGAGAGAACGCTATTCTGGCGTCGGCCCTGAATAAAGAGAGGAGGGACCATGGTACCACTCTCTTCAATAACGAATGCCTTCAGAAGGATGTGAATAAGTTAAAAGAAAAACTGGAGACAGCCGAGGCCACCCATCAGATAACCGTTAATACGAACATAGACCTGGTTCGTCGAAACAAGGTCCTTGTGGGGAAGAACGAAACGATGGTGAAAACCAACAAGAGCCTGGCGGTGCAAGTACATGAACTCGAAGCTAGGGACTTGAGACATCTGAAGGAACGGGCAAAGCTCAAAGAGGAGCTTCAAGAACTTCGTGCTTTGAGAGATTTGGGTCCTCCTTTGACCAAAAATCTTCGGAGAGAAGTTCAACAAGAATATCGGAAATCAGCTGAGTTGAACGAGGAGATCGTCCAAATGTTCTCGGATGGATACGACGAATGCCGAAGCAAAGACAAGGCAAGACTTGTCACTGCCAAGGTTGATTCAACCATTCTCGACTCTTCGAAAGACGAAGCTGATTCCTGAAGATGATTCTCTTTTCCCTTAGCTGTAGGATTCCTGTAAAAGCTTCTATCGTTTTGTAAACAGTATTATGTAAATGAAATATCAACATTATTCCTTATGACTTCGGTGTATTTACTGTTTATCAACACTTCAATATCGATTCAACTTGAAAAATGTACAAGCTCCTTCGTGGACTTAACTTAAACTGTTAATTAACAACTAGGCAAGTCGTATATCAGACAAGATGAAGTTAAAGAATATGGCCTTCCGAACTCAACACTTAGAAAAAATTAGGTAATAAAGTAAGGGAATACTTATTCGTTACCAAAGTGTGAGGTAGATGCTGTGAAGGGCCTGACGAAGTCTAAACGATGACACTTGCCTACCACGAAGGGCCTAACAAGGTCTAAAGGTTGACAATTGCCTACCACGCAGGGCCTGACAACGTCTTAAGGATGACACTTGCCTACCACGAAGGGCCTGACAAGGTCTAAAGGTCGATAATTGTCTACCACGCAGGGCCTGACAACGTCTTAAGGATGACACTTGCCTACCACGAAGGGCCTGACAAGCTCATAAGGGCCACCTGCTGACGGGGCTACCATCGAATGGTCAGCGAGTCCACCCGAACCTCCTTACACCAATGACGTTCGCCTACCACGCAGGGCTTGACGAACTCGTAGGGACCACCTGCCGATGAGGCTACCATCGAATGGTCAGCGAGTCCACCCGAACCTCCTTACACCAATGACGTTCGCCTACCACACAGGGCCTGACAAACTCATAGGGACCACCTGCCGATGAGGCTACCATCGAATGGTAAGCGAGTCCACCCGAACCTCCTTACTCCGATGACATTAACAGCAACGAAGGCAAGACTTGTTTGAGAAAAAGGGAATTTTTATTGATGATGACTTAAAACCATTTACAGACTTTCGGTGTACTGACATTGTAGCTACTAAAAATACTTTCGAAGCTTGCCTGCATGCCAAGTATTCTTGATCTCTGATCTGTCCAAAGCCCTCAACTGATAAGTCCCCGGCTTCGGTACTTCTATGACTTCATACGGCCCTTCCCAATTCGGCATCAGCTTTCCCAAATTCTGGGGTATAGATGCTTCGACTTCTCTGAGAACGAAATCTCCTACTTCGAACCTACGAAGCTTTACCCCTTTGTTATAATGCTTAGCTAATCTTCGCTGATAGGCTGCTAGTTTGACCAAGGCTGTTTCTCTGACTTCTTCAAGTAAATCAAGATTGGCTTTCAGCCCTTCATCATTGTATATTTCTCTGAACTGGCCAACTCGAAGACTTGGAGATCTAATTTTAACTGGGACTAAGGCATCAGTACCATAGGCCAGTCTGAAAGGTGAATCCCCTGTTGTGGTCCTCGGAGTGGTCCAATAGGCCCATAACACGCTGAGCAGCTCTTCCGGCCATCTTCCTTTAGCTTCGTCCAATCTGCGCTTGATTCCATTCAGCAGCGTTCTGTTGGTCACTTCGACTTGTCCATTAGACTGAGGATGAGCTACCGAAGTCTTTCTATGCTGGACCCCCAGTTCTTTCAAAAATGCTTCGAATTTTGATCCCACAAACTGACGTCCATTGTCTGAAATCACCACCTTAGGAATTCCGAACCGAAATACTACTGACTCTTTGATGAACTTTAAGCATTCCTGTTCCGTTATTAACCTGAGCGGTTTTGCTTCTACCCACTTGGTTATGTAGTCGATGGCAACTATAACAAAGCTGACCTGACCTTTTGCTTTCGGTAGTGGACCTAGTATATCAACCCCCCAGACAGCAAAGGGTATGGGAGATAAGATCGAGTATAACTCTTCTGGTGGCTGATGTGGGATCGGACTGATGAGCTGACACTTCTCGCACTTCTTGACGTATTCAGTCACTTCCTTGAAGATGGTAGGCCAGTAGTATCCCTGACGAAGTACTTTGTAGGCTAATGACTTAGCAGCCATATGGTCACCGCAGATGCCCTCGTGAACTTCTCGAAGAGCATATTCAGCTTCAGACGGAGTCAAACACTTTAACAGTGGAGACGAGAAGGCCCTTCGAAACAGATCCCCATCTATCAGAACGAAATTAGCACTCTTGTACTTGATTTTCTTGGCCAGCATCTGATCTGAAGGTAGAACGCCATCTGCTAGATATTCCAGATACGGAGTCGACCAGCAGTTGGTTCGGTCAATGCACATTACCAATTCATGATGAACACTAGGATGTTGCAAAATTTCCAAGTAAATCGACCCATCAAAAATGTTAACATCCGTAGTGGCTAATTTGGAGAGTGCATCGGCAATGGAATTGTCGTCACGTTCGACCCCCTGAAATTCGTAGAACTGGAAATACTGAAGCCGTTCTTTCAATTCTGCCAAATACTTGATCATTCTATGACCTCGGGCTTCGTATTCCCCGGAGACTTGTTTAACGACTAACTGAGAGTTGCTGAAGATAACTATTCTTTGCACTTCGAGACTCTTAGCTAGTCGCAATCCCGCCAACACTGCCTTGTACTCTGCTTCATTGTTCGTCGCTTTAAACTGAAATCTGATGGCCTGTTGCACCTTGAATCCCTCCGAGCTGGTCAGAATAATCTCCACTCCGCTGACGTCTGCGGTAGAAGACCCATCTGCATACAGTGTCCACGAACTCTGCTTCTGCTGAAGAACCGCAACTATGCTGTCAGATCCTTCAGCTTCTGCTACAGCTTCATCAGCTTCAGAAAACGAACACTCGACCACAAAATCTGCCAAGGCCTGCCCCTTGATGGCAGTTCGGAGATGATATTCAACGAAGAACTGAGATAACTCCATCGTCCATGCAGCTAATCTCCCCGATACCTCAGGTTTGCCTATAATTTTCTTCAAAGGCTGATCTGTGTAGACTATTACCAATCTACCCTGGAAGTACTGCCTAAGCTTCCGACTAGCAGTTATTAAAGAAAAAGAAAACTTCTCAATGTTCTGGTACCTTGTTTCAGCATCCCGAAGGACATGGCTTACATAATAAATCGGGTGCTGCTTATCCCCAACTTCTCGCACCAAAACTGCTCCTACTGCCAACGAACTAGTTGTTAAGTACAAATGCAAAGGCTCAGCAGGAGCGGGCTTCACCAACAAAGGCGCCGAAGATAAGTAGGACTTGATGCTCTGAAAGGCGTCTTCGCATTCCGAAGTCCATTGGAACGTCTTGGCATTCTTCAGCCCTTTCAACGTGTCAAAAAACGGCAAACACCTTTCTGCCGATTTGGACATAAACCTTCTCAAAGCTGCAATCCTTCCAGTTAGACGTTGAACGTCTTTAAATGACTGAGGAGTCTTCATGTTCAGGATCGCTTGAATCTTTTCTAGATTGGCTTCAATTCCCCTCTGACTGACCAGATAACCCAGAAATTTTCCAGCCCCTAATCTGAAGGTGCACTTGGCAGGATTCAGTCTCAATTTGTGATGACGGACTGTCTGAAAGCATTCCTCCAGGTCATCCAGATGTTTGTGCACCAACATGCTCTTAACAATTATGTCATCCACATATACTTCCATATTCTTGCCCAACTGACGCCTGAAAACATAGTTCATCATCCTCTGGTAAGTGGCCCCGGCGTTGATGAGGCCGAAGGTCATTTTCTTGTAGGCATATACCGAACGATGCGTAATGAACGCCGTCTTCGGTATATCCTCTTTACACATAGAGATTTGATGATAGCCAGAGAATGCATCCATGAAGCTCAACAAGGCATACCCCGAAGTTGCATCGATGAGCTGGTCAATGTGGGGTAACGGGTAGAAATCCTTTGGACAAGCTTTATTCAGATCCGTATAGTCTATGCAAACCCGCCATTTCCCATTCTACTTCTGGACCAGCACCACATTTGCCATCCACTGCGGATAGTCGATATCGAAGATGAAGTCAGCAGCTAGCAGCTTCGCAATTTCTTCATCGATGATTCTTTGGCGCTCGGGCGCAAAGATCCTCCTCTTTTGCCGAACTGACTTCTTCGACGGGTCCACTTCTAACTGATGCTCTACGATATCCCTGCTTACTCCCGGCATATCCTGAGGTTCCCAGGCGAAGATGTCAACATAACACTGCAGGAGTTCAATGAGGTTCGTCCTGAGAGGTTCTGGTAGACCCGAACCTATTTTTACCGTCTTGTTAGCCTTGCCCGGGATGAGTTCTATCTCTTTTGTCTCTTCAGCTGGCATGACAAACGGCTCTGAGCTGCTTTCGTGAAGGGTTCGATCTCTATTGCCATGGTCTATTTTTGCTTTGACACCCCTACCCCCGAAATGATCACAGCATTTCTTTAACATCTTCTGGCCAGATCTAGATCCCCTTTTACTTCCCCAACCCCATGAGCCGTAGGAAATTTGATTTTGAAATGAGGGATTGAGGTTACAGCTTGTAAAGCAGTTAAAGTGGGCCTCCCCAAAATAGCATTATAAGCAGAATCTACATGCACAACATAAAATTTGCAAATAATTTCTACCTGTTGGGGGGCCGTTCCGAAGATAACCGGCAGTTCAATGGTTCCAGCCACTTTGACCGGATCGTTGCTGAAGCCATATAAAGGGGCCTCCTGTCCGATCTCCATCTTCTGTCCATCAAGATGCATCCTCTGATAAGCATGAGCGTATAAGATATCCACAGAAGACCCGTTGTCGATCATCATACGCTTCATATCCACCGAACCCACTTGTGATGTCACAACCAATGATCCCTTATGTGGTTCGATGGTTTTCGAAGGGTAATCCTCATCTGTAAAGGAAATTATCGTACCCGGGAAGGGTCTGTCAGTCTTCGGGAGGGTACCCACCACTGACATGACCGAATCCAGATAACTTCAGCGCTTCTTTCCAACAAGCTTGCCCGAAGTGCCCCCAGTGATGATATCTATGGCTTGTCTTTCTGGCGGTCTAGGAGCGGGGAACACTTGCTGAACTGGTTGGGCTGCCTGAACAGGTCCTCTATTTTGCTGCTGGTTCGTTCGGGTGACCACATAGTGAACTAAAGCCCCGTCCTGCACCTTTCTCTCAATAAAATCTTTCAAACTACCACAGTCGTTCGTATCGTGACCCGAGGCTTGATGATAGTCACAATACTTACGAGAATTCCCTTTCCCGGGCTTAATGTTATCTCGAGGTGGCTCAAAAATAGGTTGATTCTTAATCTGCTCCAAGATAACAGCCCTGTCAGCATTGAGTGCAGTATATGTCCTGTTTACCCTCTGAGCGGGAGCGGACGAGCGTTCTCCACCCTGTCTCTAATT
Source organism: Panax notoginseng (assembly GCA_016801055.1). Classification (NCBI taxonomy): domain Eukaryota; kingdom Viridiplantae; phylum Streptophyta; class Magnoliopsida; order Apiales; family Araliaceae; genus Panax; species Panax notoginseng. Next base: position 130,536,711 of record CM029013.1, on the reverse strand, counting down.
ATTGTTGTATTTCTTTGACATGCCGTCATGACGACCTTTATCTCCTTCATTCTTACTCTGGTCCCCCTCTGCTCTATCCCGATCTGTCTCCTTAAGCCGATCTGAAGAAGGGCGCTTGAGGCTATTCATGGCTTCTTCTACCATAATATAACCTTCCGCTTTGTCGAAGGCTTCTGCGAGACTCTTCGGGTGATGAAACATCAACTTCTTCACCAACTTTTCTGATTTGACCAGATCTAACCCATTCTGAAACAGTCCCACGGCTTGTAGATCGTTCAGGTCTGTCACTTGGCCGACTGCTTCACGGAATCGCTTTACATATTGGCCCAAAGACTCATTCGAGTACTGCCGAACCTGAGCCAGCGAGCCAGTTGGTTTCCCTCTTCTTCTGTTGCTCCCGAAGCGGGCGTGGAACTTATTGCATATATCCACCTAGGATGAAATCGAATCCGAAGGCAAAGTCCCCATCCATTGCCTGGCATCCTTTCGGAGTGTCGTGACAAAAGTATGACACTTAGCAGCATTGCTAAAGTCGTAATAATCCATCAGTCGGTCGAACGCCTGACTATGGTCATAGGGATCCCCCGATCCGTCATAACTTTCAATGTGAGGTAATTTCTTGGTGGGGTCAGCTTTTTCTTTTAGAATCTCCGAGGAAAAAGGGGATGCCTTCTTTCCCGAAGTATCTTTTACTTTCTGTACCTCAGCAAGCTGCCTCCGAAGCTCCTTCACCTCTTTTACCAGATACTCCACGCCCTCGGGTTGGGATGATGCATCTTTTTTCGGTGACTCCTCCCTCTTCTGAGTGGACCGGTTCCTTACAATAGAACCCCCAACTTTCGAGGGGCTTTTATGACGATGATGGTCCACAGAGCGGAATGCCCTCAGTAGACTTTCGGGTGTACGACCCCTAGATCTGCTTCGTCTCTAAACCCGGCTGCCATGGTGGGAACGCGCAACAACGAGCGCCTTCTTAGTATTCTCCGGAGTACAATCCCTGGATCGACCTCTTCGTTCGCTTCGACCCTGCTCCTTAGAACCGACAGGGTGATGTGCCCTCTTTGATCTTTGAGGAGTAGGGCTTCTGGACCTTCTCCTTTCTCGAGGTTGACCCCGAGACTCACGCCCTGAATGAACAGGTTCTTTCCCACTCCGATGCCCACATTCTTCAGATTGGACATAGCTGGACGCTTCGTCCCTCGACTCTGCCATTCGAGACATCTGCTCAGCTATATCCTGTCGTTGCTTCACCAGTGCCTCCATGGCCCTATCAGCTTCGTCTGCCATCTTAGCCAAGCGGGCAGCTTTTTCGTCTTGGTCGTCCCGGTATCGAGTTCTAGGCGAGGTGCCTTCTACTCGTTTTCGGCCATGACCGGACCCTTTCTCTGCTGTAAAAACTAGCTGTCTCTTGGCTTTGCTCACAGCTCTCGGACGAGAATCTCCATGCGATCGTTTGGACACCGTGCTGGCATAAACACTTAGTGCAGGCCCCAAACGGTCCTTGACAGATACTCGCGGTATTGATTCACTGGCAGCCATTGGTTGCCCCTCAGGTGTAGGTGTCCTACTCTTCCCCATAAATACCAACGTAGAACGACCGCGATGTGATTGAAAAATACTCAGGATACTAGAACTCAGCCCTCCTTCTAGCGCCAATGTTAACGCCAAGATCTTCTCCCGCGTCCCAATCACGTAAGACGCCCTGATCCTGCACAGTTCAACAGGTCAACACCAAAAGCTTGACGGCCTGACCGTCGAGGGATAGCTCCGGCGTGAAAGTCAGTACAGGTGATCACAAGGTTAACAATAGAGGAAAAATAATGACCAGTGTCTGAGTGAGAGTGAATAATAATAATGTGTGTTGTGTTTTGTTACCTCTTTTCCTTTTGTGATCCTTGCCCCATACGTTCCCTAGACCCAGTTTACTGTGCCACCCACTATCTCCTAACACCTCCTCTCACCCCCCGGTCATCTCAGCCGAAAGTATGTAGCTTATTTTCCTACCTGCTACCACTGTTACCTCCCTCCGGTAGTCGGAGTCCCATCCTCATTAATGTCATGCAGAAAGGTGGCAGACATAACAGTCAACTACTACCTTTTGTGATGATTACCGGTCAAAGATAGGATAAGTGACAGCTTACATAACGGACCAATCTAATGACTAAGCCCAATACTATAGTCAAGTAGCGAGGCCCAAATCATTCGACCCAATATAACAAAAGTGACATAGTCCAAAGGACAAGCCCATTCGGCCTGGCCCAGTATGAAAAGTATTATGGCCCAACACTTATAATTAATAAATAATTGCATATATCTAATTTAATTAATAAATTAGACTTAAACATTACTTTATTTAATATACTTATTTTCTTTCATATTAAAAAACTCATTTAATTTAATTAATTCATTAAACTAAATCTTCAAAGAAAAAAATTTATCTTTACTTTAACTTAATTATTATACACTAGTAACTAAATTATTATACCATAATTTCATAAATTATTTATTTTTCTCAATAAATAAATTATTTAAAATATTTATTCAATTCAATAAATATTTAAGATTAATTACAAAATTCATTTAATTCATTTAATAGTTAACTCAACTATTAAACCTCACTTTCTCAATATATGAATATATATTTCTCTTCACACCGGATCACATATTTCCAAATATATAACACGAATATATACATACTCAAACTCAAAACATCTCATAATAAGAATTTTAATTACTAGATTCCTATTTTAATAACTTATAAAAATTTGGGATGTCACATCCTTCCCTCATTATAAGGATTCCGTCCTTGGAATCACCGAAACCCTACCTTACTAAGGTTTTCACAAAATTTCTTTCACAATTATCGTTGAATAACTTCAACACGTTAACTTAATATAAGTTTTATATTTCCTACTACATTCATTTTTTTTCAACAAATTCTAGGTTTTATTTCATAACCTTTATTTAGACTTAATTATATTTCAGTATTACATATTCTTTAACCAATTCATTTTCTTTTTTTAAAGACTGTTATCATAAATACTCGGGATATTACATTTAAAGTCTCTGTGTTCTTGACAGTAGTATAAAGTTTTTACAAATTTTCTGTAAGCCAAATGTTTATAATTGGTGATGAAAATTATGTCCATATGTAATTGTAATATTATAACTAGCATACATATATATATATATATATATATATATATATATATATATATATATATATATATATTTATGTGTGTGTGTGTGTGATTGTATGTTAGATTACGTCTGAAAGAAAGAGAATGGTCTTACAATGAACCTATGTATGAACGTGGTTTGTAGGAGTACCAAAATTAGTACTTGACTGTGAGCTAATTGTGAAATTGAACCTTGAATATGTTAATTTGGTAAGAAAGAAATAGAACGTAGTTCAAATGAATCAATTTGGTGTATAATAGGAATTACAGTGTTAACTTTGTCAAACAATGTCAAAAATAGAGTTTTGGTTTAAAACATGGCATTCAAGGATTTAATCTTTCAAAATTTATTGTTTAGTTATTTTAAATTAGTATATGTATGATGGGTAACGTTTATGTGTAATTTATGTAAGTTATACATGATAAATTGGTGTTAGAAATTATGATACAGACAAAAATTAGCTTTCTTCTGTTCTTCATGCTCGATTCTGTAAGTTCGGCGCCTCAGCGCCAAAATCAGTGTCGTAGCCTCGACTTTCGCACCGCAGCGCCGGCCCATGGCCTGGGATTCGCGCCGCAGCGCCATCCACAGTGCAAACTGTGGCGTCGCAGCGCCGGTTAGTAGAATGGCCAGAAATGATTTTTCTTTTACACAGAGTCTGTAAATGTTGATATGGTGCAATATTATGACTGTTAAAAAGTAATTTTGTTATTTTGGTATTATATTGCTAAGAAGGAGTATATTATTAATACTTAACAAGTTTTATTATTATTTTATTGATGTAACTTGATTATGTGATAAAAAAATCAAGCTATACATGAAATAGGTACTTATTTGTATACAGAGTATCTGTGGTGGCTAATTATATCCTAATGATATGTGATTAGGATATTGTGAATCAAACTGTTATAGTCTAGCTTACACACAAGGCAAGTTTTCTAAACCTTATCTTTTGATATTAAGCAAGATTCCTTACCCTATCTCGATTACAATTACACAAGTTTTCTAACTCTAAACTTTCGTTGAGCAAGTTTCTTAATTCTAATTATATTGTGCAAGTTCTAAACCTTATCTCTTGATATCAAAAAGGTTTTTCACTTTAACTTGTTTGCTAGCATGCAAGCTTATCGTTCAAATTACTATTTATTATGCATGCTCAATACTCAATTCTAAATAAGATTTAAACATTAGCTTAATATTGTTCAAGTAAGGTATGTTATGTTATTCAATACTTATGCTATTAGATTATTCCTAAAGCTTAACCTTAATATACAATGTCAATTCATTTATGATTTATTCCATAGCACATTGTTGTTGTATTTTATTCAACTAATCCTTATTTGATGTTCGTTGAATTCCAAATTACCTTGAAACGTATCCAAATCAAACTTACTTTGGTGCGAACTTGTATTCTAAATGCTGAGATGAACAACCCTATTATAGGAGATAATTTACGCATAGCGTTGAAATGTTTGTGCACAATACATTGTACGAAGGGCTGATCCCCCTAAGTACGAGGAGTCCCTATAGTCTTATGACTGTTAAAGTTTAAGTTGAAAGATTACTTATAACTATGGACATAGTTCGTGGTCTTGTGATCCTCAGATATATATTTCATATTCTGATTAGTATTGATAGAGCATATTATTCAATTCTATTGAGCCTAGACATTTGGCGGTTGTTATGAAGTTTTATTCATTGTCATTTCAAGTGAGCATTGTTTGCTCACTCTTACTTATATAAATATTACAGCTAAAGTTGAGAAGGTCAATGTACCTAGCACCAGTAAAGGGAAAGGAAAGATGAACAAGTATTGAAGACTTGCAAACATGTTGACATTTTGTTGTCAGACTTTATTTTAATTATTGTAATGAAGTTATTTAATTTTTTGCATATGATGTTTGTATTTGAAGATTAGATAACCTGGGAGATTTTTATTAATGTAATCCTTTAATGGGAATGTTTATTATCAAGTTTTATTATGATTGGGTAGTTAGACATGAATGTTTTATCAAGTGAACACCAAATTTTGTGGGAATGAAGTACCCGAATTTGGGGGTGTCACAGTGCAAGGATGCAAAGTATTAGCGTGTTGGTAAAACGCCGGTAAAGGCAAGTCTTTCAGTTCTTTTTTTCTATGCGAACTTGATGATGAACTGCTTTAAAATTTTATTGTATGATGTATTATATATGTCAGAAGTATGAAATGTGAAAGTCAATCTATGACTATGATGACTGAGCTATGAATGTTGATTGAGTAAGGAACTCAATCTTTATAGTTGTTATGTGAGCTACAACATGTATGCTATGTTAGTTTTATGATTATGAGATGTATGTTGAGCATGTTATTATGTGCTACGTGATGCATGAAAATTGTTAGATTTTGCTGAGCTGTCGAGCTCATTCTTGCAAATAACCATTTTTGCAGATTCAAGAATTGAAGGTAACGCTATGTGCTACTTGATTGATATGGATCAAAAGTGATACATGAAGATTTAATATCCTAACCAAGTTGTTATTCTTTTAAACCATGTCTAATGTTTTGGTAAATGTATTAATGTTGTATTGTAATATCGTTTTGCGATGTAAACTCTTGTAGTATTAAAATGATTCTGAGATATTTAGATGTAAAGGTTAAAAGTTTTGGGAACGAGAATAGTTTGTAATAGAAAATTTTAATTATTCCGCAAATTTTAATGGTTGTATTATCATTTAATGATGTAAAATTAGAGGTTGAATGTATTGTTAATGACCGAAGTCGAGAATTAAATTATTTAAATTTTGGGGTCGTTACAGATATACCATCAATTTTTTCAATTGATTGATCTGTTCTTTGATGGACTATAGCTTCTGCTCTATTAAAGGTTGTCCTTCTGAATAACCTGTCTTTGCAAGGTTACTTTCAGTGGAAGATTCTCTAATATACTTGAGGTATTTGGAACCTTCTCTACTCCCCATGCTGATCATGTTTATACCTTCCTCATTGTGCTGAGGTAAAGGATTGTCTTGGACATGTGGTTGTTCTGGTGTTGTCACAACAATTTCACCACTATCTATCATGTCTTGGATCTTATGTTTCAGAGACCAGCATTCTTGGGTATCATGGCCAAGGAACCTAGAATGGTAAGCACACTTTTTTCTTGGGTCAAAACTTTTCCCATTTGGATTTGCAGGTGAGAGAAGCTGCATGATTTTCTTCTGGTTAGTTAGAAGCTTCAATATGTTTTCAAGTGAATCCCCTAAGGGTGTAAAAATTCTTATGTGTTTAACTTCTCCTGCTTTCTGAAATGGAGGATTTAGAGGCTTTACAACTGTTTGGAATGAAAAGTAAGTATTCTGCTTTTGAATGGGTGGGTTCTGACTGCCTTGCTGATTCTAACCCCGCAATATCAAGGATACATTTTCTTCCTTCTTCTTATGGGTTCTCCTAGGATTAGTCACATAATTTCCAGTCTGGATATGCTCAGTAACTGCCTCTAAAGCAGTGAGGACTTTGATCTTTCCTGACCTCAACCCCATTTCAGTCATTTCTCCATGTTTAATCATTTTTTAGAACGATTTTCCTATTCCAGCTATGACTCTCTCATAATATGGAGTTTCCTGTATATCGATGAATGTCATCACCATTTCAGTTTCTGTCATGGGAGGAATGACTTGTGCAGCCATACGTCTCCATCTTTGTGCATATTCCCTAAAAGACTCAGTACTCTACTTTTTGACTTTGGTCACTTGATATCTATCAGGTGCCATTTGTGACTGGAAACTGTATTAATTTAGAAAGGCATGGGCTAGCTCTTCCCAGCTGTGGATTTTGGAGTTGTCAAGTCTGGCGTACTATGCTCTTTGGCTTCTCCAATTAGACTTTTCTGGAACAGATGCATTCTCAGCTTTTAATCCTCTGTTTAGGATCCAAGTTCTCCAATATACACTTTTAAATGAGTATATGGATCTCCTAACCTGATGTATTTTTCAAAATCTGGGACTTAGAGTTTATTTGGATAACAAGCCCCTAGAAACATGCAAAGATCTGAGTAGTTGACACTCCCATATATTACAGTCCCTTTGATTGGCCGGATAGTTTCTTCTATTTGTTGGACTTTCTTTTTAATGTCCCCAGTTTCTTGGTCATCTTTGAGATTGATGATTTCAGGAGTTTTGTTGGGTTTTTCATTGGACTGAGGTTCAAGTATTCGTGTTTCCACCTTTTTATCAGTACCCTGATTGCCTCCTTATGAAGAGGACTCTGGTTGAATGGGTGTCTGTTGACCCTGAGTATTTTTACTCTTTTCTTTCAGTAGGATAGCCAGCTCTGCTATCTGATTTCTAAGTCCCTCAAACTCTTCTCAAGATACAGGAGTAGATTCAGATGGGGCACTTGTAGCCATGTCTGAAGATAGGCTTTGTGCCTTTTTAGACTTTGATCTAGTAGTAGGACCAATCTTACATACAAAAAAGGGTATGTAGTTTAGCCCTAATAAACACTAACAATATGCATGCTATACAATGTGTCAGTTTTTAGGGGTTTTTTAATGTTTTCCTGCAAAACAAAGGTTAGTTGTTTTGGTGACAGGATAGCATGACAGGGTTTGATATTTGACATAGAATTTACATTTGACAGGAATTGACATTTAATATTTGACATGGAATTAAAATTTGACATGAATTGAAAGGAAAAGCATAAAGAGACTTCCCTTCGCGTTTGGTTTATCAGAGGCTGGCCTATCTTAGGTTACTCTCACGGGCTTTTCGGCATGAAGGTTCCCAGATTATTGCAATCTACTAGATGGAAAGTTAGTCCGATCTTTCAGTTAGAGCGGATCTGAGTGGCGCCTTTCTTGAGCCTCGCGAGATTATGCTCATCTTGAGTTCAGTAATCAGCCACCGATGGGTTTGCCTCCTGGTGGAGGAATCACACAACATGCATTCACATACATCGCGCCTCACCGTATGTAATATGCTGACATTGTGCGAAGAACTAATATAAAACATTGTAAATAGACATTCATTCACATCCATTCAATGTAAAGACAGCATTCACACACATACAGATAAAAGGGAATTGAAAAGATTGAAATGCGACTTAAGCCCTCTACTGTCCCCAGCGGAGTCACCACCTGTCGACGCTGTTAGGTTTGTAATATTCATGAACGCAATCAAATTGCATAAAATAAGTGAAAACGTGGAAAATTAGAGTTTAAAAATTTTACAAACCATATACCCGGATCATCCTTTATGCACAATTATTAATTAAACGAAAAGATAAAGAATAAGAATCATACCCTTGAAGATTTGAGCTTTCTCAGGTACAAGTTCTCCTCCAAATCCTTTTCGCGCTCAACTTGAATCCATCGAGTTTGGTTCCTTCCTTTGATCAACGTTAGCCACCTAAGTGTTTGGCCTCTAGAGGTGATCCACCAAGGAAGAAGAAATATTCAAGAAGATGGGCGATTGGAAAAATCCTAGTTTTTCTATCTCTCGTAGAAAAAGGTGTACTCTCCAACAATTGGAATCACGTATGTTGTGAAAAAATAAACAACCACTCTATCACCCATAATAAGACTCCTCTTATTTACAGATGTGGGCAACCCTCCTTAACAATTAAGAAATTGGGTTTTATTTTAATTAATTAAATCCTTTAATTAATTAGGCTCCTAATCTTATTAGGAATAATTAATTAAACTTTTAATTAATTAGCTTACTAATCTTATTAGGAATAAATGAGAGTACTTTTATTAATTAATTCCCAAACTCTTTTAGGAATTAAATAATAACAATAATAGTAACAATAATAATAAGACTCCACTTATTAATTTATATTTAATATTTCTAAAATATTAAATAATAAATTTTAAGCTATTTAATTTATTCTAACATCATAGATTAAATTAAATATACTTAACTTATTATTACGATTATGTCATTAACTTCTTAAATAATTATTCTTCCTTTTATGGTGTGACCCTTTAGGTTCTCCTTATTAAACCGGTTGTGAATAAATCAATTAGAACAATTCTAATCTTATTTAAATAAATAAATTAAAATATTAATTTATTTAAATAAATAATATTTATTCTACAATAGGGATAAACCTCCCTAGCGATTAACGACTTTCCAGATAATATAGATTTCAACATTAATCATAAAATAACCTTTGAGTAAATAGTTACCGTACAATTCAATCCTTCCACCATACAATGTCCCAATTAAATATAAGACATGGAATTACTGTCAAGTCTTATTTTATTTAATTATATGTTTTTCGATTCTTAAATGCAAAACTCCAAATAGTGCAAATTAGAAGCTCCTTTCTAATTTCATTATGCCTTGGCCAAGGACTACTGGGTTGTCATTTATCGAATCGCATAGGACATTTCTCTTCTTTTACTAGAAGCGGTAGATTCTTTATTGATCATACATTATCTCTATGTACAACTTATTATACTCAAGCATACCCTTTGATATACCCTAAGGGTCTTAAGGAATAAGTCAAAGTATAACTCATCCAAGATACTATGATGATCTCAAGTCCAAGAATCACTTGTACTACTATCACTACAAGAATTCCTATTGACAGGCAAGTAAAACTCCATTAGGTACTCCTTAGCGAGCCACGTTTAGTGAACTTATTCTCTAATAAGCACCTACATACTTACTTTAGTGTCTCCACACAAATGATCATGAGATCAATCATCCTCATCCAATGAGCAAGCAACGTATGTACCAATCTATCCAGATTCACTAATCCCCAATTAGTAATCCAATGATTGGGAACTATTTTAGTTTTAAGCTTTCTAAGAATTTAGATCTCATTAGAATGATCATCATCATTATTCTAAAAGCATTGCTTAAAACTATGGGTTTATCACATATTATAAAACAGCACCATGTAGATAATTAAAAGCCTTTAATAAATTAATAATTTTTATTAATAAATGAATAAGATTGTTACAAAGTATATACTTTATCATCAAACATGATTGGCTTGTGTGCATACTACTTTCAATCTCCTACTTGCACTAAAGTCAATCGCCATGGTATCTCATACCCTTCTTCTCTAAGTGACGATTATCCTGCTGTTGGATAAGCTTTAGTTAATGGATATGTAATGTTGTTCTTGAGAGTCCACTATCTCTATAGTAATTTCCCATCTTTCAATGATTCTTATAATCAAATGAAAGTGCCACAACACATGTTTAGATCCAAGATGAGACTTAGAAACTATTCCTAGTTCTATAATGAACTTTTCATCCAAACAATCAACTTACAGCTTCATTTATAGCTATATACTTTGTCTTTATTACAAAGCCAACAACTCTTTGCTGTTTAAAACCTTTCCAATTCACTGCACCGCCATTTAAAGTAACACTTTACCTTAAAGTGGATTTTCTTTCATCTTGGTCTATCTGAAAAAACTCGAGTCTGTTAAGCCCTCTAGTTTTAATTCAGACCCACCATGAATATGATCACATCCTTAGTGTCGGTTAAGTACTTTAAGATATTTTTCACTGTCTTACAGTGATCTTCTCCAGAATATGACCGATCATCATTAGGTCTCGTATATTTCATTGTATACATGATTGTCACTCATGCGATCTCTCTTTTCAGGAGTCTATAGGGACTATTAAGAGAGATACACTCCATGGCTCATCAACATGAGACATCCCTTGGAGTTTGCCATGCTAAACGACTTTAGCATCAAATGAATATACGTTCCTTGGATTAAGTCGAGTATCCTATTAAATCTATCTATATAGATTTGTATCCCCAATAACGATACTCTTCCCAAATCATTCGTGGAGGAATGTTTAGACAATTTTATCTTTACTAATTGTAGCATTAGTATGTCATTCATTATCCGTAATATATCAACATATAATACTAGAAATGTCACGACGCTCCCACTGACCCTTTTGTACACACTAGGTTCATTCTTATTTGTGATAAAATCAAACTCTTTTGATTTATTTCATCAAAACGAATGTTTCACTTTTGAGAAGCTTGCTTCAATCCATTTCTCTGAGTGTCTACAACTCTTACCTCATCATATGTAACTAGATCATCATGATGTGTACCTCATCATCATTATCTATGATGAATCCATACCTCCTAGGTATCTTCGGTACTATTCTAGGTTTATGATTCGGTTGTGTTACAATAGGTCCATCTACAGGTTCCTCTTATTTAACTTATAGTGATTTGTAGTTCTGGAACTCTTCAAGATCTATTATCCTCCCACTAGCCCCTTCAATGATAAACATCTTTATCTTAGAAGGTAGTATGTTTCGCAACAAACACCTTTTGCTAAGTAGGATTATAGAACATATACCCTAAACTTACTTTAGGATGTCCCACAAATCTATACTTGTCAAATCTTGTCCCAAGCTTATCCTTTGAAACTTTTTCACATAAGCTGGACAACCCTTTATCTTAACTTACTTAAAATTAGGAATCCTTCATGTCCATAACTTTTATTGAGTTTTGTGGTCGGATTTTGAGGCTACCTTTTTGTAGATATGCAGCCATTTCTAGGACATTATCCCAGAAGGATACTGAAATGTCAGTACAATCATTATGGACCGCACCATGTCCAATAAGGTATGATTTTTTCTTTCAGATACATCAATCAATTATTGTGTATCAGGAGGTGTCCACTGTGAGAAAACCATTTGAGATGATCTAGAAACTTATTGCACAAGTATTCCTTCCTTGACCCGATCAAAGAATCCTAATACTTTGCCAATTTGTTTCACTTCTGAATTCTTTGAACCTTTCAAATAATTCACACTTGTATTTCAGCAAATACACGCATTCAACTCTTTGAATGATCATATCCTTTTCTTATACTAATTTGTTCAATATGCAAAATTATTTTCACGTAAGTCAAGTATACTAAATCCATTAAGTAATATTTCAGTTCTATACAAAACATTATTATTATAAATAGAACAATAATTCTTCTTAAATATAATACCAAAGATTTCATTGTCCATCAACAAAATGAAAATAATGTTTCTAACAAGAACTGGAATACATGCAATAACAACTTATTGATTTAATAGATTTGTCTGTAGGCATTGCTAAACTATAAGTTTCTATGGCTAATGTAGCAATATTTGCTTCATTTTCCACACATAGAATTACTTATATTTGTTTAGCTTTCTGCTTTTGCATGGTCCCTTCATAAATCTATACTTATTATAACCAAAGTCGGTATCCAATACCCAAGTAGAACCTTGACTTAATGAAAAAATTATTTTTAATTATGAACAAAATTGTATTTGTAACCGAAACTTCACTAAGCTTCTTATGGTTAGCTCTGCAAGATGCTTCTCGCAGTTTCTTTTCCAGTGTCCTGGCTTAACTCAGTGGAAGCAAACTCCTTTGCTATCCGTATCAGTTTTGTTCTTATTATCCTTTGTTTTTGCCTTTCTATTTACCTTCTTTGAATCATTCTTCTTTTCAGAAGATCATTTGGCCCCTACAAGTAAAACTTGGTCTTTCTTAGTTGGAAAGTGACTCTCAACATTTTTCAACATGTTAAGCAAATCAGCGAAGCTGAAATCTAGCTTGTTCATATGAAAAAATTCACAACAATTGTGAAAGGAGTCCGGAAGTGAGTACAAGATCAAATCTTGGCTCAACTCTTCATCCATGACAAAACCTGTTGTCCTAATTGATCAATCAAATTGATAATGTTAAGGATTTTTATCTGTACTGTAGTGTCATCGGTCATTCTAAATCGGAAGAGCTCCTTAGATATCTGATATCTATCAGTCCTACTTTTCTCACCATCAACTACTTGATGTGTAGGAATATAGTAGGAGCATCCATAGTTTATGCTGACGCTGAAGCTCATTACTCATGGATGCGAGCATGATGCATTGAGCTAACTGTGCATCATCTTGCCACTTTCTAAAAGTAACAATCTCTTCCTCAGAGGCATTGTCTACAACCATTGCAGGGATAGGCGTATTAAGGACATAAGATAGCTTTTCAGCCATGAGATCTATTCTCAAATTCCTTAACCAATCTATTTAATTCGGTCCGGTTAAATACCATCTAATATGCTTCACAGTGATAGTAATTTAGACATTATAAAATTCTGTAAATGATTTTATAATTAACAACATTTTAGCATACATTCTTTTATTAATTACCAAAATAAATTAGGTCTTGTTTTAAATTGGTATCTCCCATTATTTTCTTCAAACTTTATTACCCTCAATATATATAGTTCGGCAATATCTAATTAAAGATATGCTAGTGAGAATAAGGATCCCATTTCAAATGTATATAGCCTTGTGTGTGCACAACAAACTATATATAAATAAATAGGTAGACAACTCTTGTTAAGTACATTAACTATGCAACTCCTTGTATTTTGCCTCTTAAATCATAATGGTCAAGTGTGTGCACATCCATATAAGTGAAGAGAAAACTACAGCCCGTGTGTGCACAACAAAGTAGTAATGTTCAATTCCTTATAAACATCATATGTAATAAAAATAACATCTTAAATATTTAATACTTGCCTTGTGTGTGCACAACAAACTCATATTAAATATTCAATAGTCTATTATTTCTATCATGCTAGAAGGAGACGCTCAATATTCCAAATATCTTTGAACGTTACAACTTAATATAAAATATTTGAGGGGGTTGTTATTAATTTATCTCATCTTGTTTAGCACGCATGCACACACACACACACACACACACACACACACACACACACACACACACACACACACACACATATATATATATATATATATATATATATATAATACGTGTCATATTAATTAACATGCGAAGCCTGTTTGCATAATATATAATATATATAATACTAGCATGCGTATATAAAATACTATATTCTACCCGGATTGATTATGGACTTTATTCTAGTTTGGTTCACTAGAGCCACCAAGTGAACCAAAAGGTCAAACCTAGGGGTGCAAGAATTAATATTTAAATATAACTATTACATTTAAACTCGGGCTCCATTACAAACGAGTCTTCAAGCGCTCCTTTCTCCTTGATCTCTAATTTTTCAAAATTAATTCTAACTATTCCTATTACAAAACTATTTAAAATAAATAGAAACCTTGATCAGCAATCAAGGGGAAGTACATAGGAGGGAGATAAAATTTATATTAAGAAAAAATTAGAGAAGACGAGGTACGCAGACCCCATTTAATAAAACTCATACATATATGCATCCAACTAAAATAAAATCCAATCACATTGGTCAATAGTCCATAATCAATCCCATTTATTATCATACACATCACCATATGCATTAATAAATAACATTCATCTCATGAATAATAAACATTCAATATATATATTGACATCATTTAATGGGCAAATATAGTTAGCATAAAATCTAATTTTGAATCAAAATAAATTCTTTTATTTTAATCTAAATTTAAATCAAAATAAACTTCTTTTATTTTAATTTATCCTATTTTGAATAAAATAAACTATTTTATTTTAATCAAAATAAACTCATTTATTTTAATTAATTATGGAATCAAATTCCAAGTAAAAAAAATAAAACTCTTTTATTTAAAGGAACCACGGATTATATTTCCTATTCACAAATAAACCCCTTTATTTTGAATAATATGAAATCTTATTCCATATCTAAATAAACTCCTTTATTTAAGGAAATTAGGATTCTCTTTCCTATTCAGAAATAAACTCTTTTATTTTGAATAATATGAAATCTTATTTCTTATCTAAATAAACTCCTTTATTTAAGGAAACATGGAATCCAATTTTAACTCTAATTAGTTAGCATGAAATTTAATTTTAAAATTAAAATAAACTTTATATTTTAATATTAAAATAAACTTTTTATTTTAAAATTAAAATAAACTTTTATTTTAATTATAAAATTATTAAGATATATATATATATATATATATATATATATATATATATATATATATATATATATATAATCTAGTTACCTTACTAGCACTGCGAATCACCGAATGAATGAATATTCATATTATAATATATATAATATACTAATGGAAGTCCAGCACCAAGACTCAGGAACATGACACATATCTTTGACTTGTGGTATAACCTTTATGCGTAAGACATACTCCTTCCTACCCAAGATCTTGACAGGTACCTCCTCATACGTTAAATCTTCGGTTATCTCGTCTAGTTATAACTCAATAATGTGCTTTGGATCTTTCACATATTTACGAAGCATAGATATATGAAAAATATTATGAACACGAGACATGCTTGGAGGTAATGCGAGTCTATAGGTCATATTTCCTACCCGGTCAAGAATTTCAAATGAACCAACAAATTGTGGATTGAGCTTTCCTCTCTTCCCGAATCTAGTAACTCCCTTCCGTGGAGCAACACGTAACAATACATGATCCCCAATATTAAATTCCACGTCCTTTCGATGAAGATCCGCATAACTCTTTTGTCGATCTTGTGCCATTTGTATACGTTGTCAGATCATTTGGATCTTCTCTATAGTCATATGTACCAACTCTGGTCCCAACAATGTTACTTCACCCACCTCATCCCAGCATACTGGAGAGCAACACTTTCATCCTTACAATGCTTCGAATGGAGCCACACCTTTACTTGCCTGATAACTGTTGTTGTAGAATAATTCCACCAATGGTAGGTACATATCCCAACTTCCTTTGAAATCTAGGACGCAGAGTCTTAATAGATCTTCAAGAGTTTGAATAGTCCTTTCCGATTGCCCATCCGTTTGAGGATGGTATGCCGAACTGAATCGTAAATCCGTACCCATTCTGCAAACTGACCCAAAATCGTGAAGTGAATCTTGGATCTCGATCAGAAACTATGGATACTGGCATACCATGCAATCTCATAATCTCATTCACGTACATATGAGCAAGACGTTCAAGGGAATAAGTCTCCCGTATCGACAAGAAATGAGCAGACTTGTTTAATCTATCAACAATAACCCAAATCGCATCTATGCCTTGAGAAACCTTGGGAAGACCCATAATGAAATCTATGGTAATGTGTTCCCACTTCTATTTCGAAATCTCAAGTGGTTGCAATGGACCCTTTGGCACTTGATGCTCTGCCTTTACACGTTGAAAAGTTAAACACCTCGAGATAAACTCCGCAATCTCTCTCTTCATATTGTTCCACCAAAATGTATGTGGAAGATCATGATACATTTTGGTACTCCCGGGATGGATTGCAAATGGTGTGTTGTGTGCCTCCATCATGATTCTATGCTTCAAGTTAGAATCGTTAGGAACACAAAGTCTGGAGTTGACTCAAAGTATTCCTTCTTCATCGATTCTTACTTCTGGAATAGCACCTTGCACTTTCTTCTTCATACGCATCAGCTCCAGGTCTGTAGCTTGAGCAGCTTTAACTTTATTGATTAAAGTCAGTTCTACTCGTATATTTGATATCATCACATGGGTACTTGGAGCCTTTAACTCTATCTCCATCCTTTACAAGTCAAACAAAATGGGCATTTGTGTTGACAATATCGCACTTGTACCTGCATATGATCTTCTACTCAATGCGTCATCTACTACGTTCGCTTTTCCAGGATGATATTGGATGGTATGATCATAATCTTTCAGTAGCTCGAGCCAACGTCTTGCCGCACGTTGAGTTCCTTTTGGGTGAAGAAACTTTTGAGGCTTTTATGATCTGTATAGATCTCCACTTTCTCCCCATATAGGTAGTGTCTCTAGATCTTTAACGTGAAAATGACTGCTGCCAACTCCAGATCATGAGTAGGATAACTCCTCTCATAGTCTTTGAGTTGTCACGAGGCATAGGCTATGGCTTTCTCATGTTGCATGAGAACACATCCTAACCCTTTGCTCGAAGCATCGCTGTAGATAACAAATCCATCCGAATCAGATGGTATTGTCAGAACAGGTGCCGAAATGAGTCTCCTCTTGAGCTCTTGGAAACTCTTCTCGCATTCCTCGCTCTATACAAATTTTGTATCTTTCTGAGTCAGCTGAGTTAACGAAGTAGCGATTCGAGAAAATCCTTCCACGAATCTCCGATAATAACCGGCTAAGCCCAGAAAGCTACGTACTTCAGTCACCGACTTCAGTTGCTCCCAACTTTGTATTGCTTCAATCTTTGTCAGGTCAACAGATACTCCATGTTTTGACACCACGTACCTAAGGAATGCTACTTCCTCAAGCCAGAACTCGTATTTCTTCAGCTTGGCATATAGCTTGTTATCACAAAGCCTTTGAAGTACCAGCTTCAAATGGTGCTCATGATCTTCACGGCTTTTGGAATAGTTGAGGATGTCATCAATAAAGACAACAACGAACTGATCCAAATATTCCTTGAACACACGGTTCATCATATCCATGAAAGCAGCAGGAGTATTAGTCAATCCAAAAGACATGACTAAGAATTCATAATGCCCGTACTGTGTTCTGAAGACAGTCTTTGGAATATTCTCAATTTTAATCTTCAGCTGATGATATCCAAAACGAAAATCGATCTTTGAAAAGAATTGTGCTCCTTGCAACTGGTCGAATAGGTCATTATTGCGAGGTAGCAGAAACCTATTCTTGATGGTGACATGGTTCAATTCCCGATAGTCAATACAAAGTCACATACTCCCGTCTTTCTTCTTTATGATTAAAATAGGAGCACCCCAAGGAGATGTACTAGGACGAATGAAACTGATGTCTAACAACTCCTGTATTTGGACCTTTAACTCCTGAAGTTCAATAGGAGCCATTCGATATAGGGTTTTAGAAATGGGTTTTGTACCAGGTTCAAGGTCAATAAAGAATTCAACTTCACGTTCTGAGGGTAGACTGGAAAGTTCTTCAGGAAATACGTCAGGAAATTCACTAACAACAGAAATATTATTCAAATCTGACGTATTTTTGTTCAAGTCCATGACATGGGCTAAGAAAGCTTGACATTCGTTTTTCAATAAACGAATGGCTTTATGGCTTGATATGATAGTGGGTGACTTTAATGGTTTAGTTGCTTGAATTCGCATAACAGGTTGGTTAGGAATATAAAAACTAATAACCTTACGAAAATAATCAATTTTAACATGATGAGTGGTTAACCAATCAATCCCTAAAATCACATCAAATGCAAGTATTTTCAAAGAAATAAGATCAACTGGTAATGTGTTGGTGCCAACTTCGATCAAGTAAGATTTATAAACAGTGGATGTAATGAAAGTTTCTCCTAACAGAGTCTCAACAAATAAGTCAAAGTCTAATTTCTCCGGAGTCAAGTTCAAACGTTGAGCACAAATAGGAGAGATAAAAGAATGGGTAGAACCGGTATCTAGTAAGGTATAAACTTCGTAAGAGTTTATGATTAACTTACCCGTGATCACCTCGTTCGGGTTCCTCGCGTTTTGGGTAGTCACGACAAACGCTTTTCCAGGAACCACTTACTTTGACTTGTTCGGGATAGCCTTTGGAGTCCCATTCCCACTAGATTTGGTTTCACTACAGGATAATCTCTAGTTATATGACCTTCCTTTCCACAGTTATAACACGATTGTTGTGGGCAGTTTGGGCTGATGTGTCCCTCTTTCCCACATTTATAACATACGACCGGTGGTCGTTTTTCTCCCCTAAGAACAGTTGATTTTGGTGTTGATGTCTTCACGTTGTCATTATTGTACTTTCTCTTTTTAAAATCCCCCCCCCCCGACTCGCTTCTTCTACTATCATGGCCATGATTACCACCAAAGTGGTTACCACTTTTGTCCGAATTATTTCCTCCCCACTGGTTGTCATTGCTCCGATGACTGCTGCCACCGGTATGACCCTAGTTATGGTCCCTCGGTTGAACATACTCATTATCTTGCTCTAATAATTTAGCCCTGTTCACAACATCTGAATATAGAGAAAATTTTTGAGAAATAAGATATTGCCGAATTTTGGGTTTCAGACCTCTTAGAAATATCTGCGTCATACGTTCCTCATTCTCTACCAAATGAGGTACAAACCTGGATAACTTTGAGAACTTAGCCTCATACTGGGACACAGTAATGTTGTTCTATTCCAGTCTAATAAACTCTACCTCTTTTATATGACGAATACTTTCAGGAAAGTACTTGTCATTGAACAATTTCTAAAACGTTTCCCAAGACATGTTGAGTGCGCCAGGCTGGGTACGCTTAACAGATTTTCACCAGTAATCTACCTCACCACGGAATATAAAGGTGGCGAATGGAACCTTTTGTTCCTCCGTGCATCCCAAGACATCAAATATCTTGATAATTTGCTTAATCCACGTTTTCGCCTTGATCGGATCCGGCTTTCCCAAAAATTCTGGTGGTCCCAACTCTTTGAACTACTTGGCTGTGACAAGCCGCGTGTTGCTATTATTTCCACCCATATTTTGTACACGAGTCTCCCTCGTCTAATTTTTCATAAACTACAAAAAGCTTCTAAACATCACATCATTCATCGTTTGATCGGTGGTGTTGTTTACAGGAGGAACATTGTCGTCCTGTTGCACGTTCTCCTGGTTGGTGATTAAAGGTGTCTCCTGGTTGGTGATTAAAGGTGTCTCCACGCTCTCATTCACTCCATTGTTAACATTTTCAGCTGCCATTCTCAAATACTACCATAAAACAAGGGTTAATTAAAGAAATTGACATTCCATATATTATCCCTATATTCCAACCAACTAATTAAACACAAATAAGCTTAGATAGGACACACTAGCGAAGGATTTACTCGTCACTCCCTTCCTAGTTCTAACCCCAGATCTCCATCAAAGATCATATCCCTAAGCTCTGATACCCACTGTGATGCCCTCAAAAAAGGTCCACACAACCCATTTTGAGTCGCCAAATACATGGTAAAGAAAATAACTACAACTTCATTATTACAATTGTCGTGCAAAATATGACAACACATATGATGTGAGTTTAAATACAAATATTATCTTCTAAACAGTATTCAAACTCAAATAAGTCCTCATTACAATTATTGATACACTATTTTACAAAAATAGTGAGGACTGCTAAAACAACTAACTTAGAACATCACTCCACACCCCGACTAGTTCCCGCTAGTTCCCACTATATTCTCGCCTCCTTAGAAGAAAAATGGAACAAAAAGGAAAAAGGTGAGCTCAACTAGCCCAGTAAAGAATATTATGACTAAGATAATGTACAACAAATTATCATTAGCCTTCAATAAATCAGATAAAATATAATGGACAACAAATTTTAGATCAATATTTGCAGCGAAAATAACAATTCATTAGAAGAGTTAAGTAAAGAATGAAATCTACTATCTTCTATGATTTAAACGCCCATCATCAATATTTTATCACTGTAGCATCAATCAATACACATCTTGAATCAAATATTCATCTTTGCACTACGGGCCAAAGATATTCATTTGTATCCCCAGTTGGTCATGTTCATCTCAACACCTGTTCATCTTTGCACTATGGGTCAAAGATATTCATCAGATAATCATTCATCTTTGCACTACAGGCCAAAGATATTCAGTTATATCATCATTTAGGACTGAGGATGATAAAAAATATTTTAAAGAAACTAATCCAGTGAGATAAAAGGACAAAGATTAGGGATTCGTACTTTAAATAATCCAAGTTCAAAAATACTCCGTAATAAACCATAGTGGAGTAAAATTCAAGAATGAAGATCAAAACATGGATACAATCAAAGATAGTAACCATAATAGACATCTTGGACAAAGAAGATAAAATTTTATTTTTCTATGAATAGTACTGTATTCTTGAATAGTATCGTATACGTGAATAGTGTCGTATACGTGAATTATAATCCCGACACAAAAAGGTAAGAATTTTATAAGAAAAATCATACTTCATTAAGAGTACTCATGAATAGTGTCGTATACGTGAATAGTACCGTATACGTAAATAGTAACCTCGACATAAAAAGATAAGAATTTCATCATAAATTCATACCCATTATTTCGGTATAATGATATTGAAATAAATAACATTATTTACGAAAATAATAACATCTCTTTCGAGTATTGAAAGAAAATAACATCATTTACCTTAGTAGAAGATTGAATACTAAAGTAGGGTAGTAGCAGAATACTCTTCTTCTTTGTGTCTTATTTTCTCTCTATAGTTTCTCTCTGTATAACTTCGTGAATTGGTGAGGAAATAATGAAAGAATGAGCTTCTATTTATAGAAGAACTAAAAGTGGCTCTTGGTCATAACGAAGGGTCAAAATGACTCATGGTAATATTGAAGAGACAACTACTATTTGCGAAGGGGCAAATAACTCTTGAATAACCGAAGAGACAGGTAACTCTTGGAAAAGTGAAGAGGCAAGTTACTATTTGCGAAAGTGACTCTTAGATGATGACCTAGGGTCCCACCCATGTTTTTAATAAAAATATTTATTCTCGAAACTTCAATAATTCATAATAATAGC
Source organism: Panax notoginseng (assembly GCA_016801055.1). Lineage (NCBI taxonomy): Eukaryota > Viridiplantae > Streptophyta > Magnoliopsida > Apiales > Araliaceae > Panax > Panax notoginseng. The sequence continues at coordinate 130,515,091 of CM029013.1, read as the reverse complement.
CGCTTTATCAGAAAATCACGAATTTTATGTTCATTCCTTAGGAAATTTAATTCTCTACAACTTTGTAGAAGAAAGTTTTTCCAAATTCTAAACAGAAAATGACCAAAATCCACATACGGATGATTTTTAATACCTCCATTCCGATAAAATACTGATAAAACATCTTAGCATTAATTTCTTCATTTATATCCACATAAAATATATATTTTCTTATCATAAAAATCAATAATTAATTATTCACAAATAATATTACAGAATCACAACAATAACAACCAGGTCGTTCCCGGAAAAGAGGGGGCTTTTCGATAAGGATTTCTCCATACTGGCGCGTAATTAGGTGACCAAAATCCTTTCCTAGACAGAACTTTCTTAGACATTATCAATAATGCTATCTAATAATATTATTCAAATAATATAAATTATTGATCTGATAATGAGAAATACTGTGCAGTGACAATTATTGAAATAACAATAATATAAAATATCAACGCAGCAATTATTAAATCAATAAAATAAAATATTGAACAGTAATTACTATAACAATAATTGAGTAGTGTCATCTTACATAAGAATCAATAATCCATAAATACTGTGCAATACCGTGTGCTACTGTGCAACCACGCGTATTACTGTACTTTAACCACCAGGTATTCGAACAGTATTAACGGTAACAACTACGCCGTTATTTTAAAAAACTCATACTTGTCATTTTTTTCATCCGACAATCTTTCATTATGGGGCCCACAAATGGCTGTGTCGTCATACGAATATTCCACGACCAAACGAATATTCCCCGACAATAATGAGTATTTTATAACCACTTGCTTATTTAGCAAAATTTGCATATTTCACCCATAACTAAAGCATTATATCAAATTAACACCTTATTATTCAAAATAATAGTTAAAGAAATGAAATCTTTATTCATAAAAAGTTGGGATCTTAGAAGATTTGATGTCCCACGGTGCTATCTCCGGGGTTTGATTTGATATCCCACGGGGCTGTCTCCGAGTTTTAAGGTTTACTATAGTCCTCTGGGGCTATCTCCAGGGTGTAAAAAGACATTTTTGCTCTCCTACATGGTTAGTCCAAGGAAAGTAAAATTTCGAGTGTAGACCAGGTAACCCTATATGGAAGGATCAGTCATAGTAGGAGCTTCTCCTAATTTTCTCATATACTTGTGGTTCTCCCGACTTCTTGCGCTAATCATCTTGACTCTCTCTACATCATGTTGAGGTAAGGAGTTGTTGTTAACGTTGGGCTACTCTGGCGCTTTTACCATAATCTCCTCGTTGTCAATTATATTTTGAATTTTGTGCTTTATAGTCCCACAATTCTGAGTGTCATGCCCCGGTGCTTCGGAATGATAAGCACATCTCTTACTAGGATCAGAATTCATTCCTTTACGATCAACAGGTGGAGTAAACTCAGTGATTTTCTTATGTGAAACCAACAGTGCTAATATATTCTCTAATGAATCCCCAAAAGGGTGAATATCCTCCTTTACCTATTTTCCCGGATATTTGGTGTTGTAGGATTTCGGGTGTTCGCAGGTGACTAAAATGTAGGGTAATTGCCTCGCTTCTATATAAGTGGGTTATTTCTTTTACTCGTTGATTTCCCTTACAATATCAAAGAGACATCTTCCTCCTTCGTTTTATGTACCCTCTTAGGAGCACCCGAGTAATTGCCCGATTGTATATTCTCCGCCACTGCCTCTAAAGTGGTGAGGTCTTTGATCTTTCTGAATTTCAAACCCATTTCTATTATTTCTCCATGTTTTATTATTTCAGGAAATGGTTTGCCTATCCCCACCAAGACTCTCTCGTAATATGGGATTTGTTGGATGTCAATAAAAGTTATCACCATCTCACCTTAGTAGACGGGTAAACTTGGGCTGCCAAACGCCTCCACCTCTGCATGTATTCCCTGAACGATTCATTGCTCAGGTTCTTGACTTTGGTCACTAGGTAGCGATCATGGGCCATCAGAGATTGAAAGCTATATTGGTTAAGGAATGCATGGGCTAAATCTTCCCACCTATGGACCATGGAGTTGTCAATACGAGCATACCAAGTTCGGGCTTCATCGATAAGGCTCTTTTGGAACAACTGCATTCGGAGGTTCTCATCCTCGGCATACGATTTGAGCTCGCCGATGTAGACTTTAAGATGAGTGTAGGGGTCGCCCAATCCATTATACTTTTCAAATTCCGGGACTTGAAAGTTATCCGGGTAACTCGCCTTCGGGAAGATACATAAATTAGAGTAATTCACACTCCCATGGGATCCCGTGTGATGAACGAGATTTTGTAATCTAATTTGAATATTTATTGAATTAAATAAATATTTTTCGATGATTTAATTTTTGGATTAAATAAATAATTGATGAAATTATGGTAGATTAATTTAATTACATATGTTACATTGATTAAATTAATGTTGGGAATTTTATTATTCAAAGTATGTATTTAATTGTGCTTACTGGATTAAATAAATTATTTAATAAGCATAATGTTATTCTAATTAATTTAATAATTAACTAGAGATTTAATAATTTGACAAAATTAATAAATGAGAAATTTAATTATGTGACTATGTGAATTAATGAGAAATTATTATATTTTACTTAAATTAAGTTAAATAAGATATTTGATTTATTGTTTAATTGCGTGTGACATTATTAAACTATATTATAAGAGATTAATTAAATTAAATGGAAAGAACCTTCTAAATGCTAGCCGAACAAGGCCCTATTGGGAGTTGGGCAGTTAACCCACGAATGGGATTAACTGACCACAACGTTGCCAGTTAGTATGCGTGTCAGTCTTATTTTCTTACGTATGTTATTTTTCTAAAACAAAACTTTGAGAGCCCAGAGAGAAATTCAAAGAGAGTTAGAGAGAAAGTTTAGAGGAAATTGTGAGATTGAAGAAGAAAGTGAAGAATCAGAGGAATTTGCGATAGGTAATCTTTTCAACCCAACTTGTAAATTACGTTGTTAATGTTTTCTATGAAAAACTATTTCAAGTCCCTGTAATTGGAAAGAGTAATGATTTATGTGTATATATATAATAATATATTATCATAACATGTTTTTACCATATATGTATGTTCTCATAACATCAATTACATATAAATATGTTGTAAATAGATTTTTGAAGTTACAAAGTATAAAGGTTTCATATATATGGCCCTTATGGGAAATGGTATACCACGAATTGTTGTTTAACTTGAAATTTAACAGTAGATTGTGATAGCATATGTTAAAACAAAGAAAACAGACTTTGAACGGACAGATTCGGTGTTATAACGAGCCCGTAATGTCAATTTTCATGTTTTATCTTCAAAACTTTCAAAAACACCAAGAACAGTAAAATTTTATGGTTTGATTCAAGTAGTTGTTTGTTTTAAGTTGTTAAAATCATACTAGAAAGGTTGGGTAACGATCATGTACGAATTCTAATATTTGTGTATGCTTAATTTAATGTGTCAATAAAGAAATTGGAAGATTTTGCCTTGCTCTGTGTTTTTTCGCGAACTGTAGATTTTCGGAACTGGAGTTCCACGCCGCAGTGCCAGGTCCAGGTCTTTAAGCCGCGTCACAACACCATTAACCAAGATGCAGCGCCAGCCACGCCGCAGCCCCAAGGATAGCTTATATGGTGGCGCCGCAGTGCCACTATGCAGTTTGTCCAGAAATGAGAATTTTAATTGTTTTAGTCCAGAGAATGTAATAGTAACCTAATCTAATGAACATAAAATGTGTTAGACATATAGTGAGATGTTAGAATAGATTCTTAACATGTCAATAAGGTATTTACATGTTTGATTGATTTGTTGAATCCGTAGTTAGCTTGTCGTTCGTGAAGTCTAATATTATGTGAAAACAAGTGTTGTGATTTGATTAGTATAATCATAATCAGTGTTTAGACAAAAGAGAATGAACTGGTGATACTAGTTACATTATAATTGACTAGTATTGTGAATGTAAATGGTATGTAGGATTAAATCGAGGAACGTGTATAATTAATGAGTAACCTACGGACAAGGCAAGTTTTCTAACCCTACTTGTTATCGTTATGCAAGTTTCTAAACTTTACCTCTTTACATTGAGCAAGTTCTAGACTTATATTCTATATCGAGCAAGTTCTTGTTATTTATTGATCAAGTTGAAGATGTTATACTAAAGGTTATCAATCTTTCAAAGTATGGTTCCTATTATACATGTAACACCTCCTTTCCGAAATAGAAAGAGAGGTTAATCAAAACACAACAAAACTAATGAATAAATAAAACAAGGTTCTAAACCACAAAAAAAAATAGTCTCATAATGATTAAATGTCATAAGACAAACCATAATAAATGTCACACTGGCTCAAACCACAATCTTAAATAACTATTGCAACTCTAAATAAATCAATGTATCATAGCCTAACGAAATATATCAAAACTATTGGATAGAAGGGAGCTCTCGTCACACTTGCCCTTGATTCCCCTAATTACCTGCCGGAAGAAAAACACAGCATGAGCCAAATGCCCAGTACGGATATAGAATACAAATAATGAACCGAAATACTAACTCAATTAAATGAAATGAAACGAAACGAACTGAAATGAAACAAACAAAACTAACACAACGAAATAATAGGTTGAATCAAATGGTTAGGTGTTATTTCATACCGAGCTCAAAACAAAACAGAATATACCTTGCCACATAGGCAAGTCAACTGATGCCACACAGGCAAGTTACACACATTAGACCGTGAATCCAATGCATGTAAAATCGGAAGGTGTGTTTGGCACAAACATCACCAATCCGCAGAACAGAACAGAACAGAAACTAGGGTCGACCCATACGCCTCCCACAACAAAGCACCAAATGGCCAACTCCCACCGGAGCACAAAATGGAGACACCGTGGACTGATCACACTGCCACGGAAGGTGTCATGCCTCGGTGCCAAGAGGACATGCATGTGGTACCCCCACAGGTGGTTATAGCTCAGGTATACCCTACGGTATTCTAACAAAAATATCATGTCACAACACAAGCGACAAAATATCAACACAAAGGAGTTCTAAAATATACATGTTAAACTGAAACAAATCATCAACACAAGTCTCCAAAAATGTACTAACATGTACATTACTACAATATCAAAATAAATTTATAGACGTGATACACTAGTCTAGAGAGTACAAATATGAGTTCTAATATAAACGCCAAAACAAACTATCACAATAAATTGACAAGAAATAATTATGAGAGGCAATACTAAATTTTGAAACGAATAACGAAACGAACAAATTAAAAACAAAAGAGTATCGCTGAAAGAGTAAGGAATCCGTACATGGATTAAGCAAATGTAATACCCGAAATTAAAATAAGACTATGTTAATCTCCTTCAATTCGATCTAATAAAATAAAATAAAATTTTATTACAAATCTAGTCATTAACAACATAATATTGTGAAATTTATTATTAAATAAAATTTATAAATTTTAACAACAGAATTAATTAGTTTAACATTACAGTTAATTTCCTAAGTACTAATATATATATATATATATATATATATATATATATATATATATATATATATATATATACACTAACGTTCCCAAGTTAATTGTTTATGATATAGGATATGCATATTGATTAATTAATAGCAACTTTAAGTCCAATTCATACAACTTATATGATAATAATTTAAAGAATTAACCGAATATATGATTCCTATCAAATGAATGAGTATTACCTTGAATCAATTGAATAACTAAACCAGTTAAGTGTATTCATCATAATACAAAACTACTACAATTGTATTGTTAATTTACTAACTTAACTTATCAAAAAAAAATTCTGAGATTCTCTTCTTTCTTTTTGCAGCGCAGCCGTTAGCTTCTCTCTCTCTCTCCCTTTTTCATTTCATATCAAACGTGCTTAAATGATTAGGTTTAGTACTTATTTATTTATTAATTAATATATCTTATTTACTCTCCTATTTTTTATAGGATTTATTGTTACCAACATATAAATTAAACTGCATTAGTTTTTAAGGCCCAAATTTTAAAATTTTAATTTATCCACACTTATTAATATTTATTAGCCCATATAAATTAAATGACCACTTTGACCCAAATAAAATAAAAAGTTCAATTAATATATTTTAAAATTAACCATTTTTTTATTATTATTTTTTCTGGGTATTACATCACCTACCCCTTAAAAAGGATTTCGTCCCTGGAATCAAAAGAATGAATGTACCTAATTATCAAAAAGATGCGGATACTCCGCTCGAATAGACTCCTCCATCTCCCATGTAGCCTTTCGCTCCGAATGATTCCTCTACAAAACCTTAACAAACGGAATAGTTTTCCTCAGAATCCTCTCTTGACGATCCAAGATCGCCTCGGCTTGTTCCTCACAAGTAAGATCCTCCCGAATCTTATCGAACGGATATTGCACCACATGCAACGGATGATAATGATAACTCATCCATACCGACACATGGAACACATTGTGCACATGAGCTAGCTGTGGAGGCAAAGCTAACCGATATGCCACTTCACCAACCATCTCCAAAATCTCAAATGGACCAATATAACGCGGACTAAGTTTCCCTTTCAACCCAAATCGCCGAATGCCTTTCCAAGGAGAAACTTTTAGAAACACATGATCACCATGTTCAAATTCTAAAGTCCTCCTATTCTTATCAGCATAACACTTCTGTCGTGATCGAGCCGACTTCAATTTCTCCTTAGCCACCGTTACTTTCTCCGTAGTGATTTGGACTAACTCAGGCCCTTTTATGGCCCTTTCGCCAACCTCATCCCAACAAGTCGGTGCCCGACACTTCCTACCATACAATGCTTCAAACGGAGCCATTCCAATACTTGCATGCCAGCTGTTGTTATAAGCAAATTCAACTAGGCTCAAGTAATCATCCCAATTACCCAACCACTCAAGTGCACAAGACCTCAACATGTCCTCCAACGTCTGAATAGTCCTTTTGGATTGCCCATCAGTTTGCGGATGGAAAGAAGAACTGAAGTTGAGCCGAGTGCCCCATGATCGTTGAAACCCTTTCCAAAACCTTGAAGTGTACCGTGGGTCTCGATCTGAAACAATAGACATCGGAGTACCATGAAGTCTAACAATCTCCTACTAAAAGATTTGTGCCAATCTATCCACTGAGTAACCCTCATGGATAGCCAAAAAGTGTGCCGATTTGGTCAGTCGGTCCACCACTACCCAAATGGCATCATTCTTCCTGAAAGTCTTTGGCAAACCAGTCACAAAATCCATCATGATATCCTCTCACTTCCATACTGGAATGTCTAACTGTTGCAGCAAACTGCTAGCTCGTTGATGTTTTATCTTCACTTGTTGACAAGTGAGGTATTTCCCAACATATTCAGCCACGTCTCGTTTCATCCCATTCCACCAAAAATTCTTTTTCAAATCCCTATACATCTTTGTAGAACCTAGATGAATAGAAAATGGCGAACTATCAGCCTCAGCCAACACAGCCTCCCAAATGATTGGATCCGATGGTACACACAATCGCTCACCCAACCAAATCACACCATGGTCATCAATACGAAACTCGGGCTGCTTGCCCTCCTCTAGATTATGCGTCATACTCCATAATTCCCCATCTTATTTTTGAGCTTCTTTGACCCGCGAGATAAGAGAGGGCTCCACTCACATACCTGCCAAATGCCCATCTGAACCTCGTACATACAACTCCAACTCGAGCCGCTCCATATCCGAAATAAGCATAGGTTGTGTAATAAGGGCTGCTACACTCCCTGAACTCTTTCGGCTAAGAGCATCAGCAACCACATTTGCCTTCCCTGGGTGATACTAAATTCTATCTTCATAGCCTTTTAGAAGCTCCAACCAACGCCTCTACCTCATATTGAGCTCCTTCTGAGTGAAAATGTATTTAAGACTTATGTGATTGGTGAAGATATCATAAGTCTTTCCATACAAATAATGCCTCCAAATCTTTAGGGCAAGGATCACCGCTGCCAACTCCAAATCATGTGTGGGGTAATTCACCTCGTAAGGTTTAAGCTGCCTAGAAGCATAAGCAATCACCTTACCGTGTTGCATCAAAACACACCCCAATCCCTTCTTAGAAGTATCACTATAAATCTGGTAACCTCCATTCCCCGACGGCAATGCAAGTATAGGAGCTGTCACAAGCCGTTTCTTCAACTCCTCAAAACTCTTCTCACGCTCTTCATTCCACATAAACTTCTCACCCTTTCTCATCAACTGAGTCAATGGTAAGGCAAGCAAGGAAAACCCTTCCATAAACTACCTATAATACCCTGCCAAACCCAAGAAACTCCTAATCTCTATCACCATAGTAGGTCTCAGCCATTTAGTGATAGCATCAACCTTCGCAGGATCCACCTTAATGCCTTCAGCAGAAACAACGTGGCCCAAAAATTCAACCTGCTCCAACCAAAACTAGCATTTAGAGAATTTAGCATACAACTTCTCTTTCTGCAATATACCCAACACTGTGCGAAGATGTTCTTCATGCTCCTCCTTAGACTTGGAGTAAACCAAAATTTCATCAACAAAGACAATAACAAATTGGTCCAAGTACCCCCTGAACACCTGATTCATCAAATCCATAAACACCACAGGAGCGTTAGTCAACCGAATGGCATAACCAGAAACTCATAATGCGCAAAAAGTTATCTTAGGGATATCCTCATCCCTCACCCTCAACTGAAGATAGCCCGACCTCAAGTCTATCTTCAAAAAATACTTTGCCCCCTGAAGTTGGTCAAACAAGTCATCAATTCTTAGCAATGGATACCGATTCCTGATGGTAATCTTGTTCAACTCCCTGTAGTCTATACACAGCCTCATAGACCCATCCTTCTTCTTCACAAACAAGACCAGAGCACCCCATAGCGAAACACTAGATCGAATCACACCACGATCTAACAGCTCCTGTAACTTCTCCTTCAACTCTTGTAACTCTAATGGTGCCATCCGATACGGCGCCTTAGAGATAGGCTCCGCACCAGGAACAAGTTCAATAGAAAACTCTACTTCCCACTATGGTGGCAACCCTGACAACTCCTCCGGAAACACATCGGGAAAGTCACGAACAATTGGAACATTTCAATACGAGACTCACTCTTAGAGGTATCTTTCACAAATGTCAAATACCCCTCACAACCCTTTGCCACCAATTTTCCAGCCTTCAAAGCTGAAATTAACTTCACTACTCTACTCAACTGTGAGCCCTGAAACACGAACTATGGAGAGTTTATATCTCCAAATATAACCTTCTTCGCCTGACAATCGATAGTGGCCTGGTGCTTATCCAACCAGTCCATCCCAAGAATGACATCGAAATCATACATACTCATTGGAAGAAGATTAGCCCTACGAATCCTATCCCCAAAACTGATTGGACACCCTCGATACAAATCAAAAATAACAACAGAAGTCCCCATCGGGGTAGCAATAGACATAATAGAATCTAATAATTGAGATGGCACACCCAGGTGCCGAACAAAAGACTGAGCAACAACAGAATGAGTAGAACCCGTATCAAACAAAATAGACACCTCATGATTGCCAACTAAAAGAGTACCAGAAACAGTACCTGGTGTACCTGCCGCCTGGTTATACGTCAAGGCAAACACTCAACCACCCTGACACTAACCTCCATTGCCACCACTATCACCACCTCCACTGTTTCCACGTGGCCCGGTACAATCTCTAGTCATATGACCCATTTGTCCACATAAGAATCATGCACCGGTGAGTCTATGGCACTGCCTCCCCAGATGATTAGCCCCACAAGTAGCACAATGAGCTATCGGAATGAGATTTAGGTTACCCCCACCAGCTGGTCCGGATAACAACCCTGATTCTGTCCCTGCTGACGATTCTGCCACTGCTGACGATTCTGACCATGCTAAGGTAGCTGAAGCTGACGATTCTGTCCTTGTTGAGGCATCTGTTGATAACCCCTATTTTGATTCTGGCCACGCCACTGTCCCTGTTGGCCACCACGGTTCCTGTTCCACTGACCACCCTGATTTTTCCCATGCTGACCTAAAGTTTGACCCTACTAGTCATCTCTGTCCCTCTTTCGACTTCCTTCCGGTTTAGAAGACCGAAAGTCATGTCGCTTCATCTCAATATTCTTGGCCACATTGGCCACTGCTGACACATCTGCAAACTTAGTGTTAATGAGATGTTGCCGATACCTATAATGAATCATCCACTTAAACTTCTCTTCATGTTCTGCTGCAGTCCCTGCTGAGGTTCCCGCAAAGACTGCCAACCTAGTGAACCTCGTCATGAAGTCCATAATGGACTCATCATCTTTCTGCCAAATCGATAGATACTCTCTAGCATAGGCCTCTTTATCAGTAGCAGGAAAATACTGCTGATAAAAGACCTCACAAAACTCTGCCCAGCCAAGTGTCCCAACATATCCATCACCCTTTGTTACTTTCACCGCCTTCCACCACCTCTGTGCATCCCCTTCAAGCTTGTAAGCAGTAAGTAACACTTTCTGATTATCCGAGCACCCCAACACATCAAAAATCTTCTCTAAGTGGGCAATCCAATTCTCTGCATCAATTGGAGTTGGAGCTGAACTGAATGATTGTGATTTCTGCTTTTGAAATCTCTCGAACCATACATACATCGGAATCACCGGCTGATCATGACCATCTACATTCTCTTCCACTTCGTTTTCCTATGGACCATTATTTCTCGGGTTCTCCTGTTCAGGAATTTCTAGTGGCGACTGCTGCATTGCATGTACAACATGTGCCACCAACTAAGCTAAAGCCTGGTTCACCGCCTGATTCACCAAGGTGGCCAATTGAGCATTAAACTAATCATTAGGTTGCTCATTGGGCTGACCCTCACCTCTTCCCCTATTGTTACCTCACCTCCCAGCAACTCTAGCGGATCTACGAGCTATCTAAGAAAGAGATCACGAACATAAACAGAGTAGATCAGAGACAAATTTGAATATAACTGATATGATAGCTGAACAGAAAATCAAACAGAACAAAAGCCTAACCCAAAAGTCTACCCATAACTCACAGGTCAAACCTAAATAGGTTTTCTACAAGAAAGAACCTAAGCTCTTATACCAACTCTGTAACACCCCCTTTCTAAAAAAGAAAGAGAGGTTACTCAAAACACAACAAAACTAATGAATAAATATAACAAGGTTCTAAACCACACAAAAAATAATCTCATAATGATTAAATGTCATAAGACAAACCATAATAAATGCCACACTAGCTCAAACCACAATCTAAAATAACTATTGCAACTCTAAATAAATCAATGTATCATAGCCTAACGAAATATATCAAAACTATTGGATAGAAGGGAGCTCTCGTCACACTTGCCCTTGATTCCCCTGATTACTTACCGGAAGAAAAACACAGCATGAGCCAAATGCCCAGTACGAATATAGAATACAAATAATGAACCGAAATACTAACTCAATTAAATGAAATAAAACGAAACGAACTGAAATGAAACAAACAAAACTAACACAACGAAATAATAGGCTGAATCAAATGGCTGGGTGTTATTTCATACCGAGCTCAGAACAAAATAGAATATACCTTGCCACACAAACAAGTCAACTAATTCCACACAGGCAAGTCACACACATTGGACCGTAAATCCAATGCATGTAAAATCGGAAGGTGTGTTTGGCACAAACATCACCAATCCGCAGAACAGAACAGAACAGAAACTAGGGTCGACCCATACACCTCCCACAACAAAACATCAAATGGCCAACTCCCATCGGAGCACAAAACGGAGACGCCATGGACTAATCACACTGCCACGGAAGGTGTCATGCTTCGGTGCCAAGAGGACATGCATGTGGTACCCCCACAGGTGGTTATAGCTTAGGTATACCCTACGGTATTCTAACAAAAATATCATGTCACAATAATTGCGACAAAATATCAACACAAAGGGTTTCTAAAATGTACATGTTAAACTGAAATAAATCATCAACACAAGTCTCCAAAAATGTACTAACATATACATTACTACAATATCAAAATAAATTTATAGACATGATACACTAGTCTAGAGGGTACAAATATGAGTTCTAATATAAACGCCAAAATAAACTATCACACTAAATTAAGAAGAAATAATTATGAGAGGCAATACTAAATTTTGAAACAAATAACGAAATGAACAAATTAAAAATAAAGGAGTATCGCTGAAAGAGTACGGAATCTGTACCTGGATTAAGCAATATAATACCTGAAATTAAAATAAGACTATGTTAATCTCCTTCGATTTGATCTAATAAAATAAAATAAAATTTTATTACAAATCTAGTCATTAACAACATAATACTGTTAAATTTATTATTAAATAAAATTTATAAATTTTAACGACAGAATTAATTAGTTTAACATTACAGTTAATTTCCGAAGTACTATATATATATATATATATATATATATATATATATATATATATATATATATATATATATATATATACACACTAACGTTCCTTATCCTAGCACTAGCCGATTGGTAAATAGCCCAAGTTAATTGCTTATGATATAGGATATGCATATTGATTAATTAATAGCAACTTTAAGTCCAATTCATACAACTTATATGATAATAATTTAAAGAATTAACCGAATATATGATTCCTATCAAATGAATGAGTATTACCTTGAATCAATTGAATAACTAAACCAGTTAAGTGTATTCATCATAATACAAAACTACTACAATTGTATTGTTAATTTACTAACTTACCTGATCAAAAAAAAAATCTAAGATTCTCTTCCTTCTTTTTGCAGTGCAGCCGTTAGCTTCTCTCTCTCTTTTTTTCAATTCGTATCAGACGTGCTTATATGATTAGGTTTAGTACTTATTTATTTATTAATTAATATATCTTATTTACTCTCCTATTTTTAATAGAATTTATTGTTACCCACATATAAATTAAACTAAATTAGTTTTTAAGGCCCAAATTTTAAAATTTTAATTTATCCACACTTATTAATATTTATTAGCTCATATAAATTAAATGACCACTTTGACCCAAATAAAATAAAAAGTCCAATTAATATATTTTAAAATTAACTATTTATTTTATTTATTTTTTTCCCGGGTATTACAATACTTATTCCATTGTATACCTCTTGAGTTTATTATTCAAAGTTAATATCAGTTATTGTTGAACCTTATAAGACTAGCGAACTTTTATTGATTCGACTAGTCCATAGTTAATGAACGTTCTAAATTTTAGAACCCTTGTTGAGTTAATCCAAACCAAACTTCTTTTGGTGCGGACTCTAATGTCAAACTGAGATGAACAACCTTGTTATAGGGGATTACTTATGCTTTAGCGTTAAGATATTGTGCACAGTATGTTACTAAGGGTTGATCCTTCTAAGTACGAGAAGAAAAGTCCATAGTCTTATGACTATTAAAGGTTTCAAGTATAAACACTTGACAACCTAGGATATATTTCAAGGTCTTATGACCCTCAGAAGTTCTTTTGACTCTTGTTATTCATTCTTGATTCAAAAGTCAAGTTTCTTATTTCAGAAGTCTTTGATTCACTCGCATGTTATTATATTATTGTTTCATTATTATACTTGTGGGAAATCGTGATCACTCTTGCATGATAATAACATTACAGTTAAGAACGAAAGGTCCGACGAGCCTTCTACTGGCAAAGGCAAGGGCAAGATTAACAAGTGATGAAGATTTGTTATTTATTTGTTATGTTATGTTTTAGATTTATGTTTAAATTGTGTAAGACTTAATATTTGTTTATGTTTTCGCATTTGAGATTTAAGGTTAGTATGACCTGGATTGATGTATTTATTTTCAGATGTTATAACTCCTTAAAGAGAGGATTTATTTCTATCTATTTTATGGTTTCATTTTTTTGGGTAGATAGACATATGATGTTTGTACAGTGAATACCAAATCATGTGGGAATTGAAGTACCCGAATTTGGGGGTGTCACAGGTTGGTATTAGAGCTATAGGTTATGAACCTTAGGTGGGGGAACAACCTTAGGTAGTAGCCTTATAGGAGATCAAGAACACTGTGGTGGTAAATTCTTATCGAGTTTTAAGAAATGAATTCCTTAAATCATTGAAGATAATAAAAGACTTTATGTGCTTATGTGATAAACTTATGTGCTCGCGAGTATCGATTAGTAACTAAAACTTAAAATTATGTTGTCAGGATGTCGGATGTTAGAGGATCTAGTCGAGCTGGGGAGGAGGAACCCCGAGTACCTATAGAGGAGGAGCCCCGAGACATTCATGTCGTCCAGGAGCAGTTGATACAGAAAGAGCCATCTCCGTTGATCATTGTTGTTGGTCAAGAGCATGAGCCTGAGTCTGATCCAGAGGAGGACCCTGAGGAAGAAGAGGAGGAGGATGAGATCCCACCGAACTCTATCAGTGCTGAGTTATACGACAAGCTACACGACCATAACATAGAGTTACGAGATAATGTTCAAGAGCTGAGGGAACGGACGGTCATTCAACAGCTTACCATCGAGCAGAGGGATAGAGATGTTGAGGCTCTTCACACACATCTGGGAAACGTAGAGTGAGATTTGGTTCACAAGAAGGGTCAAACCGAGCAGAAGTCAGAGGAAATAGAGGAGTTAAAGAATGAACTGAAAGAGAACTTAGCAAGGCTGACCATAGCAGAGGAGGCCTTGGTAAGGGAATCACGACATGCTGATCTTGCAAAAGAGAATTTTCGGATGAAGAAGGTTAAGCTTGAGGAGACTCACACTACGCTTCAAAATGCGATTGATGAGGCCCAGGATCGAGTTATAAGATACCCAATTCAGTTCGAAGGACTAGCATCATACATGCTAGATCGCAGGACGATGTCCCGCATTATGGAAGAAGAGTGTAGCAAAGCTATTCAACACCTTAGCAGGCAGTGATAGGAATAGTTTAATTATGTGAAAACCTATCTGGTAGTTATAAATGTAATTCTAATGTGTTTACAAACAGAGGAATATTTTGATGTTTTAAATCCTGTAGATTCTTTATCTCGGGATAGTTGATGTAAATAGCAATGATGCTATTGTAGCTTGTTAAAACTTTTGATTAAATAAATATATCAGAGTTATTTGAGAAAATGTGTTAAGTGATTATGTTAAATTGTTTGAGTTAAGCATTAAATATTTAGAGAATTGAATAAAGATCTAATACGCATATATTTTAACAGAAATATGCCACCGAGAAGAAGACCAAACCGTCAACCAGCCCAAGAGGAGTCGACGAACAATAACAACGACGCCAATGCTAACCCCATTCAGCAATTGGTGAACTTATTAGCTAGAGCGATTAATAATCAACCTCAAGCTCCACCGAATACAACGTTCAAGGACTTCAAGGAGGTAGGATCGCTAGAGTTTAAAGGCTCCATGAACCCAATAGAAGCTCAAACTTGGGTTATGGAGATGGAAAAAATTTTTGACGTCGCCAGAGTCAGAGAGGACCAGAAAATTGCCTATGCAACGTTCATGCTGAAATCAGAAGCTAGTTATTGGTGGCAAGCAAATAAGGTCCGTGGGGGAGAATGTGTGATCACTTGGAAGAGGTTTAAGGAGATGTTCTTCGAGATGTACTTCCCCATAAGCTCGCAGAACCAAATGGAGGTACAATTTTTGGAATTAAAGCAAGGAAATATGTTCGTGCCAGACTATACAGTGAGATTCAATGAGTTGGCTAGGTTCGCCATATATCAAGTGCACACGAATGAGAGAAAAGCAAGAAGGTCTGAATAGGGGCTGAAGCCCTGGTTATATAGTAAAGTGTTAATGTTTCAGTTGAAAACTTTTGCTAGAGTATTGGAGAAGGCCATCCTCGCCGAAGGTGGAAGCGATGCGGTGACTAAGTATAATAGGATCAGAAGAAAAAGAAGAGTGAAATGAGGGAATTAATAAGGCTAGTGGCAGTAACACGGGAGGAAGTAACAATCAAAAGAGGAGGTGGATTGACAACTCATCAACTAAAAATCAGCAAGGATGTCAGAAGAAGAGAATCAAAGCATGCCCGACCTGCGGGAAAGCTCACCTGGGGGTTTGTATGAAGGGAAAATGAGTGTGCTACAATTGTGGTCAAGAAGGCCACATAGCACCTAACTGTCCTAACCCAAAGAAGGGCACTTGCTTCACTTGCTGCTCAAAGGACTATCTGGCAAGGGACTGTCCTAAGAAGGGATCTGGAGGGACAGGATCAGGAGGGAATAGGGGAAACAGCGGTGGAAGTGCTCTGACTATCACGGGACCAACCGCAACCAACAAACCAACTGCCAGGACATTCAACATGACAGTGCAGGATGTTGTGCAGTCTCGTGATGTGGTGCCAGGTATCATTTTGATCAATAAAGATAATGTTTATGTATTATTTGATTCGGGTGCTACTTGTTCATTTATAATTGATAACTTTGGTAAGAACTTAGAATTGCGTAAGGATGAGTTAGAATAACCCATGAATATAGAAATTACGAATAGAGAAGTGATCCCTGTTAAATACGTACATAAGAATTGTAGGATAGATATTAAGGATAATATTATGAACGTAGATCTTATTCCGATTAGACTTGAGGAATTTGACGTCATTTTGGGAATGGATTGGCTATTCAATTATGGGGCTGTAATTGATTGCCAGAAGAAATGTATTAACCTTATGACTCTGTCAAAGGTTGTATTCTATGGTAGCAAGTCGCCTAGACAAGCGAGTTGTCAGACGATGATGCAGGCCAAGAAAGTTATTAAGACAAGGCTGTGTAGGATATTTAGCTTACATCGTCGACAGTCGTAAAGAGAACCTGAATATAGAGGAGATACCAATAGTGAGGGACTTCACAGACGTATTTTTGGACAATCTGCCAGGACTTCCGCCAGACAAAGAGGTTGAGTTTGTAATCGATTTGGTGCCAGGAACGGCTCCAATATCGAAGACACCGTACCGAATGACACCGGTAGAGATGAAAGAATTAATGGTCTAACTGCAAGAGTTACTGGACAAGAAGTACATTCAACTGAGTGTTTCACCGTGGGGAGTGCCGGTGTTATTTATGAAGAAGAAGGACGAGACGATTCAGTTCTGCATCGACTATAAAGAACTGAATAAGGTCACGATTAAGAATAGATATCCATTACCGAGGATCGTCGACATGTTTAATCAATTTAAGGGAGCGAGATACTTTTCCAAGTTAGACTTAAGGAGTGGTTATCATCAACTAAAGGTAAGGCCAGAGGATGTACCGAAGACAGCGTTCAGAATGCAATATGGTCACTGTGAATTTTTAGTTATGTTATTTGGTCTAACGAATGCTCCTACAGCATTTATGGGCTTAATGAATGGAGTGTTCAAGCCGTTTTTGGACAAATTCGTGGTGGTATTTATCGATAACATTTTGGTATACTCGAAAACTAAGGAAGAACATGTAGAGCATTTGAAGGTAACGTTAGAGGCGTTGAGAAGGGAGAAGTTGTATGTCAAGTTTTTGAAATGCGAATTTTGGATTGAGTGGGTACAATTTCTCAGACATGTAATTGATAAAGACAGAATTTCGGTAGATCAATCCAAAGTCGAAGCCGTGATAAACTGGGATCAGCCAAAAACACCGTCGAAAGTACGAAGTTTTCTTGGATTGGCAGGATATTATAGAAGATTCATTCTGGACTTTTCCAAGATCGCAACTCCGCTGACGAATTTGACTAAAAAAGCTGTAAAATTCGTTTGGACGGAGAAGTATGAGGAAAGCTTTCAAGAATTTAAGAAGAGGTTGAGTATAGCACCTGTGTTATCTCTTCCGGATGACACGGGAAATTTTGTGGTTTATATTGATGCATTGCATAAAGGACTAGGCTGTGTGCTTATACAAAATGACTGAGTCATTGCATATGCGTCACGATAATTAAAGGATTATGAGAAAGGGTATCCGACCCACGACTTAGAGTTCGCTGCAGTGGTATTTGCTTTGAAGATCTGGAGACACTATCTCTATGGAGAAAAGTGTGAAATATATACAGACCACAAGAGTCTGAAATATATTTTTACACAGAAGGATTTGAATATGCGCCAGAGAAGGTGGTTGGAGTTAATTAAGGATTATGATTGCAAAATTTTACACCATCCGGGTAAAGCAAATGTGGCTGCCGACGCCTTAAGTAGAAAGGGTTGGGAGAAATTGATGATGTTGACCACTCAGGAGGAACTAATTTCAGCAATGGAGAAGCTGGAATTAGAAGTAAAGTATCCTAAGGAGATTTACGAGAAGTTGTTCCAGATGCAATCTGGTACAACTTTGCTGAAAAAAATTAAGGAAGCTCAACTTCAGGACGAAGAATGTGAAAAGGTGAAAAAGAAAATATCTGAAGGAACCGAACCGAGGTTCAAAATAGACAGCGAGGGATTACTGAGATATGAGATCAGAGTTTGGGTACCGCCAGTACCAGAGATTAAGGAATATATTTTGAACGAGGCTCATAGCTAACGGTATTCGATTCACCCTAGTAGTACTAAGATGTACCAAGATCTTCGATAACATTTCTGGTGGCCAAATTTGAAACGAGATGTTGCAGAGTGTGTTGCCAAGTGTCTGACATGTCAGAAAGTGAAAGCAGAACATCAGTGGCCGAGTGGGTTGTTACAACCATTAGAAATCCCAGAATGGAAGTGGGAACATATCACGATGGATTTCGTGGTTGGCCTTCCGATAACCCAGAAAGGCTATAACGCAGTATGGGTTATCGTTGACTGATTGACGAAATCTGCACACTTTCTTCCGATCAGAATAAGATTCAACTTAGATCAGTTGGCAGTGTTATATGTAAAAAAGATTGTTTCGAGACACAGAGTTCCGGTGTCAATTGTTTTCGATAGTGATCCACGCTTTACATCAAACTTCTGGAAATGACTACAGGAATGCATGGGTACGTAGTTAAGAATGAGTACGACATATCACCCTCAAACAGACGGGTAGAGTGAAAGAACGATTCAGACATTAGAAGATATGTTAAGAGCTTGCATAATGGACTTTAAAGGAAATTGGGATGATCATCTACCGCTCGTAGAGTTTGGCTACAACAACAGTTACCACGCTAGTATTGGCATTCCGCCTTATGAAGCGTTGTACGGCAAAAAGTGCAGAACTCCGCTATACTGGGATGAAGTTAGCGAGAGACAATTACTAGGTCCAGAACTGGTACAACAAATAGCAGAGATAGTCAAAGTGATCCGAACAAGGCTGGTAGCAACTCAAGATAGGTAGAAGAAATACACCGATCCACACCGTAAAAAGTTTGAGTTTAAATCGGGTAGTTATGTGTTTCTAAAAGTCTCTCCCTAGAAAGGAAAGATCAGGTTCAGAAAGAAGGGTAAATTAAGTCCAAGGTTCATTGGACCCTTTGAGGTACTGCGAAGGATTGGAGAAGTTACGTATGAGGTAGCCTTACCTCCAGCACTTGAGAATGTCCACAACGTCTTCCATGTTTCGGTTTTACGACCCTACAAACCCGATTACAAGCATGTGATTGAATATGAACCCCTACAATTTGAAAAAGATTTATCTTATGAAGAAGTTCCTGGTCAGATAGTTGACAGGAAAGAGCAAGTACTCAGAAATAAAGTAATACCTTTTGTTAAGGTAATCTGGAGGAACCACAACGCTCAAGAAGCTACATGAGAACTCAAAGAACATATGATGAAAAATTATCCTCATTTATTTACTTAAATTATATGTAAGCAATTCTGGAAACAGAATCTTTGTAAGGGGGAGAATGTAATGGGACAAATTGATTGAGTCGTGATTCTGGGGACAGAATCCTTTTAAAGGGGAAAAGATGTGACGAACGAGATTTTGTAATCTAATTTGAATATTTATTGAATTAAATAAATATTTTTCGATGATTTAATTATTGGATTAAATAAATAATTGATAAAATTATGGTAGATTAATTTAATTATATGTGTTACATTGATTAAATTAATGTGACGAATTTTATTATTCAAAGTATGTATTTAATTGAGCTTATTAGATTAAATGAATTACTTAATAAGCATAATGTTATTCTAATTAATTTAATAATTAATTAGAGATTTAATAATTTGACATAATTAATAAATGAGAAATTTAATTATGTGACTATGTGAATTAATGAGAAATTATTATATTTTATTTAAATTAAATTAAATAAGATATTTGATTTATTGTTTAATTGGGTGTGACATTATTAAACTATATTATAAGAGATTAATTAAATTAAATGGAAAAAACCTTCTAAATGCTAGCCAAACAAGGCCCTATTGGGAGTTGGGCAGTTAACCCACGAATGGGATTAACTGACCACAACGTTGCCAGTTAGTATGCGCGTCAGTCTTATTTTCTTACTTATGTTATTTTTCTAAAACAAAACTTTGAGAGCCCAGAGAGAAATTCAGAGAGAGTTAGAGAGAAAGTTTAGAGGAAATTGTGATATTGAAGAAGAAAGTGAAGAATCAGAGGAATCTGCGATAGGCAATCTCTTCAACCCAACTTGTAAATTACGTTGTTAAAGTTTTCTATGAAAAACTATTTCAAGTCCCTATAATTGGAAAGAGTAATGATTTATGTGTATATATATGATAATATATTATCATAACATGTTTTTACCATATATGTATGTTCTCATAACATCAATTACATATAAATATGTCGTAAATAGATTTTTGAAGTTACAAAGTATAAAGGTTTCATATATATGGCCCTTATGGGAAATGGTATGCCATGAATTGTTGTTTAACTTGAAATTTAACAGTAGATTATGATAGCATATGTTAAAACAAAGAAAATAAACTTTGAACAGACAGATTCGGTGTTATAACGAGCTCGTAATGTCAATTTTCATATTTTATCTTCAAAACTTTCAAAAATACCAAGAATAGTGAAATTTTATAGTTTGATTCAAGTAATTGTATGTTTTAAGTTTTTAAAATCATACTATAAAGGTTGGGTAATAATCATGTACGAATTCTAGTATCTGGGTATGCTTAATTTAATGTGTCAATAAAGAAATTGGAAGATTTTGCCTTGTTCTGTATTTTTTCGCGAACTGTAGATTTCCGAAGTTGGAGTGCCGCGCGGCAATGCCAGCTCCAGGTCTTTAAGTCGTGTCGCAGTGCCACTAACCAAGATGCAGCGCCAGCCGCGCCTCAGCGCCAAGGATAGCTTATATGGTGGCGCCGCAGCGCCACTATACAGTTTGTCCATAAATGAGAATTTTAATTGTTTTAGTCCAGAGAATGTAATAGTAACATAATCTAATGAACATAAAATGTGTTAGACATATAGTGAGATGTTAGAATAGATTCTTAACATGTCAATAAGGTATTTACATGTTTGATTGATTTGTTGAATGCGTAGTTAGCTTGTCGTTCGTGAAGTCTAATATTATGTGAAAACAAGTGTTGTGATTTGATTACTATAATCATAATCAGTGTTTAGACAAAAGAGAATGAATTGGTGATACTAGTTACGTTATAATTGACTAGTACTGTGAATGTAAATGGTATGTAGGATTAAATCGAGGAACGTGTATAATTAACGAGTAACCTACGCACGAGGCAAGTTTCCTAACCCTACTTGTTATCGTTATGCAAGTTTCTAAACTTTATCTCTTTACATTGAGCAAGTTCTAGACTTATATTCTATATCGAGCAAGTTCTTGTTATTTATTGATCAAGTTCAAGATGTTATATTAAAGGTTATCAATCTTTTAAAGTATGGTTCCTATTATACAATACTTATTCTATTGTATATACCTCTTGAGTTTATTATTCAAAGTTAATATCAGTTATTGTTGAACCTTATAAGACTAGCGAACTTTTATTGATTCGACTAGTCCATAGTTGATGAACGTTCTAAATTTCAGAACCTTTGTTGAGTTAATCCAAACCAAACTTCCTTTGGTGCGGACTCAAATGTCAAACTGAGATGAACAACCCTGTTATAAGGGATTACTTATGCTTTAGTATTAAGATATTGTGCACAGTATGGTACTAATGGTTTATCCCCCTAAGTACGAGAAGAAGAGTCCATAGCCTTATGACTATTAAGGTTTCAAGTATAAACACTTGACAACTTAGGACATAGTTCAAGGCCTTATGACCCTCAGAAGTTCTTTTGATTCTTGTTATTCATTCTAGATTCAAAAGTCAAGTTTCTTATTTCAGAATTCTTTAATTCACTAGCATGTTATTATATTGTTATTTCATTATTATACTTGTGGGCAATCGTGCTCACTCTTGCGTGATAATAACATTGCAGTTAAGAACGAAAGGTCCGACGAGCCTTCTACTAGCAAAGGCAAGGGCAAGATTAACAAGTGATGAAGACATGTTATTTATTTGTTATGTTATGTTTTAGATTTATGTTTAAATTGTGTAAGACTTAATATTTGTTTATGTTTTCGCATTTGAGATTTAAGGTTAGTATGACCTGGAATTGATGTATTTATTTTCAGATGTTGTAACTCCTTAAGGAGGGGATTTATTTCTATCTATTTTATGGTTTCATTTTTTTGGGTAGATAGACATATGATGTTTGTACAGTGAACATCAAATCACGTGGGAATTGAAGTACCCGAATTTGGGGGTGTCACATCTCATCCCCTAATGGATCTGATGGCATCCTCCATCTGTCTAACTTTCTTTCAGATATCTCCGGTTTCTTTGTCTTCCTGTAGGTCTATAATTTCCCTTGTCCGAGTCTGATCTAGAACTTCTTGGGTTGCTCTAACGACAATTAGGGATATTGGAGTAGACATCTGGGTATCACTGTCTTTTCCCGATACTCTCAGATCTCCTTGTACAAAGGATTAAGTTTGAGTTTACTTAACAGGATGGTCATCTCAGTAATTTATTTCTTAAACTCTTCAAATTCCTCTCGAGACACTGGAATAAGTTCCGATGAACTGCCCTCGGTCATTTTGGATGGTGGTGACCGTGCCTTTTTGGCTTGGAATCGAGTTCTAGGACCAATCTCCACAAAATTGATATCTAGTTTATTCTTGATATTGGAAGATGATATGAATGCATGATATGTTATGCATCAGCTTAGGTGTTTTTTAATCGTTTCTAGCAAAATAAGGGGTTAGTCGACTTGATGACAGGATAAGAAGGATATACAAATGACAGTTCAAGATAAATGACATTTATATATTCAGGAAGTAACAAGGCATGAAGAGACATCCTGTGTGTTTAGTTTATTAGAGCCTGACCTATCTTAGGATAACTCTCATGGGCTTTTTGAAATTAATTCCCAGATCTTTGCAATTTACTTGATGAAGACATCCATCTTTCAATTGGAGCGGATATGAGTGGTGCTTTTCCTGAGCCTCACAAAAGAACACTCTTTAGAATCCAGTAATAAACAACTGACGGGCTTGCCTCCTAGTGAAGGGATCACACAACATACATTCACATACATTCATCGTCCTCGCCGTATGTAAAATGATGACATTGTGCGAGGCACTAATATATTGTGCGAGGCACTAATATAAAGCACTTAAAGATTTGAGACATTTATCACACACATAGATCATTCACACAATATGCAAATACATAATGAAAATCAACAAGATTGAAATGCAACTTAATGTCCCTAGCAACATATGTCGACGCCGGGGAAAATAACGTTCGTTCTTATTTTTTATTTTATTTTTTATTCTTTGCTTTTCCTATTATTTCAACCCTTTGCGTTTTAATATGTCGATTAATTTATTTAAAGGGTGAGATTTGGGAAAAGACCGACATTAGTCAACTTATTTTATAAATTTTAATTTTTTGATAATTGGGCCGAATGAGACAAAGTCGGCAGTTCGTATGGTTTACAATGGATGTACCAACTCATCCAGATTTGAAAGTTTTTGTAATATGGCCCAATATGTTACTCCGTAACATTTGGTCTAAAACTCGAGATTCATAGAGTTCGGGGGTTTGTTTAAGCGAGGGGAAGGCGTTAGGAACCCCCCCTCCCCTCCGACTTCCATGAAAACACGGTTACCGCATCTTATTGATTTTCTAAGCATAAAGTGTGTGCATATGTGTGTGTATGTTTTATTGTGATCAGTGCCTTAATTTTAAAGTTTATTCTAAGCCTCATTGTGAGTTATTTAAAAGTAATGTTGTACCTCTTTGGACCTATGCACGAAGGATTTGATTAAATGAAAAGTTCATTCTTAGAACAGATATATCGATGACGTTTTTGAAAACACAGTTTTCAAATCCTTCATCAAATAGGAATCGAGGTCCTTTGTTACTTCCTTTTACTTATATTTATGAAAGCTCTTTGTGGTTTTAACTTGAAAATCGTTTTTAGTGATAATGCATGCTAGAAAGCGCCAAAAAGGGTCAGATCATCATCAGGAATGAAAGCTATTTCGATGAATCCGAACACCCACAATCATAAATTTCACTATCACGGGATCTTAAATCTGACTTCTTGGGACGAACCCCTGGAACTCGTTTTAAGATTCAATATTACATATATAACGATTTTGCGTTATTTAAACATTGTATAGTAAACAAAAAGTCCATCATGGGAATCTAGTTAAGATCCAATCATTAGATCTCAACCCTGAGATTCCTAGGCTCACATTAGTATACTTAAATATATGTACAACATATCCTAAACTCGATAATAGATGATTTCATCGGTTGAAATCCCCATTACAAGCCATTAGGACCCCCTCACCTCTAGATATAGATCTAGGGCTCTACGGAGTGACTAAGACTAACGAAAGTATTTAAAACATCTAGATCTACCATGGATCTAAAGCGATCTAGCATATAGGTTAGAGCTTCATGCTCCATAACCGTTCAAAGGGCTAGATCCGACTTAGATCTAGGTAGATCTAACCTTCGGACTTGATTTCTAACTATATGTGCACAAAATAACCGGTAAAAACTCTAAATCTACCAACTACTACACAATATATATGTAAAATAACAAGTTTAAACTAGATTCAAGTAATATATAACATAGATCTAGTTTTTAGAACAAGCTTTACAAAGAAAGTGACCAAAATAAGTGTTTTTCACCTTAGGGGATGAGTGAATAAGCTTCTTCTGGCTTGGGATCACTCTATATCACTCAAGACACTCAAAGTATACAAGATATGAGATCAAACAACTCAAAGATGATGAAATATGGTTAGACCCGAGCCTTTCTCTCTAGATATGTTTTCTATCTTTAACTTCTTCTTCTCATCTCTTTTTAATGAGCTGATGCTGCTAGTTTAAAGGCCCCAAGGCCAGCCACAGGTATACCTGCAATTGGGCCCCATGGGTCCCGCCATCTAGAAGTTTGTTCCTTCAGTCTCGGTCCAGTAAAAGTTGAGCTCTGTACCCAAAAATCCTAGAAAGCTTGTGTCGAAGGCTGCTGAATAAGGTCAAGTCTAACTAAATCGGAGTCCGGTAAGATGGCGCAATTAGCTGAAAGGTATCTTTCAGTTCCCGAGGGTCGTCAATTGGCTCGACTTGACCAACTTGCAGCTAGATGATTGATGTGGTGACTTATTACAGTCACATCTTCAACTTGGTGATCCTTGTTCAGACCACGTTGTGTCTGGACTTCGTTGCACTTTAATTTCTTCATAGGTTGTCTCCGGGTTGAAATGATGCCTCTGCCCTCCCTCGGGGTTGTCTCTGAGGTGAAAATACGCTTTTACCCTCCTGCAAGGTTAGTCTAGGAAAAGCAAAATTTTGAGTGTCTACACAATGTCCATGAATTCTGAATCGGCTGAGCATCTAAGACCAACCCAACCATCTCCTTTTCCTGGTCAACAGTGTCAGGCTCAGAAAACGAACACTCCACCACAAAGTTGGCTAAGGCATGACCCTTTATTGTTGTTCAAGGGTGATACTCCAAGACAAACTTTATCAATTCCATTGCCCATGCTGCTAGCCAACCCAAGACGTTTGGCTTGTTTAAAATCTTCTTCAATGGCTGATCGGTATACACCACAATTAACTAACCTTGGAAGTAGTGTTGAAGCTTACGACTAGTCGTTATTAGGGCAAAAGCAAACTTCTCAAGGTTCGGACATCTAGTTTCGGCATCCCGAAGAGCATGATTCATATAGTACACCGGGTACTGCTTTCCCTCATCTCCCAAACTAGTACAACGCCAAGCGCCAAAGAACTTACAGCCAAATATAAATATAAAGGTTCTGAAGGAACTGGTTTCTCCAACAAAGAAGCCGAAGACAAGTACCTATTAATACCCTGAAAAGCATCCTCGCATTCTGAAGTCAACTAGAAGGTTTTCTTGTTCTTCGGCCCTTTCAACATATCAAATAATAGCAAAAACCTTTCTGTCGATTTAGACATAATAAACTCCTCAATGTTTTTATCTAACTAATCAATCATTAAACATCCTTATAAGACTGAGGAGACTTTATATCCTGAATTACCTTGATCTTCTTCGGGTTTGCCTCGATCCCCCTTTAGCTTATCAGATAGCCAAAAATTTTGCCTGCTCCCAAACCAAAGGTGCACTTCGTCGAATTTAGCCTGATGTTGTAGTGCCTGAAGGTTTGGAAGCAATCTTCTAAGTCATCCAGATGCCCCCACATAGATAAACTCTTCACGATCATGTTATTGACATATACCTCCATACTCTGACCTAACTGTCTCTAAAATACATAGTTCATCATCCTCTGATAAGTAGCACCGGCATTCAGAAACCCGAACGTCATCTTCTTATAAGCATAAATTGCCCGATAAGTTATTAAGGTCTTCTTCAGGATATCCTCCTTATGCATCAAAATTTAATTGTATCTCGAAAATGCATCCATGAAACTTAGTAAGGCGTACCCTAAAGTGGCATCGATGAGTTGGTCGATGTGTGGAAGAGGGTAGAAGTCCTTTGGGCATCTTGTTCAAGTTTGTGTTGTCGATGCAAATCCACCACTTACCGTTCTACTTATGCACCAACACCACATTCGCCAACCACTATGGATAGTCAATCTCAAAGATGAGGTCTGCTGCCAACAGTTTCACTATCTCATCAACAATGATCTTCTACCTCTTTAGGGAAAAGATCTTCTTCTTCTGTCGAAATGGTTTCTTGGTTGGGTCCACATGTAATATGTGCACAACAACCTTCTCATCAATCCCATACATGTCACTAGGAACCCATGCAAATATGTCCCTGAAGCAGTTCTACCAAACTCCTCTGAAAGGGTTCCCGGAGTCTTGACCCGATCTTGATTGTCTTGTCTTTCTTCCAAGGTATCAACTCAATGTCTTCTGTCTCTTTAGCAGGCATGGCGAGAGGCTTTATACTACCTTCGGTAAATGGCTCAATCTCTATCGTCATTATCTGCTTATGTTTGCTGACCCCTACCCCCGAAGATACCAACGCATTCCGATAACACCTTCTTTCCAAGTCAAGGTCCCTAGCCACCTCTTCAACTTCATTTGATGTAGGGAACTTGATCTTAAAGTGTGAGATTGAAATCACTGCTTGTAATGCTGTTAAGGTCGGTCTCCCAAGAATGGCGTTGTAAGCTGAGTACACATGTACCACAAAAAATCTGCACATAACCTCAACTTGTTGTGGGGTAGTCCTGAAGACGATCGGCAGCTCAATCATCCCAACTACCCGAACCGGATCGTTATTTAAGCCATATAAGGGAGGCTCCTTTCAAATCTCCATCTCCCTACCTTATAAGTCCATTCTCTGATAGGCATGGGCATACAATATATCCACCGATGAGCCATTATCGATTATAATCCTTTTTATATCTACTAAACTCACCTGCATAGTAATAACTAATGCTCTATCATGCAGCTCGATCGGCTCCAAAGAGTAGTCTTAATCAAAGAAAGATATAATTGTGCCCGTATGTTATCGTTCTCGCCTAACAAGCTGATCAGACACCGAAATCACAGCGTCCAATAGACCTCTCCTCTTCTTCCCAGTAACCTTTCCGACCGACCCGCCCTTGATCACATCCACCACTCGGCGTGTTGCCTGGGTCTAACCCTGTTGTTGGGGCTGGGTGGTCGGGTTTTGTACTGGGGCGGTGTTCATCTGCTACGTTCCCAAAGCATTACGTCCTGCAACATACTGAACCAATTCACCTCTCTGGACATTTTTCTCAATAAGATCCTTTATACTCCAGCAAGCCTCGGTAGAATGTCCAGCTAACCCATGATAGTCACAATACTTGTTTTGGTTTCCTATGTTCGACTTCGTGTTATTTTTAGTAGGTTCAAAATATGGCTTATCCTTCATCTGCTCTAGAATGGTGGCTCGATCGATACTGAGAGGAGTGTAAACCTTGTTGACACTCTGATTCGAGAAGGGTAGACGGCCCCCTCCCAAACCCCCATTATTACTACCATACTTCTTCTATTGTCCATCCGATCTATTTTTATCGTCATTCTTAGAAGAACTATTCCTATCTCGATCCTTTGGCTTCTCTGTCGTACTTAGCTTTAGACTGCTCATTGCTTCTTCCACTATTATGAAGTCTTCAGCCCTGTCAAATGCTTCAGCCAAGTCCTTCAGGTGATTGAACATCAAAACCTTCACCAACTTCTTCGATTTTACGACGTCCAAACCCATCTGAAAGTATCCAAGGGCCTGAGAACCATTCAGATCTGTAACTTGACTGACAGCCTCCCGAAACCATTTAGCATACTGTCCCAAGGTCTCGTATGAATATTGTTTTATCTGTACTAGGGACCCGATCGGCTTTCCTCTTCTCTTGTTGCTTCCGAACCTGATGTGGAACTTGTCTCAGAGTTCTTTCCACGATGAGACTGAGTTCGGAGCTAATGACATCATCCATTGTCGAGCATCCTTTTTCAAAGTTGTCATAAACATCTGACACTTAGCAGCAACAGAGTAGTCATAATAGTTCATCAGCCGGTCATAAACCTAACTGTGTTCATAGGGGTCTTCGGATCCATCATAGCTCTCCATATGTGGGGCCTTCTTATTTGGATCGGCCCGTTCTCGATTTATCTCTGGGGAGAACAACGATGATGAATTGACCAAAGTTCCCTTTTCCGGATTTGAATTTGCCAGCCTTTGTTCCAACTCCGCCAATCTTCGAGCCAACACTTCAGTCTCGCTCCTTCGTGGGGACGACTTTCACCTGTCCTGATTTCTCTGGTCCGGAGAGGCCTCCCGTCTTCTCCGTTCGGACCTCCCTCTTCCTTTTGAACTTACTTCCCAGGAGCGGCTTCGGTGCTTGCTCCTCTCGTATGAGCGACTTTGGTTCCTGCTCCTTTCTCGAGAGCAACTTCGGTGCCTGGTCCAGATCCGCCGAGAATCGTCCGGACGATGTGCCCTGGACTGATTTCCCGGCAAACGTTCCCAACTTTGGATATAGCTGGAAGCACCATCCTCTCCGCCTATTAAAAGTTTCATCCGTGCGTCAATCTCTTTTCGCTGAAAGAGTAAAACTTTCAGGGCCTCATCATTCTCATGTGCCCTTTTGCCCAAGATCAACCTCCTCTCGTCGTGGCCATCTCGTCTGGAGTCCTAGTCTCCGTGGGTTCGTGTTCAGGACAGGTAATCCTCGACACGTTTGTTGGGCTTTGTTTCCTTCCTAGCTGTTGAGAATAGCCGACGACGAACAACATCTACCTTGTCATTCGATGGGGCCCCAAAATTAACGTGGGACCTAAGTCTTTTCAAGGCACTTAGGGACGACCCCAACCTGTGTTTGGCTAAACCCCGTGGTTGAGGATAGGGATCGGCCATGGATTGATCTCGTGCAGAGTCCCTCTTCGCCTTACTAGTCACCATGATACCAACCAAACGCGTAGGTGATTGGAAACTATGTAACACTAAACAGTCCTCCTTCTAGAGCTAATGTTAATGTCAAGATTCGTCTACGCATCTCAATCATCAAAAGCGCGTCCAAACCTGCACAGAAACGAAATCACACGCGAAACATGACGGCTTGAACCGCCAGGGGATAGCTCTGGTGTGAGAATAAATACAGGCAGAATAAGGTTTTACAATTGAGGCTAATGCTTTAGTGTTGTAAAAGAATATTGTGTGAACTTGATAATTAGGGTATAACCTTGTATTTATAGTAATCACACCACCTCCTCCAAGCTCTTCCCCGTATAGAAATAAAATTCCTCATTAGGTATGATTCCTTAATATGGGATTAAACCGAATCTCCTTAAAGAAAGAAAGTTGAATCATATCCTGACACTTTCCTTAGGAGTTGGAAATTAAATGTAACTAGAAATCTTTGATTCCTTAAAATACTCAACTGTCAAAACAAATTCCTACGTAGGTTAAATCCATCCACGTGGACTTTGGCCCACCACATAATTTGGGCCATAATAATCACGCCCCAACACCTTTTAATATCTCTTAAGAGCTCCATATCTAATTTGGTAAGAGGATAAAGTTATTTGGTAAAATTTTGTTTACCTCTTATCGTCTCTTAATCAGTAAGAAGATATAAATTCAAATCATTAAAAGTTGCATCTTAATAAAAAATTTAAATATATGGAGCCTCTATAAATATTGTAATTCCTCCATTCCAAATTTTAAGATCATTATTGATTATTGAAAAATCAATTTGAGATATTTTTAAATTTAAAAATCATTCAAATGTTTTATATTTTTTAATTACCAAATAATTTTATAAGACCATATATTATTTCACTAAGATAATTTAATTTATTAAAATATACTAACCATTCAAATTTTAATTACTCAATTTTATCACACATCAACTACAAGTCTTCGTCTAAGTTCTAAAACTACGATTTCAATTTTGTCTGCGCCTCTACGGTCTCCCTCTACATCCTTGAGCTCTACAAGTCTTCTTTTAGCGTAGTTTTGTCCAAGTACTCTAATCTTGGTCTAAGCTCTACACTCGTAGATTGTTGATCTCTTTATGACCCAAACCTGACATTATTAATTAGCAAAAAAAAACACCTGACATTGAAAGTCATAAGGTGCTACGTTGTATTTTTAAGGTAATATATTAGCTCAATTTTCTATGAACGTATAAATTTAATGTATGGGGATGGAGTAGTTGGTGCACTTGACGGACACTATAATACATGTTGTGGTTACAAATGACCAACAAACCATGCATAAAGATGGATTAAAGGGTCAATGTTTTTAGAATGACATTCTTTTTTAATATATTTAAAGTTAAAATAGTCAAATACACCAATTCAGATCTTAACAAATTACTAACTAAACAGCAAATTTATCACACAGATAGTTCAATATTCAAATTCAGGAACACTCCTATGAATTCAAGTTATTCAGATTTCAATTAACCACATTACATGGAAAAGATCAATTTTCCTCTACTTTTCCTCCAGATCCTTTACTCGTATTTCTCCCTAAGCTACTAAAATAAAATGCATCCTTGAATTCTTCAGATATCGTGTGCAAATTCAACACTTGACGAAAAAAATATCCCCAAGGTGTTCCTTTGACTTCTCGCCACTTTGATGATAGTATACTCGTTGTCCCGTTAATATTATCTACCTAAAAACATCTTGATGCAGACAACCAAGTGAGGAATTTCGGTTTGTAGATCATGTACTGAAAATTGGTCAATCTTCGATAATCACAATTGATGGTTAAATGTTACCAATGATCTGTTTACTTTACACATATATTATACAAGTGAAGATACCAAATTACAAATACATTTCCCCCAAAAAAAAAATTAAAAAATACCAACACATTTGCTGATGTAGCCTCATTTTTTTTTCCTTTCCAACTACAAAACTCAGACAAATGTGAAACAAAAAATCATGACATTACTCCAGCTAAAAGCAGTTTAAAGAAACATCAATTAGCACTTGGGACTAGTAAAGGAGATAACCTAGCGTACCATTCAAATCTTGAGCTTGAGAGCTAGCAAGACTAGCAACTTGTACATCTTTCTCTGTACAGGCTCTTTCCTTTTCTTTTTCTTTTTTTTCTTTTGGTCGTGTTCTTTCTTTTTAAATTTCTGAAATAGAAATTGAAGCAGGAATTCAAGTCAAATTGCTCGGGTCCTGGAATTTCATGTCATGCTGCTCCGTGTTCGGACTCTATCTATTATCATTTGCCTTCCAGACAAATCTTCTTCATAGCCAACAACCTGCAATTGAACATGCAGCAAAATGGGACTAAGCTACAACACTAATTTTTGTTTTAAAATTTTAAATCGTGGAATTGCACTTTTGACACATTAGCAAGTGTATGATGGGCTTGAAATTGTTTTGTTACACTCATTATTCAAATGAAAAAAACTTGGTAACAAAGAGTAGAAACCTGAGACTCTGTTTGCGTTTCACTGAAACCATCATAAATGCTTGCATTTGCATCTCGAGAAGGTTTACAATTCTCCTCCTTTTTGTCAGTCCTAAAGCAAAATGGGTCAAAAGCCAAGTTAAAAGACAGCAAGAATACAACATATGAGACTTGCTCATTGACTTCGCAAAAAAACATGTACATGCCGAATGGTATATTTCAGCATGTCCTCAATTTTTTATATAAGTATTGAGCTTATAGTACTTGGCTCAAGTTTTGACAATCATATTATTCGCTAAACCATGCTAATGATAAGATCATTGAATAAGGGAAATAGGCAGTTAAAAGAGTAAAGATAACAATTGGACCACCTGTTTATCCAGTGCTTGGACAACCCGAAGGCAGATTGAGGATCTGCATGATCTTGACCAAGGATTGAACAATCAGAAGAGAAAAGCTGTTTTAGAATCAAGGAGTGAAACTAATGCAGACATTCTACCATATAAGAAAAAAAGAGAATAATCAATTATCAAAGGAATATAAGGATACACTTTTGTCGCATCCAGTTCTCCCAGGTGACTTCTGATCATGAATCTAGAACCAGATGTCAAAGAATAGATGAGCAAGAACTTCACAATCAAACAGCACCTTAATGTAGTAGTAGATATTCCAATCAAAAAAGAAAAGAAAAAAGTGCTTAGTAAATATCCATCTATTACCTTACTCGTTTGCTCTAACAAATCCTCAATAGCTGCAGCCACATCAGGAACTGCAAAAGAAACTTCTCTAGTTTTTTCCTCTGAGTAGTTTTCGTTGGAATTAATCCTGCTTATAGGATCAATTTGATTTTCAAGAGAAGGCAGTAACCTATTTCGACTGTCATCTTCCGAAAGCTTTGCCCTTTTATTGACATTATATACATGCTTTGCCTCTTCCATTACACTGTCAATTCTGCTACCAGTAACTGTAGGATGCAAGTTTTTCAGGTCTTGGGACTGACTTTGAAACTGGGAGGCATCATCTCCAGATACCATTCGAACAGCTTGAGTAGGATACTGGCTCATGGTGCAGAATCCTGCCTCTCGGTCTTGAGAAGTAACTTCTTTTGGACAAAATGGACCTGGAGCAACAACTTCGTTCTGTCCAAGAATAGATGGTTTGCAGACTACATAAATATGATGCACAGGGCACAAGTAAATGACTAAAATAAGAAACAACTATACAGAGGCAGAGTCCCTAACCTGCTTGACACACTCAGATATCCACTCATATTTAACTGGCAGTATTCCCCATTTACAAGCAGCCTCATACTTTGGGCCACTGGTGAACTTACAAAGTAAATGAGTGACTTTTTTAGTCAGTTTTTCTGCAAATTTGGCTCCAAGGACAAAGCATAAATTTCTTAGTAGTAATCTATCTTTATCATCATACTGTGAAACACAGAATCGAAACCTTTCAAATCCAGGTAATGGAATCTGGCAGGGTAGTGGAGAATAGAGAATATGACTGCCAACATCAAGCAGGTGTCCATCCTTCAATAGCAACATTACAACTTTCATTAGCATCTATCGGTATAAACTCCTAAATCCACACACGTGCACGCACACTAAAAAAATTAAATTTAAACTGACAAATCATCGAGGCTAGATCATAATAACATGTACTGTGACCATAGCAGATAAGAGTATAAAACATTGCTAAAGCCAAAAAGAGAATGATAAAAACCAAATATTGGGCAATTACTGTTCCCATTAGATAGCCTGATAGAAAGGATGAGGTAGTAAAGAACCAAGGGAAAAAACACACCAAAAAGCTTAAAGGTAAGAAATCTCATTGCACATCACACTAACTCAAAATTTAAAGTACTAATATTTAATAACGTGTAGAAACTGAATAATTTCTTATTATTGAATAATTCTCTATTACATAGCTTGATATATTTATACACAAGTACCCTAATTACAGTTAGGGTAATCCCTAAATTATAGTAATGTGTACACCCTGATTAAGG
Source organism: Panax notoginseng (assembly GCA_016801055.1). Lineage (NCBI taxonomy): Eukaryota > Viridiplantae > Streptophyta > Magnoliopsida > Apiales > Araliaceae > Panax > Panax notoginseng. The sequence goes on along the minus strand of CM029013.1, from coordinate 130,480,730 downwards.
AAACTACAATCATGCAATATCTTCTAACACTACAATTCAGGAATCTTCTAACACTCCCCCTCAAGTTGGTGTATAAATGTCTCGCATACCCAACTTGAAACATAATGGATGAAACATCTTACTACTAAGACCCTTAGTCAAAATATCAACAACTTGATGTTCTGTTTTGACGAAAAGTAAGCAAATAAGACCACTGGTTAACTTTTCTTTGATGAAGTGTCTGTTAATTTCAATGTGCTTTGTTCTATCGTGTTGTATTGGGTCGTTTGCAATACTAATGGTTGTCTTATTATCACAAATTAACTGCATAGGCATTTTAGTTGTAACACTCAAATCTTCTAGAAGCCACATTAGTTTATATATACCCAAGGCAATAGCTCGATATTCAGCCTCTACACTGGATCTTGCCACCACGGACTGTTTCTTACTACGCCAAGTAACAAGATTACCTCCAACAAATGAGCAATAACCTGACGTAGAACGGCGATCCTTTATAGAACCAGCCCAATCTGAGTTGAAAAAAGCTTCAACTCTCATATGACCATGTGGTGCAAACAATAAAGATTTTTCACTTGAGATACCTCAAAATTCTATAAACAGTTTTCATGTGACAATGTCGGGGGTCATGCATATACTGACTCACTATCCCCACAGCATAAGATATATCAGGTTTAGTGTGAGAAAGGTATATCAATCTTTCCACCAAACGCTGGTATCTTTCTCTATCAATTGTAGGTCTTGTGCCACCTATTAGATGATGATTTACTTCAATAAGAGAATTAGCAGGTTTACATCCCAACATGCCAGTTTCTGTTAAAAGATCAAGAACATATTTCCTTTGAGATAGAAAAATCTCACTGGGAGATCTTGCAACTTCAATACCAAAAAAAATATTTCAAAGGACCAAGATCTTTAATTTCAAACTCTTTGGCTAGATTCGCTTTGAGATTAACCATCTCTTCTCTATAATCTCCTGTCACCACAATATCATCAACAAAAACGATAAGAATGATAGTCTTACCTTTTATTTATTTGACAAATAGAGTATGATCTGCTCGACTCTGCCTATACCCAAATCTTATCATTACCTGGTGGAATCTTCCAAACCAGGCTTTGGGAGACTGCTTCAAACCATACAAAGCCTTTCGCAGTTTACACACCTTACCCTTGGTGGCAGATGAAGCGAAACCAGAGGATATTTTCATATATACTTCCTCCTCCAAATCGCCATGAAGGAACGCATTTTTCACATCCAATTGTTGAATATCTCAGCCAAAATTTGCTGCACATAAGATTATGATACGAACAGAGTTCATTTTTGCCACAAGAGCAAATGTCTCCTGGTAATTAATTTCATGGAATTGAGTGTACCCTTTTGCAACTAGCCTGGCTTTGAGTCTTTCAACTGTCTCATCTAGTTTCTGTTTGACTGTATATACCCATTTGCAACCAACTGATTTTTTTTCCGTACGAAAGAGAAACTAATTCCCATGTATCATTCTTTTTCAGGGCATTCATCAACTCTATCATAGTCTGTTTCCAATTCTCATCACTAATTGCTTCTTTCCATCCCTTAGGTACAAATATTGAAGACAAGGAAGAAACAAAGGAATGATAGGATGTAGATAATTTATCATAGGCTAAGAAATTAAAATAGGATGTTGAGTACAAACTCTAACCCCTTTTTAAGAGCAATAGGAATGTCAATGTCATTATCATCAGAAGAACAAGTAGAAGTAGAATTCTCACCATTATCAAGACTAGGTTCTGAGCAGGGTTGGAGTAGTGGTGCAGAAAAAGTGACCTTTTGTTTGCCTTTTGGAACATAGGTTCTCAATTCAGGCTCATTCTATAACTCCCCCTGTGTAAAATTATCAGAAACAACAATAGGAACAGGAGAAGATGGAACATGAGAAGAAGGTATAATAGAACTTGTAATGCCAGCTTCAGGAGGAAACTTCTCCTCATCAATAACATCCTCCCCGTGAGAAGAAGGAAAAGAAGAATAAAAAGGTTCCAATTCCCAAAAAATTACATCCCTAGTGACAAATACTTTGTGTGAAGGAGGATATTAACATTTATAACCTTTTTGGGATGAAGAATAACTAATGAAAATACGCCGAAGAGACTTGGGATCTAATTTTCCCCAAGTGGGAGATTTATAATGAATATAACACCCACAACCAAAGACTCGAGGTGAATAAGGATTGGTCGTGTGTGGGAGAAAAGAGATTGGACTTTTGATCCCAAGAATTCTAGAAGGAAGTCAATTAATCAGAAACGTAGCAGTCAAAACAACATCTCCCCATAAAAATTTAGGAGTGTTCATAGTGAACATAAGAGTGCGAGCTACCTCTAGTAATTGACTATTCTTTCTTTCCGCAATTCTATTTTGTTCTGGAGTTTTAACACAAGAGGTTTGAAGAATAATGTCATGATGAGAGAGATAAGATGTAAAATCATTATTATTACTATATTCCCAACCATTGTCACTATGGAGAATCTTGACTTTAACGTCAAATTGGGTTTGAATCATTTTATGAAATTCCTGAAAACAATCAAACACCTCATTTTTTGAACGAAGAAGATAAATCCAAGTGACACGAGAATGACGATCAATAAAGCTAACAAACTGTCTATAACCAGAACGGGAAACAACCCGAGAGGGTCCTCACACATCAGTATGTATAATAGCAAAGCTTTCAGTTCTATTGCATGTTGGATGACTACTCGAGGTACAATCAAATTGTTATAGCTCCTGAAGATCAAGAAAATACAACTTTTACGTGTCCTTATGGGACGTTTGCTTTTCGACGGATGTCTTTCGGGTTATGCAATACACCGGCCACTTTTCAACAATGTTGGAGCAGGTGTTTATGGACGATTTCTCGGTATTCAGGGACAGTTTCGATCTATGCTTAGCAAATCTTATCTTAGTACTAAAAAGATGTGTTGAAACTAATTTGGTCCTTAATTGGGAAAAATGTCATTTTATAGTACAAGAGGGGAACATATTGGGTCATAGAGTGTCAACCAAATGGTATAGAGGTCAACATAGCAAAAATCGAAACAATTAAGCATTTACTGCCTCCAACATCTGTAACAGGAATTCACAATTTTTTAGGCCACATAGGATACTATCGACGGTTCATTCAGGATTTTTCGAAAATCACTAAGCCGATGTGTGCTTTACTTGAGAAAGATGTTCCGTTTAAATTTGATTCAAAGTGCCTTGAGGTTTTTGAGATTCTAAAAAAGCTTATAACAACCCCGGTAATCGTTGCACCAGATTGGAGTCTTCCATTCAAACTTATGTGTGATGCAAGCGACTACGCCATGGGAGCAGTTTTAGGCCAGCAGAAGAATAAAGTGTTTCATGCTATATATTATGTCAGCAAAACTTTGACGGATGCACAAGTGAACTACACCACAACGAAAAAAGAGTTACTCGCGATGGTGTTTGCTTTTGATAAGTTTCGAGCCTACTTGATTGGAACAAAAGTGATGTTTTCACTGATCACTCGACTATAAAATATCACATCTCTAAGAAGGATACCAAACCTTCGTTGGATCCTACTACAAGAATTTGATTTGGAGATTCGAGATAGGAAAGGAACGGAAAATCAAGTAGCTAACCACATGTCTAGATTGGATAATACGGAACAACAGACGGAAGATAGAATTATGATCAAAGAATCTTTTCCGGACGAACAGTTATTTTGTGGTAACGGAAGCCCCGTGGTACGCGAATTATGTAAATTACATCGTTAGCGGGGTATTGCCTTATAACATAAGTTTTCAACAAAAGAAAAGATTCTTGCACGAGGTTAAATAGTACATGTGGGATGTGGGATGTGGGATGACCCGTTCCTCTTCAAACAGTGTGCCGACCAGATGGTTCAGAGATGCGCGGCTAAAGAAGAAATAGAAGGAATCTTACAACACAGCCACTCTTCTCTGTATGGCGGACACTATGGGGGTGATAGGACAACTGCAAAGGTCTTCCAATCCGAATTCTATTGGCCTACACTTTTCAAATAGGCTCATGAATTCGTCAAAAGGTGCAATACTTGCCAACGAGTTGGGAACATAACCAATCGTCACGAGATGCCGTTGAATACTATGCAAGTAGAGATATTTGATGTATGGGGCATCGACTTTATGGGACAATTTCCATCATCCTACGACAATAAATATATTTTAGTTGTTGTGGATTATGTCTCTAAATGGGTAGAGGCAGTGGCTCTACCGACCAATGATGCCAAGGTTCTAAATTTTCTCCGAAAGAATATTTTAACAAAGATTTAGAACACCAAGGCTATGTTTGTTTGCAAGGATTATAATCTCGGGATTTATAATCCATGGGATTATAATCCCAAGACTATTAATCCTAGGATTATAATCCCGGGATTATAATTATAATATCAAGACTATTAAACCATTTTATAATCCTGACACTAATAGTTCCAAGTCTAAATTTGAAAACAAACAACACTTGGGATTAATAGTCATATTCCAAGTATAATCCTTTTAAACAAACATAGCCCAAGAGCCATAATTAGCGATGAAGTGACCCACTTTCGTAACAAGTTCTTCACGGCTCTTCTCATGAAGTATGGAGTTCGGCATAAGGATGGGTTGCTACAGGATACCATCCTCAAACGAAGGGACAAGTCAAGATCACGAACAGAGAGGTGAAACGGATCCTAGAAAAGATTGTAAATCCATCAAGAAAAGATTGGGCAAGCAAGCTCAACGAGGCCTTGTGGGCGTATCGCACCACTTACAAAAACTCCAATAGGCATGTCCCCCAATCGACTGGTTTATGGAAAAGCATGTCATCTTCCCGTCGAATTGGAACACAAAGCATATTAGGCAGTGAAGAAGCTTAACCTTAATTTACAAGCAGCGGGAGAAAATCGGCTCTTACAATTGAACGAACTGGATGAATTTCGAGTGCAAGTCTATGAAAATGCCAAATTATATAAAGAAAAGACCAAAAATTGGCATTACAAGCGAATCTTTAAGCACTCTTTCAAACCCGGTCAATCTGTACTTCTGTTTAACTCAAGGCTAAAGCTATTCCCGAGAAAATTGAAGTCAAGGTTCTCCGGACCGTTCACAATTACCAAAGTCTTCCCGTATGGAGCCATAAAAGTCCAAGACCAAATCAGTCAACACACATTCAAAGTCAATGGACAAAAGTTGAACCACTACATGGGCAGAGTTATGGACCATCAAAAGACATCGATCACTCTCAAGGATCCAAATTACAAAGAGGAACAAAGTCGGACTGAAAGACTTTAAATCAAGCGTTTGATGGGAGGCAACCCATATGTGACTAATGTATCTCCATTGTAAAAGAAGTTTCTATATTGGCCATAAACAATTGCTCATGGGGTGGCCTTAACGAATCGTGTTCAACTTAATCTTATTTCAGGTGTGGTCCGTTTTTGACTATATATACAATTCACAAATAAACTGTCCAAGACAATACTTTCGACATTACTTCACAATAATTGTGATGACGGAAGGAGTAACTCTTATCATAGTTGTTATGGCGTCGCCTAGGCTACGCCTTGGCGTCGCCTAGGCTACGCCTTGGCGTCCCGACGATAAAGAAGAGTTCAAGGCGTACAGCAACTTGAGTCAGTGCTTCCAAGGCAGAGCCGCCTTAGAAGCACTGACCCAACTGATTTTTACCCATGGGCTAACCCATGACCCATCAAATAAAAAACAAGACAAAACCCTTATCTGCAGAAAAAATAAGAGAAGTCGATCGTGAAGAAGACCCATCGCACCAGGCTCTGACCAACTCCATCCTCTGCAAACCCACACCCATCGCGAACCTCCGACCAGCTCCATCCATCGCCTTCAACTTCGCAACCCATCGCAGCGAGAGGCGACAACGACGGCTGTGACAACTCAAAAATTCGGATTGTCCAGAATTTAAGTTTAAAGAATTAGTTATTAATAAAATGAATTTTTATTAATACTATCATGTGTTATGTGTTTATTAATCGTTCTAGAACCTAGGATGATTATAAGTCGGGAGGATTCTGGCTAGACCTGGCAAACGGGCCCAAAGCCCGTGGGTCGAGCCGGCCCACCCGCCAAAAAGCGGGCTTTGGGCCGCATTTTTTTGGCCCACAAAAATCCGGACCTTTTTGGCCCGGCCCGGCCCCGGGCTTTGTGGGCTCAAAAAGTGCTAAAAAATAGACATAAACCACTTTCGGCCCGCGGGCCGGCCCGGCCCGCCCGTGGGCTATGGGATTACTTTTTTTGGCTCGTGAAAATCCGGGCCTTTTTGGCCCAGCCCGTTTTAGCCCGGCCCGCGCCCGCCAGCCCGCCCTCTTGCCAGCCCGCTTGCCACTTCTAATTCTGGCTACGAGCTATACTGAACGAGTAAGAATTTTCAAGACGAAAATAAAAAAAATCGGTAATAAAAATATTTTCGGGAAAAAAGACGAAATAGGCACTATTCACCCGACGAAATTTAAGTGTTAGGGTTTGAATAACCTAAGCCTTTCTGAGAGTTCGGTATGTCGAAATGACATTCCGTCGAAAGATTTGACGATAATATATCGTGAAAAGTTAAGTAAGCTGATAAAAGTTTTTCTCAAAAAACGTGCAAAAATCGGACGAAATAAAAACGATGAAAAATATTGTTATGTACTGTTCATTCGTTTAACTACATTAGGGGAAAACGTGAAAAAAAACGCTTAACGTCAAAAAGTGTTTTTCAGTTTTTCGGAGTTCCGAAAAATGCGTAAAAGTTAAACTGTAGAAGAAAGACGAAATATCCAAAAATATTTGGATTTCGAGAATCGCAGTTTTTAAAACTGTCGGACGAATTACGCAAGACGGAAGCACTAAGCTTCCAAGGAAAGCTTCGTGAATAGTAAGGAGGTGGAGTAAGGAGATGTGAATAGTAACCTTGGGGGCGAAATGACTATTTTGCCCCTAGCCTTGAAAATCTATAAAAGGAGAGCTTAACTCATTTGTTGGTGATTTTGAAAATCACCAACACTTGAGAAAGAGAGAGAGTTTGAATGAAGAGGAAGAGGAAGAGCTAGCCCGAGTGCACGCTTTGTCCAACGGAGGAAGATTAAAGAAGAAAGATAATCCGAAACCTAACCTTAAGTAAACTTTCTTTAAGTTTTCTATTTTAAAAACATAGTTTAATAAGAATAAGAAGTAAAAGATGTTAAGAATGATTTTGGTTGAAATCATGAGAAAACGAAGAAATAAGAATTAGAAATTTAGTTTATAAATTTCTTAAGGAAGTATAAGTTTCATAATGAATTTGAACGATCCGAATGAATCATATGAACGCTTCGGTGATATTAGTAAGGAATGGTGTTTTATAACATCAGATTCCAAGGAAAAAGTGGAATCATAATCAAAATATGGATTAAAAAACAAAGAACGTAGTTGATGTACAAATTTAAAACCATCGTAGTATAAATTGTTGTTGATGGACAAATTTAAAACCATCGCGTATAAGTTAGTTGCTTATTGCTTGGTTAGGAACGGTAAAAGCGTTCATGAAGAACGGATTAAACTTAGCTATAACGAAGTTATGGCGAAAATTTCGTAAAAGACGAACGAGAAGTAGAAAGGATGTAAATGAACTCGAATGAGTAGGGTTTTATAAGAATGTAAGAGAACGTAGAAAACGTAAGTCGTGGCAAGAACGAACGAGTTCCGAGTTCGGATGACCGAATTACGGACGAACGGACGAAGAACGTTAATAACGTAAAACGAATGAAGAATGATGATTAAGCCAATTGAATGGCATGTTAACGGATTCAGAATAAAGTTCTGTCCGAGTGAAGTTGAAGTACGTAAGATAAGGAAGAGAATGGTTTTGGAACGACCTCGTTCCAAGCTATAACGAAGAAGTTATGAGATCGTAAAGTAAACGTCTCAAACAATTTACAAGACTTAGAAAAATTTTAGAAATTTCATGCTTGGCGCCGCAGCGCCAGCTATGCCTTGGGAGGCGGCGCCGCAACGCCAACCTGGGTCATCAACTACTGCTGAGTGGCGCCGCAGCGCGAGGAAGAAGAAAGAACCCGACGCCGCAGAGCCGGTGCAGGGTAAAGCCCAAAAATGAGCTTTTTATTGCTCAAATCCCGGGGGAAGTATACGAGTAGATAATGAACATGTAGTTCACGTAATGTAACACTTAAACAAGTGATTTAAACCTTTAGTAAAGGTTGAACGAAATGATTGAATGAGATTAAAAGACAAAGAATGTAAACACAACGCGGTTGCGATGAACGGTCGGTCTTAGCATACAACGAACCGTATGACTTCGACATTAAGAAAGAATAATGAACATGGGGTTCATGGGATGGATAACAATTGAGTGCGATTAAAACCTTGAGTAAAGGTTGAATGAGAGATTAAGAGACGAGCAACGTGAACGCTGAATACGTAAACGATCCTCGTGAATCGTATTCGCGTCGGACGAACGTTCTAAGTGTACAATGGTTGTATGACTTAGATGTTGATGAAGGTAGTAAGTAAGATATAATTTATCAAGAAAGCCGTAGCGAACGATAATAAGATTAATGAAAGTCCGAGGGTAAGTCGGATAGAGAAGGTTAGAATGAAGTAAGCGTTAAACATTTTATACGACGTGAGGGTTGAGTGTACGCGAATATTAAACGAGTAGAACCTACACTCCGTGTATGGTTGTAAGGTAATGAAGAATGAAGAAAGTGAATTAATGGCAATTACGTATAACGTAAAGAAGCTGAGTTAGTAATGATAACTTGGAGGATGTTCCGAGTCGAATGAACCGGACATTGTAAGATATGAATAAGTTAATATAAAATGTTTAACGCTATGACCGAATAGCATTAACATTGAATGCTCGTTCTGAGTATACAAAAGACTGTATGACTTAGACGATAAAGAATGAATCCCAAAGTATGGCATTTAATTGCCAGAAAGCCGTATGGAGTGAGAAATTTACTTAACGAACATTATAGTTTAATGGTTCGGATAAGTTAAGATAAGTTTAGGTTGTAGTACAATCGTAATCTTTGATGGTTGACATATGGGAGCTGGGCTAAACAATTCCTTCAGAAAGCGGAGGTATATACGAAACTGGCAACCGATCTAACTCACTGTGAAAGATAGTGTAGACGAGACGGGAACTTGTTTGTTGGTTGTTTGTGGGAAACCATTCAGAGTATAATATGGACTACTAGCAGAGACGCGATGTGTACTGAGTCCTAGAAGAGTTATAAGAAGACGATAAGAATGTAAATCATCAAAGATGATGATCGTATGAGTAAGACATCTCCGTATGTCATGAAACCGTAAACCGGTAAAGGAAGTTGGTCGCGTAAACTTAGATTGCAAGAACGCGAACCCTAAGAAGTAAAGTTAAGTAAACTAATGCATAAGTCAAGTATGTGACTAATTGGTGTATGTGTTTTTTCCTTATGTGTTATATAGGGATTGGAATGAGCAGTTCAGCGTAAGTTGTAGTTGTGTTTAAGACAAGTTTTCTAACTTCACTCATTTTATATGAATGCTAGTTTCTTAAACTTCTCAGATGTTGAACTTGAGAAGTCTTATCTATGTGCAAATGTGCGATATTTGTACAATGTGATAGAAAGTATGAGGCCTTGTGCCACAATGTGAACATTTCTGTGTTTTTATGAGATGAACTGTTCTGTGATTGAACTGTTCAATACGAGAATGTTCTATTTATACATGAACCGTTATTGTTAAGTCTGTGCTAATGATTCTAGCCAAACAGGATGTGTATGAAAAAGGTAGAAGAATGAAAGTATTTCAAAGTGATTGTGATTAATGCTTTAAGATGATAGGAATCAGGATTATTCCTATTATTCAAGCTGCTTCATAACCTTTGTTCAGTTATTGAAGTCTTAAAAGAATGTTTAAATTCTTGAAGTTGTTTATTCAACTGCTATGACTTGCTAGGCAATTGGATGCTCACACTTGCTTTAAATGAAAAACATTTTCAGCATACGAGTAGAAAGAACTTAATATCCAGAAGAAGTGTTATTCATTATATGAATGTGCGTGAAGATCAAGCGAAGACTTGTAATGTAGAATAGTTTAATTGAACTATAGATTAGTTTAATGAACTGTTATGTATCCTTGGTGGCGGATGAAAGTCACTCTTGTAAGATATAAAGAATAATGTATTTATCATTATTTATAATGAACGAGGTTATAAGGTAATAGAACCTGGGATTTGAGAAATATATGTTGTTATATTTACTATATAATGATGTCTATTTGGAAGAAGATGTACTCGTGATGCACGAAATCCGGGTGTGAAGATAGACCGGATTTCGGGGCGTGACAACGGCGACGACAGCGACGACGACGCCTCCGACCAGCTCCGTGCCTCCAACCAGCTCCAAGTTCGGTGACGACTCTCACAGGTTCTTCTTCTCTTCTCTTCTCCTCTGTTTCTGGACTTCTCCTTTTTTATCGACTGATTCTCACAAGTCCGTGCCTCTGTTTCTTTTTTTCCCTAGTTTTTCTATGTATGGCTGTCATAACTCATATGTATAGCTTATATAATTTTTTTACACTTGGCGTATGTGTGGTTGTATGCAATATTAGGAGATAACTAATGTATATAATGTCTCTGATGTATGTACTGGACCACTGGACTAATATTAGGAGATAACTAATATGTTGTCATATATATACATGCAATTTTACAAGTGTCAAGCATCATAGTATATGCCAAATGTCAATTTTCCACTGTAATCAATTTTCCACTGTAATATCATGTCTCTGATGTATGTATTTTAGGCAACTGATTTTAGGAATATATTGTGATTAAATGATTGTACTTTGAAGTTTAAAATGTACAAAATTATATGAGAGGTATTTATTGTCAATTTTTTGTTGGTTGCAACTTTATTTTCTATGTGTTGTTTGTTGAATTCTTCATTTCTTTTACTAATTTTTAATATCAAGTGTGTTGTTTTTGAATTGTTATTGTTAAGTATTTACATAATTATGTCTTTAATGTTATTCCATAATGTTATGTTTTGAGTTTTAATGTATATAAAATTTTATTGTCAATATACTCGTTAAGTAAAATAAATAATATATAAATTGCACATTGTGAACGACTTGTCGTCTTACGGACGCCATGGCGGTCGCCTTGTCGCCTAGGCATCCAGGCAGTCAGCTACCGCCATGACTCGTCGTGACGCCGTAACAACTATGGCTACTATGCGATATGATGATATTGGATGAAACTAGAGCAGCTAATATCTCACTGTAATTAAAAGGCTTTTTAAAGATTCTCGTAGGCCACCTAAATAGTTATAAAGTGTGTATGGAAAAATAAAGTTGAACAGTAAAAAACAAAAGAAACTTTAATTTTATGAACTACATACCTCTAAACAAGATCGAATCCAGTGACTGGAGACACTAGTATTTTCTGTAACATCAGTCAGGCTAGCAATTGCACCATGACACTCAACAATGAAGTGCACATTCTTTTCAGTGTGGCAGCTCACCACCTCTCCTCCCCCTTGAATAATCCACTGAACAATTTCAGCTCTCTAGGCAAACAAACAATTCAAGAATCTTAATAAACTGAGTGGAAAGTAAATATAGGAAAAAAATTAAATGGTTAAAGAAAAGATCACAAACTATGAATCAAGACAAGATGATTGTTTAGATTGACCATAACAAATATATATACAAGTTGATAAATTTGTACCGAGTCAAATCCATATATGAAATTGATATCTACATATTATAATTTGAAATTGATAAGTAAAAGAAATTGTTTGATCAATTTTAAAAATAAATTGTACATTGGATACAAATTGGTTAAAGATTGAAAATAAAACCAGGTGACTGACAAGCCAATATAACCATCAATATATGTAATTTCCAAATCTATCCACTGATAATTCTATATATGTTTCACGATGTCAAGTGACTATTTTTTTCTATGAGTACAATGTCAGTTGGCATTCAAACCATTGCAGTAATTCTATAAATATTATGACAGACTATATCAATGTATCTATTGTTTTGCTAAAGAATACTTTGCTTTATCCAGACATGATTACTTACCAATCTCAAACCAATTTTGTTATTGTTCTTAAGATTAACATTCAGCCTGTAGATTTATCAAGTTTACTTTCACTAATCCTTCATTTCATTATTCAGACATTAAGCACTAAAAGTGAACAATGATCGAGTAATAAATTGAACAGAGTAATAAATGTCCAATTGCAGAACTTTAATAACTTACAACACCCAAAATCATAAAATAATTCATACTTCCTCCAAAAATGAGTTTCATCTTTGACTCTATTATACGCACATTAAGATTCATCCAAGGACAATTAAAAATACTCCATCTGTACCATTTTCAGGTAGCTCCTTTATATTTCGGGATGTCCCAAAATAGTGAACTCATTCTATCTAATCATTCACTCTTTTAACCCAAAGGTTGTAATTAAAAGTAATAAAATCATTAGAAACAAAAAAAAATTTAAAAAATTAATTAAAAAGTGTGAGCCCAAGACAGCACACCTAAATGATCAAGACAGCAATTAATGAGCGAAACAATAAATAAACAAAAGGGGAAAATCCTAGGGTTCAGCCACCTAGGTGCGCACACCTAGGACGCGCACTTAACCACCTAGGGCGCGCACTACACCACTCAGGGCGCGCACTCGGCCACCCAAGGCTCGCACTAATTCATTTTTTCGATTGTGTCGAACAAGTTTTAAGAAATAAAATGATGAAACAAGAAGCCCGAACCACAAAAAGAAAAGAAACTTGTGAAACTCTAGAAATGATTGACCTTAAAATCTCCATTATAAGAAAAGTTTCTCACAGGGCCAAGAATCAGGAGAAAATGATAAAAACCGATTAAGAAAGACCAAGATGAACGAAGAGAACCGAAGGAGGCACGAATCTAGAGTTCGCCCCCTAGGATTCGGCCTCCTCGAGCAAGGTCTCCCTTTGTCCCGTGCCGAGCTTCAACGAGATTTCAAACAACAAGATGTTCAGACAAAGAAAGAAGAGCAGAAAATCTTATGTTAAACAATAAGAACCTTAAAACATGAGAGCTAAGAGGGACCTTCATGAGCCTCAAGGCAGAAGGCTCATGGAGGCAACCCATTTCGGGAATTGATTGATGGATTGGATTAGTGGCTAGAATAACACGACGATCTGGGTATTACTCTGGTAACTAAGGGTATTTTTGAAATTTTCCTTGAGGTCATGTGCCAGGCACGTGACCACTTTCCAAGAAACTCTATAAATACTCTTTTTATTCCATTGAGGGACTTTTGCGAAACTTGAGACTTACATATTCTCTCTCAACCCTAAACAATTAAGGCTCTCTAGATCCTGGATACTCTAGAAGGCTCTTGGATCCTAGGAGTTCTGTCATGTGTTACTAGGGTAATTGTCTACCTGCTTTTCTCCCCTCTTCAATTCATCAATCAATACCGTACTCTTTGTGGATTTCTCTCCTCAGCCAACACGAAACCCTAACCCTAACAAGTTACGATTTCATTGCCCACATTTTTTTGGCAACTCTGCTGGGGAGGTGTAGAATTCGTGAAAGTATGCCCACAACTCGAAGTGGAAGAGCAACGGGTAGAGCTTCTCCGACCACAAGTATTACATCACCTGATCTAGCTTTGAGGCGATCAAATCAAGCTTTTCAAGGTGCAAATCTGGATATAGACAAACCCATCATAGAAGACACCTCAAAAGATGGAGATGCTTTAGGCATTGAAGGATGCACGCGAGGGGAGGTCCATGATGTCCGAGATGCAGAAGCAACAAGAGGAAATGAGGAGCTTTCGTCAACAATTGATACAATTGCCGACTTTTCAAGCCAAAGACATTCAAAGTGTCTCCGACAACAGAAGGATAACAAAGATTTCACCGATGAATGCCGTTAAAGACTAAGGATAAAGACAAAGTCTCACCAATAACAGTGATTGAAAACAAGTCCCAGCAAGTTTTTCACCCATGGAAGCGACAAAGAAATTTTCTTTACTTTTCGATTCCTCAAAGTAAAAGAAAAATTGGGGGCAAGATGAACACCATAAGTCATACTTCTCATATCAAGGTAAGTACACTTTACCATTCATACCAAGGGAAGTATACTATACCATTCCTTTTAATTCATGTGAAAACTTAACCTATTTACATTAAAAGATTTTATTAATGACCTAAAATATATATATATATATATATATAAAAAATAACAATAATAAAAAATTATTATGTATATATTTCGAAGTGGCACCCAAGATTCAGAAACACATTAGGATTCGGATCCTACATTAGGATTTGGCATATGAACCTTATTTGTATATAAAGCATGGGTTTATCTTTGCCATATGGAATTATTTTATCAATAAGCAGCATCAGACAAGTTCTTTTCTGAAGGAGCACTGTGAACATTTGTGAAAAAAGTATCATGTGTTACTCGGGTGCGGGTGTCGGGTGTGGGTACGAATCTAGGTGTCGGACACGTGAAGTCAAAAAATAGAGGATACGCGGATATGGATCCAAATTTGGACACGTGTGCGGGGATAAATATGTTATAATTTTTTAACAATAATGTTTATACTGTCCAAATTCATATAAACATGCATTATCATGACACTTCAGGGGCTAAAGTGCAAAATTATAAAGAAAAAGGGGCAGAACTGAAACTACTGAAACTTCAGAGGCTAAAATAGAAGAAAACAAAACTACATGGACTAATATGTAATTTTCCAAGGGCTATTTTGAACTTTCAAAAGACCTTGGGGACTAAATTAAAAAATTATAAAAACTATAGAGTACCTAACTGTAATTTTTCAAGGATATTTTAAATCACAGATCTGAGATCAGATCGTTGGAGAAAAAGAAGAAAAAGGCTCGTCGGAAGAAGAAAAAAAGGCGATGGTAAGTTTCTCGCTATTTTTTCTTCAGTCTTTCCTCTTTCTTCTTCTTCCTCCTTCCTCGTTTCTTTTTCTTCTCCAATGAATCACCTTCAAAAACAGCCGTATCCGATTTCTGTGGCCGGATCCCGCACCAGTACCCGTGTCGTGTCGTGTTGACACGGGTACTCCACTAAAAATGGCGAGTCCGAGTAACACATAAAGTATCAATAGAAAAGGCTACTTTTTAATATATAGTATTTATTTATTTAAGGATACAAGAGTCGTTAATTGCTAAAATAGTCATTGCTAGCAAGACCTATCAAGAGTATATCAATTGAGAATTGTAGATATATGAATATTCAATGGATGGAATACATTTTTTAACCTTCCCAAACTTTTTAAGAAAATATACATACATGCATACATAATATGTATATATTAGTACGTCTTCATGAAGATTTGAAGTACATCATGTGAATAACTAACTACCATCAAACTTCTTTTTGATAAGCCAGGGTCACTACCATTAAATACTAGTCATACATAAGCATTGATCATTTGCTACTCTACCAACCCCTCCAAGTGCATCCAAGTCATGAAAGAATATTGTGAAGTTATATTCAAGGGGCCATGTTCTAACAAAACTCCGAAGCCACCCATGCCATCAAATTACTTTATTGGCACATCACAGTTCGGTGTTAAAAAACTACCAAATCGACCAAAGCAACTCAGAGATCAAACAAAGGGTCAATCACAAGCACAAATGGATTTTGGAATCACGGTCCCGAAGTGCTGCCCAATATTCAGTAGACCACATAAAGCTTCGCCAATTTGGCTAAGCAAGGTTCGGCTGCCACCTCCCAAGGATTGGAAGCTATCTAAGGATTGCAGTCTAGATTATATAAGTCCCACTAAAAAGAATCGAAGACATGACGCATCTCACTAAAAAAGTAAGAGCTTCACCAATCACCACCCAAGGCTTGGCCTTGCAAAGTTCGGCCTTGTTGGCTTCGGCCTTACAAGGTTCAGCTAGGCCAGATCTGATAGACAATATCATTGCGTCCCGGCAAGCTGTTCAGATCCCTGATCGAATGTGAACAGGACCGCCCTCCTTGGGCTGAACTCTCGTTGCTGCAAATTGTTCGTTGCTACAAACTGTTATAGCTGAGTAATAGTAATATTATATATATATATATATATAAATATATATTGATGGGGCTCCATTAAAAAAAAGGCACATGCTAATTGTACATATTGTCATTTATACATGACTCATTAATGTATGTGTGATGAATTTTATTATTACCAACAGTAATAATTATTTTTTTTATCCTTTGGGTACTCCTAGAAATAAATATAAGAACGAAATATATTTACAGTATAATGTGAGTATCAAAAGAAAAACATGATTAACAAACTTCATGTATAACATAGATGTACCCGCATAATTTGATTTTTTTTAATTTTTCTTAATGTTTAACAATACACTGGCAATTGTGTATGCATTTATCTTTTCCGATACTACGCATGAGTTCGTGGAGATTAAAAACTTCACTTGGAATCAAGCTGGATGACACAAATGTATTAGGGACTCACCAAACATAGTTGAGAATCACTAAGTGGCACACCGGATCACCACATGGATGACCTCTTCGAGTTAGAGCAACTCAATAAATATGAGGATGCTAAGATCTAAAGAAAATTGAATCTCACCAAGAGGATTGACGTAATGGATCACGATTACTACCAGGGAAGGCCAGAGGTCAAATCTAGGGCCCAAAGACGTTACAACGACCAGCCTACCATTGAAAGGAGGACAACCCATATTCCTCACATGTTCGGATCATAAGTTCAATCATTCAAGAGTTGTATTACTCGAAGAATCAGAGACAACTCTCACCTTCTAAAAAATTAGAATAAGTATTTCAAGAAGTTTTCTTTACTTTTGATTTCTCAAAGTAAAGAAAACTGAGGAAATGAGGACTATAATTCCAACTTTTCAAATCAAGGTTACCGGACAATATCCATGAAAAATATATATATATATATATATATATATATATATAAATATATATATTCTCGACAAAGCATCCTCCAGAGTTGGCAAACGAGTTTAATGAACCCTTTTCAAATGGTCTCCCCTTAGGAGGATGATTCAGGTAAAAAGGTTAATTTGATTTTGAAAGTGACCAAGAAGCAACTCCACAAGAGAGCCTGAAGGGTGCTTTAGCTCAAAAAAACCCTAAAGGTTTAACTCTTCAAACTTATGCCGATGAAGTTCCTTTCTTGACACGAGATTAACTATTGAACAAAACGAAGATCAGAACATAAGAAATAAGTAAGAGAAGAATAACTCAAGGGTTCCCCTCCTAGGGTTCGACCCCTAAGGGGCACACTCCTTTTTGAGCTCCGAAGTGATTTCCCGATCGAACTTTGGTTATCGTGACAATCAAGGTGATTAAAACAAAGGAAAGTGGCGAGTACATGGAGACTTGGGGATGATCACCCTCAAGTCTTTCGTGACATAGAAAGCTACTCCAAGGGGCCAAAGATGGTGACGCCATGACAAAGGTGTGTGTGGCATCGATCCAAAAGGACATGAGAAGCTTGCCATAGACACATAATGCGGCTTGAAAATTTAAATGTCAAAGAGTACACCCTGGGCCTTGATCACAAGAAGAAAGAATGCTTGAACTAAATTTCAAGATGATGATGGACAACCCAAACACTGGTTCTACCATCAAAAATATCTAAGTTGTAGAGACAAAAATATCAAAAATCCACCCAGGATGGTGGTTTAAGTCCTCAGGAATATCCCTTGCCAAGAAATTGAATGACCAAGAGAGGAGGCACAAGAATTGATGAATTAAAAATCCACCAAAAATGGTGGTCCACCGAACATGGTGGTTGAAGTCCTCAAGAGTATCCCTTGCCAAGAAATTGAATGACCAAGGGAGGAGGCACAAGAATTGATGTATTAAAAAAATCCACCCAACCAAGATGGTGGTTCACTCTAAATGGTGGCTAAGTCCTCATAGAGTACATTTGCCAAGAAATTGGACGACCCAAGTGATGAGGCACCCGATCTCAAGTCATCGTAGATTACATATGCCAAGAAACTGAATGACCCAAGTGATGAGGCACCTAATTTCAAGTCCTCATAGATTGCACTTGCTAAAAAATTGGATGACCAAGTGACGGGGTACTCGACTTAAGCCCTTATGAAACCCTATATGCCAAATTTGGCACGACTAAGGGATAAGGCACAAGTGTTATGCTTTACCACTAAAAGCAAAACTGAGGCACCTGATTCTAAGTCCTTAAAACTTGACAAGTTAGACTTTCAACTTTAAAAGTGATCGAGACACTTAAGTATAAACCATCAAATCCGAAGTTACACTTTCAACTTTAAAAGTGATTGAGGCACCTGAGTATAAGCCCTCAAATTCGAAAAAGTTACACTTTATCTCCAAGCTTATCAAGTCGTCGCCTAGGCAACACTTAGGCGTCCAGTCAGTACATTTTGGGGAGTCGTTTGGACGACTTGGTTGCAAGGGAGAAAGTCGACCACTCAGGTATTGACTTGGAAGACTTCGACAACTTTCTCGTGACTTGGACGACAATATGGCTAAGTCGTCGACTTGGACAGAGCGGGTATTCGACCCGAACCTTAACTAAGTTAAAAAAAATAGCAAAGTTTGAGTCGACTGTAAACCTAATCGATCGAGCGTGACTTTGGAATAGCAGAGAAGGAGAAACGAGTTGCAGAGCAAAGACCAAGAGCAAGAAAGGGGACTCACCTGTCGACACGACTTCCGGTATGCCTCCTCTTTCCTTTTCTTATACTCTTCTTCTTTTCTTCAGTTCTACTTTTCTTTTCTGCCGATGCATCGACTTGGACAGAGGTTTGGTTCTGCTATTTTTTTTTCTCTCTTGGGTTTCATCATTCCTGAGCTTTTTTTCCTTCTCTTTGGTTTTGGGTACACAATACACACCGAGAAGTCATTTGTTTTGTTTCTTAGTTCTTGGATGTATGTTACCAGGGGTATGACTTTCTAATAATAATTATTATTATTATAATTATTGAATGCATGTTGCAGTCTTACTGCCTTACAGCGTACAGGGGAGATAATTTTTTTTCCTTTCTAAGCCTCTAATGATGTGATGTTAGTGACTTATTGCTGTAGTGTTGTATAATATAGTTGGATTATTTTTTTTGTTTGGGAGTATGATGGTGATTGGTGCCTTGCAGCTGTATAATTATTGAATGCATGTTGATGCCTTACAGCGTACAGGGGAGATAATTTTTTTTTTGGCTTTCTAAGCCTGTAATGATGTGATGTTACTGACTTACTGCTGCATAATATAATTGAATTATTTTTTTGCTTGGGAGCATGATGGTGATTGGTGCCTTACAGCTGTAAAAACTATAATATAGTAGAAAGGAGGAAAACATCCCAATCTGTTAGCAGAACTAACAACCAAATTACAACTTATAATACAATAAAGCTTATTATTTACTTTAGCAGGAAGCCAAATTAAATAAACAACCAAAGCTGAAAATATTTAGTAACCTAAATATATAAATATTTATATAAATGTTAAATATATATAATTTTATACGTATAAAATTTACATTGTTAACGACTTATGGACGATTAGTCGGGCGCCTTGTCGACTAAGCGCTTAAGCTCGCGGCTGTCGCTTTGCCTTGACTTGGCGCCTTGATAACTATGTTTATCTCTAGACTCTAAAAGTGGTGAACGTTATGCTTTTTCCGTCAAAAGCAAGATTGATTATTCTTTGTTTTATAATTAAAAGTAAACCGATTATTAATAATATATCAAACTTTCATTTATACTTGGACAAATTCTTTTTCTTTGTTTTTTTAGAAGTATGAATTCAAGTGTTCGTTTGCGAGAAATCAACAAAAAAAATATGTTTTTCTATGTTAAAAGATTTCATATTTACTCTTACGTTATGCATATTATTGTCTTGGAGTATTGATTTGAATAATTGCAGATTCAATGTTAAACATTAGGTCTTAAGGAAAATTCAAGTTAAAGACAATTAAAAATGTTAAAGAAACTCTATTTTGATAACTGAAATATACATGAAATGAGTTTACTGACACAAGAAATAAAAAACTACAAAAAGCCATGATTGAACTGAAGTGGGGGCAAAGCTAAAGCCTCTAAGTCAACAATGGCGGTGTCCCGAATATTCGCGTTTGAGGCTATCAGTCCCTCAACATCTTAGATACCTCACTCGACTTCCTGAAGCTGGGTGTTCAATTTAGCCCTGGTATCTTGAAGGTCCGAAAGTTGAAAGCGAGTCATTTTCATGATGACATGAAACAACTTCCGAGCATAGTGCAATAACACGAAAACTGGAACTAAGTAAATCCAGCTTAGCACGGAAGGAAGACATGTCAAGGCCCACAGAAGCGAAGTCATCAACCTCACAACTAAACCTATCTATGTCATCTGCTCGCAAAGAATAGAGAGTATGCATTTCGAGAATAAGGCTCACAAGTCGACCTAGCAAGAAGGTCTGGAGGAGGGCCCTGCGAATATGTATCCGAGCAAGTATTTGTGGGAACTAAGCTAGGAGACGCTCGAGATTCACCTAAAAAGAAGAATGAAAAAAATGATGGAAGAGGTCAAAGCATCCTAGGGTTCGGCCACCTAGGGAGGCTCTCCCCTCTTACCTTTGACTTCTCCTAGCTCGTTGATCAATTGCCCGGAATGAACACCTCTTCATTACGAAAAAAGTGTGGCCTTTCTTCAAGTCAAAATCCTGTTAAGATGAGATGGCCCGGAAAAAAAAGTTTACAATCACCTGAAAATGAAGAAATAGATGATACAATAAAAAAGAAATATAAAGAAACCATGCAAGAGAGGGGAAAGGAGATCAAAAAACAAGGGGAGGCATTGAAGCCCCCTAAGGTTCAGCCACCTCCTAGGGTTCGACCCCCTAGGGTTCAACCACCTAGGGGGGAGATCTTCATCTTTTGTTTGCCCTGATTTGAAGCACACTCACTAGATGCCTTCTCGATGACTTCTTGATTTTGAAGAAGAGAGAAATTCCAAGAGAGCAAGATTTGGAAAGATTAGATAGAAGATTTTCCAAGATATCTTGGGAGAGCTCCTCTAGTGCTCTCCCTCCAAGGGTTTGGCCCCCTAGAGGTTTCCTCTCATAAGACTTTCATTTTCGAGACTTGCAAAATCGAGCTCCGCGGATTGTTCAGAAATTTGAAGCAAGACTCAAAGACTTGAAATATTTTGCACGATCGTCCCACCGTGACTCATGTGCAAGGGGCAAATGTGAGCCCAAGTACAAGTTAGGGTTCACATATGACTTAAATCAATCAAATGAATGAAGGAAATAAATGATCAAGACAGTAATTATTAATAGGCGAAGCAATAAATGAACAAAAGGGGAAAATCCTAGGGTTTGACCGCCTAGGGTGCGCGCTCTACCACCTACGGCGTGCACTCGGCCACCCAGGGCGCGCACTAATTCATTTTCTTGATTTGTGTGTCGGACAAGTTTTAAGCGATGTAATAACATAATAACAAGCCCGAACCACAGAAAGAAACTAAGAAACCAGTGAAACTCTAAAAATGATTGACCTTAGAATCTCTATGATAAGAAAAGTTTCTCACAGGGCCAAGAATCATGAGAAAATGCTATAAACCGATTAAGAAAGACCAAGAAGAATGAAGAGAACCGAAGGAGGCACGAATCTAGGGTTTAGCCTCTTAGGGCAAGGCTTCCATTTGTCCCGTGCTGAGCTTCTCCGAGATTTCCAACGACAAGATGTTCAGACAAAGAAAGAGCAAAAAATCTTGTGTTAAACAATAAGAACCTTAAAACATGAGACCTAAGAAGGGCATTCATGAGTCCCAAGACAGAAGGCTCATGGAGGCAACCCATTTCGGAAATTTATTGAGGGATTGGATTTTGGATTGGTGACTAGAAGGACAGGACGATCTGGGCATTACTCTGGTAACTAAAGGTATTTCTAGAATTTTCCCTGAGCTCATGTGCTAGGTACGTGACTACTTTTTAGGAAACTCTATAAATACTCTTTTCATTCCATTCAAAAAGGAACTTTTGGGAAACTTGAGACTTACAGATTCTCTCTCAACCCTAAGCACACATCAAGGCTCTCTAGATCCTAGATACTTTAGAAAGCTCTTGGATCTTAGGAGTTCTGCCACGTGTTACTAGGATAATTGTCTACCTGTTCTTCTCTCTTCTTCAATTTATCAATCAATACCATACTCTTTGTGGATTTATCTCCTACTCAGCCAACACGAAACCCTAACCCTAGCAAGGTACGATTTCCTTGCCCGTAAAAAGAAACTAGATAAAGACAGAGAAAGAAAGATTTTTTCATGCAACTCTCATTTCTGGGCAAAGGGAGTAGAAATATTAGGTATTAAGCTATTGTACTTCTTTTAGTTACCCTTTTACAAACATGTTTCTCTTAATTATTTAGAAACTACTCCCTCCGTCCCAAATTAATTGCTCAGTTTTGACTTTTTAAAGTCAAATTGACCATTTTTAAAACTAATCTTTTTACTATTTTTACTAAAATATAGGTGAAGAGATTATAACCAAAAGAAAGTATATACAATTTATTACTAATCCCAATTTTTAGAATTTTAGAAATATATTTATATATGCTTAATTATTAATTCTAAAAATATTCAATTTGACTTAAAAAAGTCAAAACTGAGCAATTAATATGGGACGAAGGGAGTAATTCACTTTTACATGGTTTGAATTGAAAAGTAATTAACCAATGTATATATCCATAGTACATCATTTACGCACACGCACGTGTGTGCACATCTATAAGCACTATTTACCCAAATATTATCATGTTAGATACATAGAGAGACGTACAGATGACTCAATTCAGATAGATAATTCTGGGGGGGGGGGGGGGAATCCCCTTAAAATACTAACCTATTAAGTATACAATTATTATTATTATCTGCTTACTACAAAGTGATACATATATTATTTACTGTAAAATAAACAAAGAGACTATAAAGTAATTTAATTAAATTATTGAAGAATGTGTTGCACTGTCACAAAAGTGAAGATAATTCATAACAATTAACAAAAAAAAATAGAACAGATTACCCGTTCTTCAGGAAAGGAGCTCGAAAATTGAAATAGCTTCCTCTTAAATACAACTGATGATTTTCCATCTTGAATTTCAGTGCCAGAACCAGGCTGAATCTGACGGTAACCCTTATTATTGCCATAAGGAGCAAAAGTCTGGCTTTCATTGGTGTATTTACAAGTAGCTGCGACAGAACTCTCCCTATTCATGATAATATCTGGTGCTTTACTTTTCCCAGATGACATTGCAGGTCCAGAATTCATATTTTGCCCTACTTGATTATCATGCAAGACTGATTTTCCTTGTTTAATACTCGTCTCAATCATAGCAGCTCGCTTATTGGAGGACATAAGATCTATAAATGAAGAAATGCAGATAATGAAAATGATAGAAAGTTAAACGTGTCAAATTGAGAACCTTAATGTTATACTGATCCTAGCTTAATATGATTAAACTACTGGGATTAGAAACACACAGAGATTTCAGTTACATTAATGAGGAACAAATCAGGCCAGCTTCCATATCTCAAAATATGGTTACCATACCTTTTGGAACAAGCAAATCATAAGCAATGTGCCTCCGAAGTACAGGAATTTCTTTCTTCTCACGATCACAATCTTCAAGCCATATGGATCTAACAACAGATATAACACCCACGGCTGCAAGGCCCCTTACTTCCTTTTTCTCTCTGTAAAATTTTTAGCTTGTGAGAAACGCAGTGACTCTTAACCTTGAAAGATCCTGATATTTGTCCCAGTGTTTGCACAAATAAATGTTTTAATGATATCGAACATTAGAATACAGCTATACATGATAATCGGCTGCATATAATTACAAAATGATACTACTAAGAAAATGCATCCCCTCTCCTCTTCACAGTCTAAAGTATTTAAACCAATCACCTATGCAAGCAACATGAATTTCTCATTTATTTTCCAGAACCCAATATAGATTAAGAACTAAGAACGACAACCATAAACACCTGCTGTAATAAATTTCATAGGAGAATTACCACTCTTCCCTTTTATATTTTCAATAATTTTCAGATTACATGTGTTGCCTATACAAATTTCATAACCTATTGTTGCTCATACATGGTTACGGAAATATTCGTTTATTACATTTGACTTAGAGACAATAAAAGTTACTATCGTCCTGCAATTTTGAAAATCCTCTCAAATTCATCTATTATTTCGTGTTCTCGTGGAATGGTGTCCATAAACTATCAACTTAAAGAATAGTCACATAGCTTGTCATTTAGAAATTTCATGATTAAAACATATTAGAGAAAGTTTGTAATGCTTGGAGCCTCCAAAAAATATTTTCCCTAATAGACCAAGCTTCAATAACAGCTAAAAATAGTTGCCAAGAAGAAAACAAAAGGTGGGACATGTTAAATTCATAAGCAAGTCAACATTTATGTCAACAAACTTTGAGCTGCTAACTGCTAAGAACCATTTCAAGCTACTCACAAAAGAAGAATATTAGAAATGTATCCAATAAAATCTACATAAGTTTGGATGATCTTACATCTCTGAGGGACTTCCAACAACTATGTGCGTCAATTTTTCATTGAATGACATATAGCGGGAACCACCACCTCTGCGGACCATGCTGACTAGCTTTCGCATTTCCAAAACATCAAAACCAACAAGTGAAATCCTGCAATCTGACAAGTACAAATCATTGTCTTCTGTTTGAGAGTCATCCGCAACACAACCATCAAAAATTTTATTGCTCCTTGGAAGCATAGCAGATGCTCCGCTGTTGTCCTCTTTTATAAGGACAGGAGCATCTGAAAATCTTGAAGACAAGTCCTGTGAGAGAGTAGCTTCGAGGTCAAAATCCACTACGCCATCACATTTAACAGCTCGCAAATTTGCATCTGTTGCCAAAGAAGACAGGCTGCATTGAGAATGTCCTACAGCGTTGTCTTGACTACGCTGCGTCTTCAAAGAAGTCATTGCTGCATTTGTAGAAGTAGAGCTACCCTGAACAGGATAGGACTCCTCATTAAGACATGCTATTGGTCAAAGAAAGATAAACTTAAAGTCAGACACCACAGTGAGAACTCTCCACAGTAGAAGAAAAACTTAATATTTGAATATTTGAATTATACCCCAAATTACAGCATGATATCAATATTAATCAGTACCTCTTCTAGCAACTGACTGATCAAACCATTTCCTGGCAACAATATGAATGTGACCCCATCTTTTGGCAACTTTGAATTTGTCACCTTCAGGAACTTACAAAGAGTCAAGGAAACAAACTGTGCCCATGATAATTTCAAGGAATCGTAAACTTCAAAATGTTAACGGCAAGTATTCAAAACAATCAAGTCAGACAGTAATATATGTAGACAAATCTAAGAGTACAAAACAGAAAAAAATGTTGAAACGTTATGACTATATTGAAGAAATGAAAATTAATCTTATAGTTGATAGAAGGACAGATATAGTTTTGTTCAATTCAAAAAAAAAATCTTCAAGCAAAATCTGAACAGGATAAGTAGCCAGAGTGAATCTTTTTGTTCCAGCATTTAATTCACATTTTTCAGAAGGGAAAATTAAACAAGGGGACATTATTGAAAGTAATAAATTATTTCCAATCCACCAATACTGCTTCAACAAAAAACAAACAACAAAAATAAATAAAAATACTGCTTTAAAAATCGTCACTTGAAAGACAAATTGACAACACATCCAAAATAAATTGTTCAAATTGGATGTTATCTGCTGGGTCAAATAGTGGAAAACCTAGAATTTTACTTCAGCAGGGCAGAAACTTTGAAATATTCACAAGGTAAATGCATAAAAGTTGAAATAATGTTCAGAAGTATGGAAAATTTCTATATAATTCAGTTGGGGATTTTGTTTATGGAAAAAAGGCATCAAGTACTTGATACAAATAATATATTCCCAAAAGTCAAAGGGGCTTATTGCCTCCCCTTGGTATATTCACAGCTTCGTCCCTGACGACGTAGATAGTACAGTAACAATGGTGAAGTAGATGCTTCAGAATCAACTTGGTAAGAGTTAGACATTATAATTACCCTGCAACTGCAAGTAAAATTACAACTGTAAGAATAAATACTTAATAGATATGAGAGTCCTCGTGGCAACCATTTGGTAGCCCTAGTGCAATAACCACCCAAGAAGAAGGGACAGGGATTGAAGGGGATATTGCTGATTGTGCAAAAGAGTGGACAACGTTGAAAGGATCCCAAGTCTACTTGATTGACTTACATTACTATAATTGTAACCTCCAAATTGAAGTAAATTTTATAAAAAGACGAGTGATCCAAGGAATGTTTTTTCTTGCACATACACAGCAATCAAAGGCAGCTTGCCATAAACACAAGGTCAAAGAAGATGTTTGTGAATGGGCAACAAGACAAATACAGTAGAAAGATAAAATGAATGCCCTCTTGAAAGAGTTGAAACAGTAATAGGAATCAGCAATTTGACTGGTCAGAATTGACTAAGATCTACAAGCTATGTTCAAATAAAGCACCAACAACAGTTTCAGGATTAAGAGGCCCTAAGTATGGAATTTAACGGGAAAATTTGCCACTAAAAATTTTGACCTCAAAGCAGCTAGCAACAAATATTGTCAAACCAACATTGAACTTTTAACACACTAGCAAACTGAGGAATCTTGTAAAAACAAAAGATTCTTCAAATGTTATTATTTTTTTTAAGTAAGAAGTGAAAGTAATGTAAAAAGATATCCCTGTGTCTTTAAGTAAATCATATATAGGATATATCGCAAACCAAGTGTGTGCACTTCTTGTTCAGTTCAGCAGAATATTTGCCACCGTGTTGAATGACAAGCTTCTCCATCTCCTTCCGCTCATCTGAGAAAAATGTACATACTGGCTTTTATATGAGGACATCATGCTTAAGCAGCACCAACAGATAACTAGGATTACTATATAAACTATAAAGTTAAAACCTATTATCTAGTTTGTCAAGCTGCAGGAAAGCAGTATCAATAGATAACTGCTATTTCTTTAAAAAGTTATATCTATTTTCTAAGTTGTTGACCTGCAGGAACTTTGGTGACACAAATTGTCAATCCAGAGAAAGGAAGAACCCTGTATGAATCCTGAGGAACAACACGGTGCTCTTTCCAACATTGATGTAGCCAACTTAAAGTTACAATTGGTTTCTTGAGAGTGTTTAAAGCCCACTGCAAATTTAAGACACCCAGTTAGTGAATTTCATCAAAGAAGTATTGGAGAACAACAAAAGAACAAATTAAAGAGACAAGGCATATATATATATATATATATATATATATATATATATATATATATATATATATATACACAGAGAAATATATGGGGGCTGATCCAAGGCCAGCATTGTAAAAATAGGATTATCCTTGCAACGAATCTAGATGTTTCAATTTTTTATCCAACAGTAAAAAAATACTCCCGAGTCCCGTCCGCAATTTAGTTTTGCGGATGATTAGAAACTAAATTGTGAACGATAGGTCCACTTGTAATATACCAAATTTACCCTTATTTAAAAAAATCAACCCATCCGCAATTTGATTATGCGGACGGAGATTAATATATAGCAGAAGGTATATTGGCCAAATTAGAAGGGGATTTCATGATTATTAATGAAGACCTATCTCATATATCCTTATCCCATCTATATGTCAAATTCTTAAGAAAATTAGGAGTAACCATGCATACACATCAAAAATCAGCCGGAGAAGAACTTGAAATTCCAACTCTATAACCCATCATATTTGATTCTTTATTTTCTTCATGTATTAATTGGTGATTGGGTAACCAAATTCGCAGTATGACAGTAATATACATGTAAATGGGTTGGCCTAAGGAGAAATATAAATCGAGATGGATACTTCATTTTCTTATAATTCCTCTCTATATATATAAATTTGTGTATATTGGTGGTAAGATGAATTCTCTATTTTTTTCTATTCCCCTCTCTCTGTATTCATTTGTCTATATTATTGATGATAAAGATAAGTCTTTGTTTTAGTTGCTGATGAAATTTACTAAGAATAAAGATCCCCATATTCCGCTCAAACTCAATAGCATATTGAAGAGGAAGAAGTTTCGAAAATCAAAACTCCTAAAATCCTGCATCCGTACTTTAGTTGTGCGGATGGGAATAATAACAAAAATGCCTACGCTTTTTAATATTAAAATAATATATTTAATTTTTTTTAGTTTGCAGGCTCTCCCAAACTAAAGTGCGGATGGATGATATTTTATCCATTAAATCTATGTTTGAATGGTCACGATCTGTTGTAAGGATAAAAAAAAATTTACAATGTTGGCTATATATCAACCCCTATATATATATAAATATAGAGAGAGAGAGAAGGAAAATCAAGAGCACTCTTCTTATCTAGCACTCCTCCTTAAATAGCACTCTTTTATTAAAACTACGTCGTTTTGAAGATTCTTTTAAAAAACAAGTGAGGCCACGGGTGGCATTTTTGTAAATAAAAGGAAAGCAAGTGGGACCGCTCTCTTTTAAGAATCTACAAAACGATGTAATTTTAATAAAGGAGTGTTATTTAAAAAGGAGTGCTAGATAAGGAGAGTGCTCTTGATCCTTCCTATATATA
This sequence comes from Panax notoginseng, assembly GCA_016801055.1. Lineage (NCBI taxonomy): Eukaryota > Viridiplantae > Streptophyta > Magnoliopsida > Apiales > Araliaceae > Panax > Panax notoginseng. The sequence goes on along the minus strand of CM029013.1, from coordinate 130,452,041 downwards.
CACACACACATATATATATACACCTACTCTCGAAGTACACTTAGCTTTACAGTCTGAACGTCAAACAATATTTATAAGTTCAGGGGAGGCATAATTATCACATAAAGGGAATCAATCATGGGGCTTCATTAAAGTCTGCTTAGACTTCAATATACCTTCCAAAATTGGAACAGACCAGGAAAAAGGAATCATGTGGCCTAAGAATGACCAGGATTTAATGTTCTGAAAATTCGAATGTTGTACGAAATTACAACACTTTTATTATAAATAATATTTGGATATAGGCACTCCTCAATAAGCACCCATAGTTGAAGTCTAAAGAGATGTAAGGATGAAACTTTTAAGTAATTGCTCTACAGATAATGGGGACAACCAAGGCTTCCTCGACCACCCCCGAACAAAAAAAAATCGCTCTCGTCGTGGGATGATGAATATAAAGGTTAGTGCGAGTCTCACTAGTTTGCATGCACATCACATATACGTTCAGAACGAAGCTTGTGCAAGGCCTGTGCACCTAAAGGCCATATTATTAGTGTTACACCTATCATTTCTGTCGAGGACTAAAAATCAATCTAAGGTTCTATAGACCACAACGGAGAACTTCAAAAACCTCAACAACCACCCTAAGTATACTTGAGAGAGGTTTGTGTGGACTGTGGCAGTCAAAGAAATCCTAGCTGCTTGATTATCTTGTATAGTCCTAAAATCTGCTACACCAGCAAAAAATTGGTTAGCATGGAATACAGTTCTTAGAAACAGATTAGGGTATAGCATAGAAATAGTGTCAACGCTGCGAATTTGAAAAAATATTCCTTCTATTATTTTAATTATTAAAAAAATACATATTCCAAAATTACCAAAAACCACGAATTGGGTGAGGGCAGGGAGGATAGGGAGAGCCTAGTCGGCAGTCGCTTTAATAAAACAATGAATGAAATCAAAAACCTTGTATTTGGCAGCTAAAACACTCTTCACAATAACAAAGTTAACATCCAATGATGCTTTAGTATGCAGCACGCCTCCCATAGCTGTCACCAACTTTCCAATCTCATCCTACAAGACAAAATTAAACAACAATAAATCAGGAGGCATAATCTGCGATTTCAAGGTGGAACTGAGTAAATCATACATTGAGAAAGAAGAGGAATGTGGTTAGAAACAGAAAACCAAAAAGATAATTTAAATAGATGCCATTAAATAGAACCTAGCCTTATAAACTATGTTACACGACGTTAACTACCTTCACTGAACACTATTCATCAGAGCATAGATGTATCTCATATGTCCTCTCAAACATGCACTTAGCACACATGTCCATAGATTAAAATCAATGTGTAATTGGCATACAATTCTATTAATCAGTTTGAACCCAATTATCCTAAACCCGGTGAGTTTTTATTTATTATTTTGTTGCATGGCAGACTGATAAATGAGTAATGTGTTAAGACCTATTATTCTCTACACACACAAAAAAAAGAGTATATATATGTGTAAACTTGGTTTTGTCCCTATATCATCAGATTTGGGGATAAGATGAACGTGACACTTAAAACGTACCCATACATGACTCCAGCCACGGGGCAACCCTGTAGGTAAGGTTTGCAATTGACGCCTTTACCCTTTTGAAGAAATAAGAAAATAGAGTTCTTATCCAACTTCACTTAGTCGCAATTAGGGGTGGGAGAAATCATTCAATGCATTGAGTTAGTAGTGTGGATGTATGCTGTAATCTTGGGTTACATGATCTAAGACGCATAGGCATAAATCAATAACATTAAGAGACATGGAACTGGTGAAAAGCAGGAACTACACAATATATATGCAATTAGAGTCGATATTTTTTTATCCATGTAAAGAACAGAAGAAAGAAATGGTAGAGCTTCAACCCAAATTCATTTGTGTGCATAAAATAGCTGAGAAATAGCTCACATTGGCGTAGTACAGACATAGTACCTTTTCTTCCATGTTGAAACCAGATGGCAGTACTTTAACCCCATCCAGTGCAAGGCAACAAGTGAACCCTTGTTTAGGCAGCACCCTATGTTCTTTTGCGCAGGAAAGTATACATTGAGGACCTGGCCAGAGGAAACACCCATCATAACTAATTCTGTTTAGCCACACTTGCCTAACAGGTACTTTTAACATATCAGTCATGCTAAACATGAGCACTGAGACATTTCAAGCACCTCAAAATCCAAGCCACATTTGTCACCAAATTTAATTGTACATTTGGTTGATACAGACTACTATAGGCTCAAGCAGAGAAGCAATCAAACAAAAGAAAGGTCTTTCTTTTCAGATATACAAAAGCTAAATATAGAATTTTTTGGAATACCAAGGCTGAAAAAAACAGAAGTTTGATCCATGTATTATCCTCCCTAATCCCTTGAAAAAGGAGTACTACTTCTTTGGTCGACTCTTTTTTCAAAAATTAAGGTTCCTAAAGTACACACTTCAACATAATATTTTTCAATAATTACTCTTTAAAGTTTAATACTACAAAAAAGATCATTGCAAAATATTATTTAAGTGCACAACCCTACAAATAAAGTAGTACCCTAAAAAAGTTAATTGGAGGCCGTTTTTTAAAATGGCCAATTAAATCGCAGAAATACCACTAATTCGGATCAAAATTCAAGAATTTAACAACAATAAAGCAAAACAAAAATACAGAAATTGCACAATACCAAGCAAATTACAGCCCTTTTTCCGAAGATCCTTAATCTTTTCCTGCAAATCGTAGAAAATCGCGTCAATTTCAGTTCAAATTAAACCAAAATGTAAATTTTTTGAACAGGCGTTTAAATTGTGAGTACGTGATCGTGAGACAATATAACATGGTAATCATTTGGACCGTTACGCGAAGGATCGCAGCACAGAAAGATGTCAGCTCCGTTGAGCTTGAGAGCGTCGTGAAGCGAATCGAAGATCTCCGGCGGAACTAAGTTCCGTGACATGAACACATTCGCTCCCTTAAACGTCTTCGTCATCATCTTCGGTAAACTATCAATTAGGGTTTTGAATTGGGTAACTAGGCTTTTTGTTTGTAAAAATGAAAAATAAACGCGGGAAAGTCAGGAGAGAAGGAGGGAATCTGTTTAAACACGAAATGGCATGGGTTATAAGGAGAACCTCCCGGATAGCAAATTTTGTCTTTGTACCTGACCAACATTAGATGTATGTAGAGTTAAATGCAAAAGTCATACCTTTATTATTGGCGAAAAGTATTACTACTCTTACAAAAAATACATTACAAAATAAATGTATTAAAATTTAATTATAATTAATAGATGATTCCCTATAGGCTAAAATATGTTTCGTTACCTTAAATTATCTTATATTTTTTATTTTGGTGATTCATTTTTAAATTTTTTACTCCCTCCGTCCCAAATTAACTGTTCAGTTTTGACTTTTTTAAGTCAAATTGACTATTTTTAAAATTAATAATTAAGCATATATAAATATATTTCTAAAATTATAAAAATTAGGATTAGTAATAAATTGTATATACTTTCTTTTGATTATAATCTTTCACCTATATTTTAGCAAAAATAGTAAAAAGATTATTTTTAAAAATGGTCAATTTGACTTTAAAAAGTCAAAAATGAGCAGTTAATTTGGGACGGAGGAAGTAATTAGATGATTGAACTATTGATTTTTTCTACTTTTATCCAAATTAAGTCGACAAGTCAGAAATTGCTGACGTGGCCCCCAGAGTGGGGTCATGTCCAACTAATTAGACCTGGCAATATAGTTAGTTAACTGTCGGGTCAACCCATATTAACTGAAACCAAATGGGTTGGTTAACTATTTTTTTTTATTTAGGTTGGTAAAGTTTGGAACCATATTTTTAAAAAGAAATATAGGTCCAACCCGGTTAACCATTTTTCGACCCATATTTTATTCTAAATTCAAATCAAAAGATCTTTCCACCCATAATTACATATTCAAGAAGCTCAACCACCCACCCACCAACCCGACTCCACCCCCCTCCAACCCCCACCCTCAACCTCACCCTCACCCTCACCCCACCAAAAAATAATAATATTATGTGATTATGTATATACTCCTTACCTCCACCCCACCCCCGAAAAAAAATAATATTATGTGATTATATATACACCTCTTACCCCCCACCCACTCCCACAAAAAAAAAATATTATGTGATTACGTATACACCGCTTACCCCCCACGCCACCCCACCACCCAACCTCACTCCACCATCCAACCCCACCCCACCCCTCCCCTCCATCCCACCCCAACCACCCCCCACCCCCAACAAAAAAAATAATATTATGTGATTATGTATACACCCCTTACCTCCACCCCACCCCACCCTACCCCACCCCCACCCCCCCCACCCCACGCAACCCAAAAAAATAATATTATGTGATTATGTATACACCCTTCCACCCTCCACCCTCACCCCCACCCCCACCCCAGAAAAATAATATTATGTAATTATGTATACACCCCTTACCCCCCACCCCACCCCCCACCCCATTCCCCACCCTACACCCACCCCACCTACCTATCCACCCACCCACCCAACACTCCCTTCCAAAAAAAAAATTATTAAGCGATTATGTACACACCACCCACCACCACACCCTACCCCACGCACCCACCCACCCCACCCAAAAAATAATATTATGTGATTATGTATATACCCCTTACCCCCCACTCCACTTCACCCCACCACCCAACCCCACCCCACACCTCTCACCCCCACTCCCACCACACCCTCACTCACCCACCCCACCCCACCCCCCACCCAACCCAACCCAAAAAAATAATATTATGTGATTATGTATACACCCCTTACCCCCCACTCCACCCCACCCCCACCCAAATCCACCCAAAAAAAATAATATTATGTGATTATGTATACACCCCTTACCCCCCCCCCACCCTACTCCCCACCCCACCCCCACCCCCACCCCACCTACCTATCCACCCACCCACTCAACACTCCCTCCCAAAAAAAATAATATTAAGCGATTATGTATACACCACCCACCCCACCCACTCTCACACCCTACTCCCACCCACCCACCCATCCACCCACCCCACGCCACTCCCACCCCACCCCACGCCACCCACCCACCCACCCACCCAACACAGCAACACTCTCTCCCAAAAAAAAATTATTAAGCAATTATATATACACCACCCCCACTCCACCCTCACTCCCTCTCAAAAAAAAATAATATTTAGTGATTATGTATAAATAATATATCTAATAATAATTTATTTAATTGGATCATAATAATGGTATGTTTGAAATTTAAAATATGGATCGACCTATATTTGAACCATAACCATATGATTCCAACCCACATAACTCATATTAAAAATGGTTAATACGATTTTAGTTCTTAAAATGGAACCATAATCATATTTTGAAAACCAAAACCAACCCATAACCATATTTTGCCAGGCAGACAGCTAATGTGTATTTTAAAACCAATATTTCCACCATTAGTTAATTTAAATTGTTTAATCATTTGTAAATTTGACAAAGCAACTTTTATTCAATATTAAAATAAAACAAAACAAATTCTCAGGCAGAACAATTATCGGCGAACTGCAGAGCAGCGACCGGTCGAAAAGCAAGAAGGCGCCCAAACAGGTCGAGAACAAGATGCACCAGAAATCCATTTTTAGTTCCAACAAACAATGATAATCGCACAACATACCTGGACACAATGGAAAACAAACCTAAAACGACCAAATCATTCATTAAACTGAAATAAAAAAAACCCATCTGACCATGTACAAAGATAATCGGTAAAAGAACATGAGTTCAAACCGGTAACCGGAGCAGGTCGTAAGGCCAAAAACCCAAACTATAATAGACATTCGGCAAAACCCCTGCACAAATCCAGGCCTAGATCCAACACAACCACGTCAGCCTATCACAGACCTAAATCGCCAAAGCTCCAAACCAAATCCAAGATTGGGTGGGCCGCTAGAGGAGGAGGAACATAGGGAAAATGATATCCGGGGGTGGGATGGAGGATTCCGACAAAGACTAAAAACACCCATAATCTGATCAGATCGAGAAGTAAGAAGGAGATAAGAACCAGATCTGGTTAGTATGGAACATATCTAAATGCAGCCTCCAACCAAAAGAACCTGATCTGATAAGGAGAATTTGTTTTGTTTCAATGTAGAATAAAAGTTGCTTTGCCAAATTTACCCGTGATTAAACAATTTAAATTAACAAAATGGTGTAAATATTGGTTTTAAAATACACATGATTAGCTGGACATGGTCCCACTCAAGGGGCCACATCAGCAACTTCTAATGTGTCAACTTAATTTGGACAAAAGTGGAAAAAATTAATAGTTAAATCATCTAATTGAAAAAAATTAAAGGTGAATCACCAAAGTGAAAAATGTCGGATAGTTTAGGGTACCGAAACATATTTAAACCTTCCCTATGTATGTATAGATCTAATAGTTGTAAGTAAACGGGGCAAAATGGGTGTCAATCTAATTGGTAGTGGCTTATTTAAAAAAAAATTTGGGGCGTCGCGGATTTTTGAAGTGACTGACCCTTTATGTTTGCACGTTTCCTTAAGTACAGCGCATTAAGTGTGTCGACGTCGGGATAATTTTACTCTTTCTATTCTTACCTTTTATGTTCTCTATTTTATTGAGTTTTGTTTGAAAAGTCGAGTTTGAAAAAGTCCGACATAAAATGTCGATAATTTGAAAATCAGAGTTGCCAGTTGGTATATTTAAAATGGTTGTACTAACTCAACCGATTTTGAAAAGGTTTACACAAAGGCCCAATAGTTGGACTATGTTTAACAGGCCTTGGAAACTGAGATTCATAGAGTTCGGGGACTTGATTAAGCGGGGGGAAGGTGTTAGGCACCCCCTGACTTCCGTAAAAACACGGTTACCGTAACTTTTTAATTCCCTAATTAATCTGAATGTGTGTGTGTGTGTGTTTATTGGGCTTATGTTCAATTATCTAGAAGTAGTGCTATGTAGGGGTAGGCAAAAGTTTCAGTTTTTCCTGTTTTTCGATTCTTCGGACCGGACCGAACCGGTCGGTTCAGTTTCGGTACAAACCAGTTTTTCGGTACCGAGTTTTTATGGTTCGGTATTACCCAACCGTATCAGTATATACCGGTTTTCCAAATTATTTTTTATGATTAATAAATAATTAATAATAATAATAAAATAATGATTATAATAATAAAAAACTAATAATAATAATAATAAAATAATAATTATATTAATTTTCAATATTTATTCGGTAAAAATCGGTACCGAATCGATAAATCAGTTCAGTATACGATACCGAAATTTAGCTAATTTCGGTACCGGTTTAGTTCGGTACCGTTCTAGTTCGGGTCGGTATTTACCAGTTGAACACTCCTAGTGCTATGTCTCGTTTGTACCTATATACAAAGGGTTTGATTTGTATAAAAGTTCAATTTTAAGCAAGATATAGCAGTGATATTTTGAAAAACAGGTTTTCAAACCCTTATACTCAATATTAATTGAGACCTTTGATACTTCCATTTTATTCCGTATTCGGCTTGATTTGATTTGATTTTCGAGACGCGAAGCATGTTCGAGAAAATAAGATACATAGCAATGTCGGGCTCCTTATGCGCATGAAAGCCATCCAAGGATGTCCGGATACCATAGATAACTTACAAGCTGACTGCACAGCTGAAAAGGTTCATCGTGGGAGCCAGATCTAGATACGTAAGCTGAATCTTAGACCTCGTGGCCCCTAGGCTCACATGATTGATAAATATTTACAAAAACTAGAAAGAAAATTAGATTTAAATAAATAAGTCATTCTAGCTTCAACGGTTCCAGTTTAGTAACTTTTGAACTGGTTAAAAGCTAGAGATGGCTAGATTTAGATAAATCTAGTCCACATGCTGGAATATTAAGGATTTACATTACAAAAGCAGTTAAAGCAGATATTTAAAAGCAACAAATATATATATATATATATATATATATATATATATATATATATATATATATATATATATATATATATATATTGTTATATATATAAAGACGATCAATTGTCACGAATTTGAAATACAGGCAGAACTATGGAATGTAAATTTAGGACAAATTGGAAGGCTAAATATATATATATATATATATATATATATATATATATATATATATATATATATATATATATATATATATATAAGAGAAAAAGCGACGGATCGACTGTAAGACCCCAAATTTTATGAATAAAGATTTAATTTTTTCAAAATATTTTTTTTAATATTATGGTGTGGATTTGATATAATGTTATAGTTGTGGGTAATATTTACAAATTTTACAAAGTAAGCAAGTGGTTATATAATATTCGATTGGTCGGAGAATATTCGTTTTATTCGTACGACGACACAATCATTGGTGGACCCCATAACGGAAGTATTGTCGTAGTAAGAAAACGACAAAATTATCTTTTTATAAAAATAACGGCGGAAGTGTTACCGTTAAAACTGTTAAACTACCCAGTAGTAAAAGTACAGTAATACGCGTGGTTGCATAGTAGCACACGGTATTGGTTATTGATGCTTACGTAAGAAGTCACTCAGTAATATTCAATTAGTGCTATAGCAATTGCTGCATCATATCTCTCATATTATTGATTCGATTATTATCACAGTATCATCTGCACAATATGTTATATTATTTAATCAATAATTGAGACGACAAAGTTATTCATATTATTAAATTGCAATATTTACAATGTCTAGAAGTTTTGTCAAGGAGAGATTTGGTCACCTAATTGTGCGCCAATAGGGAGAAATCCTTATTGGAAAGCCCCATTTTTCCTGTGAATGACCTGGTTATTAAATATTGTGAGTTATAATATTAATGATGAATAAGTTCGTGTTGATTAAAGAAGAATTTGATAGTTCCATTGTGTTGAAATTATTTGTGTTAGTGGAAATCGATATTTATTTTGATAATAATTGATGTCTGGAGGTTATATTGTTGATCGATTTCACAATCAATGGATACGTGCAAGTATACACGGTCAACAAGTAATAAAGTGATAAAATAGAGTATCGTTCCCACAGAGAATTTTAATTAATAAATTCCAACTACTAGCATTATATCAATCCAATCTTTATTTAAACAACCATAAATTGTGATATTTCTAATTAAGAAAACTAAATTAATCAATTAAATCTAGATTACTCTAAAATTAATTCAAATAAATAAAGATTAAGACTTCAATATCCCCAATTATAAACTATAAATCAATTATCCAACTATCCCAATTATTATGCCTACTGAATTGTTAATAGAAATTCTCAAATGCCAAAAGTCCTTTTCCAAGTGATCAATTGACTTCTATTTAATCCAGAATAATCTTGCTATATTCCTATGCAAAACAATTGAATTAAACTCTTTTCAATCCCAATTCCTTATGTGTTACATACGGTAAACAAATATTTCTATTCTATTCACAAACCTAATTATTCACCATGCAAATAACTAAGTCACATGTTATCATGCCCAGTTCTAACCCTAGAATTCCTCTTCCGATTCCTTCTAGAGTAACAAGGTAATTACTGATCAGATAATTAATCAATAAGCTCAAGACAAGATAAACAATTTATTTTGACATAAATAATTGGAATAAATCGAATAACTAATTCATAGACATAAAAGGTTCAATTGAAATCTTAATAAAAGAGTTAGTTCATAATTAATGAATTGAAACCAAGAATCCACAATTGAATAGACATTAAAAGATAAAAGTATGATAAGAGAAGAGAATAGAATCTGTTGTCAGCAAATCTGATGCTCCCCTCTTGCTCCTGCTCTTGATCTTCAATGATCTCCAAGTTGCTTCAATCTCTAATGGCTAATTAAGAACTAGGGTTTAGATTCTAATCTAATGGAGTGTTTTATCTAGTCTAATCTATGTAATCCCCCCCTTTATTTTATGCCTTACATCATGTATTTATAGGTTACAAGTCTAATTTTTTGGTTAGGAACAAACCCAATCCAATTTGGAGTCAAAAAGGTGTCAAAATTCGTCCCAAAATGCGTCCAAGCCTTTCCACTGACTTCCCCAGCGCCCCGGCGCTGGGCACGGCGCTGGGATTCTGCCCCCTAGCGCCCCGGCGCTGGAAATAGGCATGAAATGGGCGCCCCGGCGCTGGAAGTTTTTTTGGAATTTTCTGCTCCGACGTCCTCTGGGAAAATGGCCATAACTTCTTCATACGAACTCCGATTTTGATGATTCAAGATGTTCCGAAAAGAGGAGAAGTAGATCTACAACTTTCGTTCTTGAAGTTTTTCGAAATAAGGTCCGTAAAAATACTCAAAATGGCTCTGAAGTGACTATTGTGTAAATGGTAAGCCGAAAACGCGAATCTAGCCACCCCGAACGTCGATCCAAGTACCTTTTGTCCCACTTCCTACAAAACAATGTAAAACATGCATGAATGGACACAAATACATAAAAACTATTCTAAAAGACTTGAGAATAACAATAAATTAAGCCCGAATGTATCCAATTCATGTGTATAAAATTCACTCATCATATATTGTTCAATCGGGTATTCGGAGCACTTTTTGTGTCGGAGTACTATTCACGAATTACTATTCACGAGTTACTATTTACGAGTTATTATTCACGGGATACTATTCACCCGAAAAATATATTTCTTTTCGGTCCAAATCATTTTTGGGTACAATATTATTCTATGAGGAAATGTGCTAATTTTTCAGACCGTTGGTTGAAATTATAATAGCAAATCAATATGGATCGTTGATTTAAAGTTTTAATAGTAACTTGTCCCTTCAGTTTTTCAAGAGTTATTTGTTCCTTTAGTTTTCCAATAATTATTTGTCCCTTCAGTTTTCCAACCCTTAAGTTTTTCAAGAGTTATTTGCCTCTTCGATGTTTCAAGAGTTAATTGCTCATTCGCAAATAGTAGTTGTCTCTTCAATATTATCAAGAGTCATTTTGACACTTCGTTAAGACCAAGAGCCACTTTTAGTTCTTCTATAAATAGAAGCTCATTCCTTCATTATTTCTTACGAATTCACTGAAACTCTAGAGAGAGAAACTATAGAGAGAAAGAAGAAAAGTATTCTGCTACTTCACTTTTCCAATATCCAGTTCTTCTAAGGTAAGTGATATTATTTGTTGTACTCTTAAGGGGTATTATTTCTTTCGTATTCATGAAGAGAACTTCTGTTATTCCATTCTTTATTATTATGTTGGAATAACCTGTATACGTGGACTACCCTATACTTGGTGAAATTTTTCTGTTATTCCATTCCTTATTATTATGTTGGAATAACCTGTATATGCGAAGTACCGCATACATGATGAAATTCTTCTGTAATTCCATTCTTTATTATTATGTTGGAATAACCTGTTTATGCGAAGTACCGCATACATGGTGAAATTTTGTTGTTATTCCATTCTTCATTATTCTGTCGGAATATCCTATCTGTGCGTTTACGCATGACCTGGTTCTATTATTTATTATTCTATTGGAATAACCTGTCTGTGCGGTCTATCGCATGCATGGTGAATTCTTCTGTTATTCCATTCTTTATTATTCTGTTGGAATAACATATCTATGTGGATTACCACATGCATGATGAATGATCCTTTGTATTCATTCCTTATTAAATTGTAGAAATGATCTGTCTACGTGGATTACCGCATGGCGGGCAAAAATCCATTTGCAGTTTCATATATTCTATTATACTCAGTTGGTTAAAGCTTTGGCTTCTATACTCCATGAAATTAGTGAAATATCCATGATATTTGCGCTTCATCCAGTATCTTTTCGTGGAAATATTCTTTTGAACATTCTTGAATTTTACTCCACAAAGCAGTATCATGTTGACAATTTGGACGTTATTGAGTTCAGGATAAATTAACTTATTAATCTTTAAAATTTATTCTTGAACTTGTTTTATTGAATTATTATGTCATTGTCATCATCCACATGCCTATATTGTAATGAAAGTCATCTTTGACTTACGTGCATAGATGGACTTAGTATGATTATGATCAGGGATCATTCTATATAATCATGACCTGTAATGTTATAAATGATGTGGTAAAAGTTCTCAGTGACCTGTAATGCATTGATGGACAGTTTTTGGTATGATTATGACTAGGGATTATTCGGTATAGTCATGACCATTGATGATTTAATGAATATCATTGGCCTGTAATACAGGGATGATTAGATGATGTGGTTTATTTATTAAGCTGAGTCTCAGCGATAAAAATTGATGAAAACATTTTAAATTATAGAAGATAGTAGATATCATACTCTACTTGACTCTTCTAATGGATTACTTATTCCGCTGCAGTTAAACTTGATGTCTATTGTATTTTATCAGTTTAACATTGTTGAATACTATTGATAATTTATTCTGCATTATCTTAGTCATAATATTTCTTACTGGGCTAGTTGAGCACACCCTTTCTTTCAATGTTCTCTTTAGGAAATGAGAATATAGCTAGGACGAGTCAGGAAAAGGAGTGACGGTCCAAATGATAGCATTAGTAGTCCTCACTATTCTGTTAAATAGTGTGACAATAAATGTAATGAGGACTCCTTTAAGTATGGATATTGTCTGGATGACAATATTCCTATTAAAACTCTCAGTTTATGTATTGTCGTATATTACACGACGGTTGTATAATTAAGTTTGTATTTATATTCTGTACCATGTATTTGGCGACTCAAGATGGGTGATGTATACCTATTTTGGGGGCGTCACATCGACGATCCGGGCGTAACTAATCAGTGAGAATCTCGATATATATGTATATGTATATATATATATATATATATATATATATCAAAGTAGTAGAAAACTTAAAAATCTGAAAAATCTTATAGTGGGCTACCAAAAAGATTTCAAACCTCTTTTGGAGCTTGAAAATTCGGTTTCCACCGGTTAAATTTTGATATGTTATAGAATATGAGCTTACAAGTGTTTAGAAAGAAAAATATCCAAGTTTGGAGCACTCTAGAAGAGGTTAAGGGCTGAAATGGACAAAGTTTTTTTTTTTCTTTTTCAAATGAGCTGTTGGGGGGTCTATTTATAGACCAAATTGCCTGCGGGTCTACCTGCGCCTGCCCGGGTTGCCCCGGGCCTCACGGGTCCCGTTGGCTCGAAGTATTGCACTCGGACAACGCGTTGTCCGTTCGAACTTTCATAACTTTCATTTTGTATAACTTATAAATGATGAAGATAGAGTTAAAGACTATAGGGACCCACGTGGTGATATTAAATATACGAGTAGAATCGACTCTAATCGATAAAGTTAAAGGCCGCTCAAGCTACACACCCAGAGTTGTTGAATGTGAAGAAAAAGGTTCAAGAGGGCGTTATTCTAGAAGCAAGAGTTGATGAAGAGAGGAAATCTCAACCCTCGATTTTATTGGCCCATTTGAAATCCTGGATCGAGTAGGAACTGTGACCTATAGACTCATTTTACCGCCAAGTATGTTGCGTGTTCATAACGTTTTTCACATATCGATGTTACGTAAATATGTGAATGACCTGAACCACATTATTAAATTAGAACTAGATGAGATGGAAGAAGATTTAATGTATGAGGAGATACGTGTTAAAATCTTGGATAAGAAGGATCGTATTCAACACTCAAAGGTTATACCTCAAGAGTTAGAATCTGAAATAAAGCCAAGGCATCCTCATCTCTTCGGCATACCAGGTACGTTTGTAAATTTTGAGGGCGAAATTTCATAAGGAGGGGAGATTGTAAGACCCCAAATTTTATGAATAAAAATTTAATTTTCTCTAAATATTTTTTTAATATTATAGTGTGGATTTGATATAACGTTATAGTTGTGGGTAATATTTACAAATTTTGCAAAGTAAACAAGTAGTTATATAATATTCGATTGGTCGGGGAATATTCGTTTTAACAGGGAATATTCGTACGACGACACAATCAATGGTGGACCCCACAACGGAAGTATTGTCGTAGTAAGAAAACGACAGAATTATCTTTTTATAAAAATAACGACGGAACTGTTACCGTTAAAACTGTTGAACTATCCGGTAGTAAAAGTACAGTTATACGCGTGGTTGCATAGTAGCACACGGTATTGATTATTGATGCTTACGTAAGAAGTCACTCAGTAATATCCAATTATTGCTACAGCAATTGCTGCCTCATATCTCTCATATTATTGATTCGATTATTGTCACAGTATTATCTACATAATATGTTATATTATTAAATCAGTAATTGAGACGACAAAGTTATTCAAATTATTAAATTGTAATATTTATAATGTCTAGAAGTTTTGTCAAGGAGAGGTTTGGTCACCTAATTACGCGCCAATAGGGAGAAATCCTTATTGAAAAACCCCCTCTTTCCTAGGAATGACATGGTTGTTAAATATTGTGAGTTATAATATTAATGATGAATAAGTTCGTGTTGATTAAAGATGAATTTGATAGTTCCATTGTGTTGAAATTATTTGTGTTAGTGGAAATCGACATTTATTTCAATAATAATTGATGTCTAGAGGTTATATTGTTCAATCGGGTATTTGAAGCACATTTCGTGTCGAAGTACTATTCACGAGTTACTATTCATGGAGTACTATTTACTCGAAAAATATATTTCTTTTCGGTCCAAATCATTTTTGGGAAAAATATTATTCTATGAGAAGATGTGCTAATTTTTCAGACTGTTGGTTGAAATTATATTAGTAAATCAATATAGATCGTTGATTTAAAGTTTTAATAGTAACTTGTCCCTTCAGTTTTCCAAGAGTTATTTGTCCCTTCAGTTTTTCAAGAGTTATTTGTCCATTCAGTTTTCCAAGAGTTATTTATCCCTTCAGTTTTTCAAGAGTTATTTGCCCCTTTGGTGTTTTAAGAGTTAATTGCCCCTTCACAAATAGTAGTTGTCTCTTCAATATTACCAAGAGTCATTTTGACCCTTCGTTAAGACTAAGAGCCACTTTCAGTTCTTCTATAAATAGAAGCTCATTCCTTTATTATTTCTTACGAATTCACTGAAACTCTAGAGAGAGAAACTATAGAGAGAAAGAAGAAAAGTATTCTGCTACTTCACTTTTCCAATATCCAGTTCTTTTAAGGTAAGGGATATTATTTGTTATACTCGTAAGGGGTATTATTTCTTTCGTATTCGTGAAGAGAACTTCTG
Organism: Panax notoginseng; assembly: GCA_016801055.1. NCBI lineage: Eukaryota > Viridiplantae > Streptophyta > Magnoliopsida > Apiales > Araliaceae > Panax > Panax notoginseng. The sequence goes on along the minus strand of CM029013.1, from coordinate 130,436,831 downwards.
TTATTCCATTCTTTATTATTATGTTGGAATAACCTGTATACGTGGACTACCCTATACTTGGTAAAATTCTTCTGTTATTCCATTCCTTATTATTATGTTGGAATAACCTGTATATGCGAAGTACCGCATACATGGTAAAATTCTTCTGTAATTCCATTCTTTATTATGTTGGAATATCCTGTCTATGCGAAGTACCGCATACATGGTGAAATTATGTTGTTATTCCATTCTTTATTATTCTGTCGGAATATCCTGTCTGTGCGTTTACGCATGACCTGGTTCCATTATTTATTATTCTGTTGGAATAACCTGTCTGTGCGGTCTATCGCATGCATGGTGAATTCTTCTATTATTCCATTCTTATTATTCTGTTGGAATAACCTGTCTATGTGGATTACCACATGCATGGTGAATGATCCTTTGTATTCATTCCTTATTAAATTGTGAAAATGATCTGTCTACGTGGATTACCGCATGGCGGGCGAAAATTCATTTGCAGTTTCATATATTCTACTATACTCAGTTGGTTAAATCTTTGGCTTCTATACTCCATGAAATTAGTGGAATATCCATGATATTTGCGCTTCATCCAGTATCTTTTCGTGGAAATATTCTTTTGAGCATTCTTGAATTTTACTCCACAAAGCAGTATCATGTTGACAATTTGGACGTTATTGAGTTCAGGATAAATTAACTTATTAATCTTTAAAATTTATTCTTGAACTTGTTTTATTGAATTATTATGTCATTGTCATCATCCTCATGCCTATATTGTAATGAAAGTCATCTTTGGCTTACGTGCATAGATGGATTTAGTATGATTATGACCAGGGATCATTCGGTATAATCATGACCTGTAATGTTATAAATGATGTGGTAAAAGTCCTCAGTGGCCTGTAATGCATTGATGGACAGTTTTTGGTATGATTATGACTAGGGATTATTCGGTATAGTCATGACCGTTGATGATTTAATGAATATCCTTGGCCTGTAATACAGGGATGATTAGATGATGTGGTTTATTTATTAAGCTGAGTCTCAGCGATAAAAATTGATGAAAACATTTTAAATCATAGGAGATAGTAGATATCATACTCTATTTGACTCTTCTAATGGATTACTTATTCTGCTGCAGTTAAACTTGATGTCTATTGTATTTTATCAGTTTAACATTGTTGAAGACTATTGATAATTTATTCTGCATTATCTTAGTCATAATATTTCTTACTGGGCTAGTTGAGCTCACCCTGTCTTTCACTGTTCTCTTCAGAAAATGAGAATATAGCTGGGACGAGTCGGGAAAAGGAGTGACGGTCCAGATGATAGCATTAGTAGTCCTCACTATTCTGTTAAATAGTGTGACAATAAATGTAATGAGGACTCCTTTGAGTGTGGATATTGTCTAGATGACAATATTCCTATTAAAACTCTTAGTTTATGTATTGTCGTATATTACACGACGGTTGTATAATTAAGTTTGTATTTATATTCTGTACCATGTATTTGGTGACTCAAGATGGGTGATGTATACCTATTTTGGGGGCGTCACATCGACGATCCGGGCGTAACTAATCAGTGAGAATCTCGATATATATGTATATATATATATATATCAAAGTAGTAGAAAACTTAAAAATCTGAAAAATCTTATAGTGGGCTACCAAAAAGATTTCAAACCTCTTTTGGAGCTTGAAAACTCGGTTTCCACCGGTTAAATTTTGATATGTTATAGAATATGAGCTTACAAGTGTTTAGAAAGAAAAATATCCAAGTTTGGAGCACTCTAGAAGAGGTTAAGGGCTGAAATGGACAAAGTTTTTTTTTTCTTTTTCAAATGAGCTGTTGGGGGGTCTATTTATAGACCAAATTGCCTGCGGGTATACCTGCGCCTGCCCGGGTTGCCCCGGGCCTCACGGGTCCCGTTGGCTCGAAGTATTGCACTCGGACAACGCGTTGTCCGCTCGAACTTTCATAACTTTCAATCCGGGCATCCGATGGAGGCGTGCTATACCTTTCCGAAAAGCCTTTGACAAGAGCTACACAATGACGTGTGATTTGATATTTTCTGAATCCGAGAAGATGGGTCCATGACCAGATCTCCAGGTCTTCGCAGTCTATTCGTTGAGCTATCTTGTGTTATTTTCCCTCGGGATTGAAGTTATTGTTTTGCAGGACTTCTTTTGCAGTGATTTGAGATGATTTGATGTTGAATTGGTAAAATAACTATTTTTTCCCTCCCGAGTTGATTCTAGTCTTGATGCAGTTGTAGCTGTCTTTTCTCAGGGTTGTCTCTGGGATTGGATTACTGTTGATTCTGACAATCCTTAGGGTTGTCTCTGAGGTTGGTTTGACATCTCGGGGTAGACTCCGGGCTTTGAATTTGATCCCTCGGGGTTATCTCCGGGGTTGGACTTGATCTCCCAGGGTTGTCTCTGGGTTGGAAGTTAATCTCCAGGGGTTGTCACGGGGGTTGGAGTTGATGTGACTTCCAGGGTTGTCTCTAGAAGACGATTCTGCCCTCCTGCACGGTTAGTAACAGGAATGCAAAATTTCGAGTGTCTACATATGCCCCTCTTTATCATGTTTATGCAATATAATGGCATGTACAAGATAAAGATTACCAGACACTTGAAATATGACAAGATTAAGATGATGTTATACAATGCAGCATGATGTGATGTTATGCTGAATGTTTTTGTTGTTGGAATTATTTCCAATGGGATTTTATCACTACATGCTCCCGCCACTTCTGTTGGGATGGAGTTGTCAATGATGATCTCCACTGAACTGCTTTGATGTCTACTCAAATGGTAGTTTACAAAGCTTTCATCACCGGATCTTCCAATGCTACACTGAGGTTGTTGCCAGCGGTTTGAAATGTCCATCTGTACTATTTGAGACTGATTCGATGACAAATCGCAGAGATGTTTTTAAGATCCCTGCTATAGAGGTTTTCCAATGGTTGAGACCATCAGATTTTGACATTGGGGTTGTCACCAATGTTCTTGATCTCTTGGATGTGCTTTCCACTGAAGATGTTCTTCTCTTTCGCGAGTGACTCTTTGGGGATTGTTGATGTTTATCCTGATGATAGCTTGGCTTGGTTGCCATCATTGAATGTTTCTTGCCATTACGCTGACATTATCACCATCGCCTTGGCTTTTTATCAGGTTGATGCTGATAGCTCCACTGGGGATAGAATTTTGCTGCTTGCTTTCACAACATCCTCATAATACTCACTCGAACGTCAGTGTAGTTTACAACGGTATGGAAATCACCGAGCCTTTGCGGTGTCTCGACTGTGGATCTGTATAACAGATTCCATCATCGATCCTCCCCGATGAAGATGGTTTTCCATGGTTTTCATCATCAGATTTTTCCTGATGCTACGCTGGAGTTGTCGCCAACGATTTACAACGTCAGACCTTATGACCTTCATTGAAATAGTTTTCAATGGTTTGCATCACTGGACCATTCCCGATGCTTACACCTGGCAAACGGGCGGGCGGGCCCGGGCCGGGCCGAGCGCGGGCGGGCCAAAAACGGCTCGGGTTTTGGCGGGCCGAAAAAGTGAGGCCCGTGGCCCGGGTTGGGCGGGCGGGGCCGGCCCGCGGGCTTTTTCCTATTTTTTTTTTGCAAAATCTTGATACACCAAAAAAAATAATAATAATAATTTTAATTACTTAAATTAACTACATATCTCAATCAATTAAAATTTTAATAGTATTATAATTTTAGATATTAAAATAAAGGCATGATTTGGGATAATGATTGATTTACTTTCCAAATAAGTAGGGGGAATGCATAATTAAGGGATAATGATTGATTTACTTTTCAAATGTACTACAATAAGTAAGGGGATTGCATAATTAAGGGATAAAATTATCTATATTATTATGTATAGATTTTGGACTTGCAAAGTTGCAATCTAAAAAATTAGTGGTTGATTCGGATTATATATTGTTAGTAATTCAAAGTATATAATCAAATTTGATTCTTTAAAATTAATTTAATTTATTTAACTTTTAAAAATAATAAATATTGTAATTAATACTAATATATAGATAATTTTAAATTTTTATAATTATATTATCTAACTTAAACTAATAATTGTTAGTTTAATAGTTTTATACTTTGAAATTATTAACTACATATCTCAATCAATTAAAATTTTAATAGTATTATAAATTAGTATTATTAATTAATTACCTACATTAACTACATATCTTAATTATAATTTTCAAATACAGTTAAAATTTATTGAAGATTGTATTAAAAACAAATAGTTGTTGTAGCTTAGTTGGTTTGAACTCTTATTTATTTACTTACAAGTCTTGTGTTCAAGCCCTACAAGTAGCAAAATTTTATTTAAAAAAAAAAAAAAAAAAACTCATGGGCCACGGGCCGGGCCGGGCCAAAAACGCCCAAGTTTTTATGGGCTAAAAAAGTTAAGCCCAAAGCCCAGTTTTTACGGGCCAGCCCGGCCCGGCCCGCGGGCCTGGGCCAATTTTGCCAGGTCTGGCGATGCTACATTGGAGTTGTTGCCAATGATTTGCAGTGTCAGGGATGTCTGACCTTCGTTGAAGTAGCCTTCAACAGCTTACACCACCGGACCATTTTCGATGCTACGCTGGAGTTATCGCCAACGGTTTGCACTATCAGGGATGCTTGATATCTCTGTTGAGGATATCTTTCTGACGAATTACACCCCTGACAAGTTTGGATGTTTTGATTGCGATCAAGACCCCCAGTTTATGGCATCGTACCTTCATGATGCTTTTGACAAGGGTCGTGCCTACTCAAAATTTTGTTTTCCTGTTACTAACTATGCAGGAGGACAAAAACGTCTTTTCCACACTCCAGAGATAACCTTGGAGGACCACAACATCAGTTCCAACCTTGTAAGCTCGTGTTTTGCAACATATTGAAGTTTAACCGGTGAAAACTGAGTTTTCAAGCCCCAAAAGCTATCTGAAGTCTTTTTGGCAGCCCACTGTAAGATTTTTCATATTTTAAGCTTTCTACTACTTTAATATATATATATATATATATATATATATATATATATATATATATATATATATATACTCGATCCTCAAAATCGATTACTTGAGCCAGGCTAGAATATCCTGAGCGTTTACTGCTTTTATATATATATATCCTCGAAATCGAGCAATGCCCGGATAGAATATATGTGGTATTTACCGCTTATATATATATATATATATATATATATTTACATTTCAAAGTCCTACCTGGATTCCAAATTCGTGGCAGTTGATCATCTATATATATATACCTAGGAATCATGTGATCGAAGATTCAGCCTATGAATCTAGATTTGGTTCCGACGATGGACATTTTTCAGCTGCAATCAACTTGTAAATTATCTACGGTGTCTATAATGCCCCCAAATCTGGGTACTTTTTACCTCAGATCCTGTACGTTACGATACATCATTTCTATAACTATTGCGAAAGATATAAATATAAATTGTTTATACAATAAATCTTTACAACATATTCCCCAAGGTCTACAACCTTAACTTAATACATACCTTCAATATCTTAAAAGATTTACTATATCTTTCCCTTTGCCTCTGTCATTATTCGAGCTTTCATCTTAATCTGAAAATTTTATCATGATATAGCAAGGGTGAGCAACAAATTTGCCCAACAAGTTTTAAATACAATGAAGATATATCATAATTGAAAAGAAAGAATAAGCTTTCAAGTTTTCAACAATGTAATAATTGTGAAATAACATGAATCAAGTTTCAATAATTGAATGCCTGAATCAATAATGTATGGAGGTCAACAATGACCATGAACAATTTAACTGAACCTTATAGTAATGAAGGTGATCAGCCTTCATACCTGATGAACATATGCAACATGCACTAAGTGGGAATTAATAATCAGTATAGATGTGAATAATCAACAATATTTATTCACTAACATGCTTTGAAAATACAAGTCAAGTTTGAGTTAGGGAAACTTGCCTGTACTGTCGATTATTGCTACACAATCTAATTTAATCTCTTTATTGAAAAGACCTATCATTGTTAAGATTGATCTTTCAATCAACATATCATACATTATTCCATAATACAACTACTCTATCAATAAATTAGCTAACACTTAACCACATAATCAAATATTAGATTACACCTTAAAACATCATTATTATTATTATCGTCCTTTGATAATTTTTCAATCACTATATCATATACTTTATAATTTAACACTTTAAGCTTTCATATTATTAGTTTTTTCTATAATCCAGTAAGCAGAATACTAATACTATAATCTGGATTATTCAAACATACCAATCCATCTACCTGGATTGACTAATTCAGCAACTTGGATGAATCCAGCAAACTGGATTCATACTAATCTCCAATTTAATAAACAGTTCTCCAATCCAGCAAATTGGATTCAACTGACTTCCAATCCAGCAAGCCTGGATTCATCTAACTTTCAATCCATCAAGCCTAGTTTCATTAATCTTTCAATCTAGTAACCTGGATTCATTAATCCTTCAATCCAGCAACCTGGATTCAATCTAAATTTTAATTCAGTAAACTGTTTTCCAATCCAGCAAACTGGATTCAACTGACTTTCAATCCAGCAAGCCTGGATTCATTAATTCTTTTCACAAAAATATCAAATCAACTTATTATTTTTCTATCATTTGGCCAAACATATATACATATATTCCATACACAAAAAGAATTTCTCTATAATTTTCCAACTCCCTTTAGTATTTTTTAAAAATCATTTTTAGCTCGTAGCTTAAGAAATTAGCCCTATCATGCTCAACTCCAGAAATTCCCAACTTTTAGCATAATCTTACACATATTAATGTGAACCTCCAGTTTAAATTTCATAGTAATCGGAGTTATAGAACTTCGGTTATAGCGATTTTTGTCAAAAAAATCCAAATATTTAAATGACCATAACTTGGTCATTTTAAGTTGGAATGAGTTCATTTTTGGACAGGAGCTACTTTATATCATATATTTTCATGTCCCAAAAGATTGGAATTTATTACATTAATTAAGTTGCCGAAACTGCCCTTGGAAATGTTTGGACTGTTTATTTTTGTCGTTTTCCAACTTTTGCCTACTTTGCCAAAAACACTCCATACGAAAATCTACAACTCCTTTTTCACCGAATCCACTTGGGTTTGAAAGATAACTCATCATATTATCATCCTAAATGTTTCCAAAATTTTTGAAGGTCACAAAATTTATGAAATGCCCTTGGCAGTGACTGGACCAAAACAATTTATTTCTTCTTAAAAAATCGGGACTGTTTTACTAAAACAGTCGCTACGACTTGTAAACTCAACATTTTTGAGTGCTATCAATTGGGTTTACTAGATAACTTATACATCTAGCACCCCTCTTTGACGGATAGTAAAAATAACATATAAATTAAAAATGGTGAACATTCAAAGTACATAAAAATTATTATTTTCTAAACTAGAAAATTACTTTTCTTTTCTTTTCTTTTGATTTCCAAACAAATCAACACCCAAAATGGGTAGATCTAAACATTAAATACTCATCAATAAGTAGATACAAAGTTTTTGAGTTTAGAAATATAGATTCAAGTTTTGATTTAGAACAACTAAAATCAATTACATAAACTAGTTATGATTTTACCTTTTTATGGCTTTCCTTCTTCTCTTTCTCTAATGACTTCCATGGCCACTCTTCTTTCTCCTCTTCTCTCTCATGGTTGCTGCCCCTCTTCTCCTTCTCTCTCTCTAGTTGTTGTTCTTTTCTTCTCTCTCTCTCTCTCTCTCAGTTTCCTTTTAGATTTGACAAGAAATGAGAGAAAGAAAGAAGATAGTTTTTTTTTTTATTAAGTATAGATATATGATAAATATGTACCAACACCCCCTTTTCTCTTCCACAAAAAAACCGGCCATGTGGCCTTCTTATTTCTACAAATTTTATTTTATTTTTTTTAAATGTTTTATTTAATGTCCAAAATGCCCTTCTTCAATTGGGCTAAAAATTTGGGCCACTTTGTTTAATCTTTTGGGCTTTCAATTAATAATTGTTTGGGCCTTGAAAAATTGACATAGTCCAATCCTTTCCATCGTATTCTACCCTAAATATTTAATTAGGGTTTCTATTCCACTCATTTAGAATTTAAATCAATACTCTTGTACATTAAATTTTTTTAATAATCCAATTAAACTTACTTTAATTAAGTTATAAAATTAATAAATTGAGATAGTAAAATATATCTCTTAAATTAGTATAATTTTTAATATTATTATTCTCCTACATGTTCCTTAACAAATAGACTTAACTTGGGCCACTTAACTTAATGTGTTGGGGTCCCTAATTAATTTCTTGGGCTTTGAAAATTATCGTAGCCCAATATTTTTAATTTTATCCAACCTTAATCATTTAATTAAGGTTGCTATGTACTCAATTATAATTCATATCCTTATTCATGTACATTTAATTTCTTAACCCAATTAGATTTGCTTTAATTAGGTTATAAAATAATTAATTAAGATGTATAAAATAAATATCTTAGAATTAATATATATTTTAAATACCATTATTCTTACATACCATAACCCTTAAGTTATTCAATTTTTCATTCCTAATATATAATTAGGTTACATTAGTTTCTTTTATTTGTTTATATAATAAACAAATATAAACCATCACATAATATTCATATTCACTTACTCACATATTCATACAAAATAATATAATAGATTGAGACATGATCTACAAATATCTTAGATTAGGTCACTAGTATATAATTAAAATACTAGGACCACTAAATAAAGATAACCATTTAAGTTATTTAATTCTCATACCTAATTTAAATAACTTATTTAAATTATACAATTTATATTGTATAATTAATTTTAATTTCCTCATTCTCTCCATAAATTGTTTTCAAACAATTTATTTATATATTAAATATATAATTTAATATATTCAATTATGAATTTAATTTACTTACTAGTTGATACCAATATACATATTTTATATATTGGATCTCATATCATAGGTGACATTGTGAGGTGCTATCCAAGGTTGGAATATGAGTCACAGTTGGGAGCAACCTAAGTCAGTAACCAAAATAAGTAGCTTTCTAGGCTTAGCTGGATATTATTGGAGATGCGTGAAATGATTTTCTCGAATTGCCACTCCATTAACTCAGTTGACTCGAAAAGATACAAAATTCGGATGGAGCGAAGAATGTGAGAAGAGTTTCCAAGAACTCAAGAGGAGACTCATTTCAGCACCTGTTCTGACAATACCATTAGGTTCGGAGGGATTTTCATCTACATCGTTGCTTCAGGCAGAGGTTTAGGATATGTTCTCACAGACTATGCCTCACGACAACTCAAAGAATATGAGACAAATTATCCTACTCATGATTTAGAGTTGGCATCAGTCGTTTTCGAACAAAAGATCTGGAGACTTTACCTGTATGAGGAGAAAGTGGAGATTTATACAATCATAAAAGCCTCAAATATTTCTTCACCCATAATGAACTTAACATGCGCCAAAGACGTTGGCTTGAGCTGTTAAAATATTACGACCATACTATTCAATACCATCCTGGAAATGCGAACATGATAGCTGACACGTTGAGTAAAAGATCGTATGCAGGTACAAGTGCGATATTGTCAACACAAAGGCCCATTTTGTATGACTTACAAAGGATGGAGATATAGTTAAAGACTCCAAGGACCCACGTGAAGATGACAAATATACGAGTAGAATCGACTTTAAATCAATATAGTTAAAGCTACTCAAGCTACAGACTCAGAGCTGATGAATATGAAGAAGAAGGTGCAAGAAGGTGCTATTCTAGAAGCAAGAATCGACGAAGAGAGGAAATATCAACCCTCAGTTTATTGGTCCATTTGAAACCCTTGACTGAGTAAGAACTGTGGCATATAGACTCACCTTACGACCAAGTATGTCTCGTGTTCATAACGTTTTTCACATATCTATGTTACGTAAATATGTGGAAGACCCAAACCACATTATTGAATTAGAACCGAACGAGATAGCCAAAGATTTAACGTATGAGGAGGCACCTGTCAAGATCTTGGATAAGAAGAAGCATATTCTACGCTCAAAGGTTATACCTCAAGTCAAAGTTTTATAGAGAAACCATGATATTGAGGAAATAACTTGGGAGTTAGAATATGAAATGAAAGTAAGGTATTCTCACCTTTTCCAACTACTAGGTACGTAAATTTTGGGGACGAAATTTTATAAGGAGGGGAGATTGTAAGACCCTGAATTTTATGAAATAAAAGTATTCAATTTTTCTATTTAGTAAATGGTTAAATTGATAAAAGGTTAAAGTTAAGGGTGATAAGTGAAAAGTTTACAAAGTAAGCAAGTGAAATATTCTTTTTGTAGGGAAATATCCATACGACGGCGCAATCATTGGTGAACCACATAATGGAATAACTGTCAGATATAGAAAGCGACAAAAATAACTTTTTTATAAAAATAACGACAAGACTTTTACCGTTAAACTGTTGAGATACCCGGTGATAAAAGTATAGTAGCACACGTTATTGCACAGTAGCACACATTATTGCACAGTATCTCTGATTATTGATGTTTACGTAAGAAGTCACTCAGTTTTATTCAATAATTGACATAATAGTTGCTGCATAGTATCTCATATTATTGATTTAATTATTGTCACATTATCATTTGCACAATATTTTATATTATTAAATCAATAATTGAGACGACATAATTATTCATATTATTATTTGCAGTATTGACAATGTCTAGAAAGTTTTGTTGAGTAAAGGGGTTTTGTTACTTAATTGCGCACCAGTAAGGAGAAATTCTTATCGGAAAGCCCCCTCTTTCCTAGGAACAATCTGGTTGTCAATATTGTGAGTTATAATATTAAATGATGAATAATTGTTGAAAGATTAAAAATGTGTTGATTGAAGATAAGTGATTTGTGGTAAATATTTATTCAATTTTTGATATAAATAGAAGGATTTGTCATGAGGCGTTTGTTGTAAGTTTGACTTATTATTCCATGGGGAGATGTGCTAATTTTTCAGACCGCCGGTTGAAGTTATAATAATAAACCAATATGGACTGTTAGTTGAAGTTATAATAGTAAATCAATATGGACCACTGGTTGAAGTTGTAATAGTAAATCAGTATGAACTGCTGGTTGAAGTTATAATAGTAAATCAATATGGACCGTCGGTTGAAGTTTTAATAGTAAATTAATATGGACCGTCCGTTTTAATAGTAAATCAATCTAGAACGTTCGTGAATTAGTTACTATTTAGTCCATTCTCGCATAAATAGAAGCTCATTCCTTCATTATTTCTTACGAATTCACTGAAACTCTAGAGAGAGAAACTATAAAGAAAAAGAAGAAGAGTATTTTGCTACTTCACTATTGCAGTATCCAATCTCCTACTAAGGTAAGGAGTATTATTTCTTTTGTATTCGTAAAGGATGTTATTTCTTCATATTCATAAGGATTGTCATTCTAATCCTTATTAATCTGCGGGAGTAACCTGTCTATGCAGATTACCGCATGCATGGTAAATGACCCTTTGTATTCATTCTTTATTAATCAGCGAGAGTAACCTGTCTACGCGGATTACCGCGTGCATGGTGAAAGACCCTTTGTATTTATCTTTATTAATCTGTGGGAGTAACATGTCTATGCAGATTACTGCATACATGGTGAATGACCCTTCGTATTCATTCTTTATTAATCTGCAAGTGTAACCTGTCTACGCAGATTACCGTATGCATGGTGAATATTCCTTCGTATTCATTCGTTATTAAATTATGGAAATGATCTGTCTACGCGGATTACCGCATGACGAGTGAAAATTCATTTGCAGTTTCATATATTCTTTTATACTCGTATGAGATGTCATTTCTTTTGTACTCATCAAGGGATATCGTCTTCTTTCGTATTTCTCCATTTATGTTACGAATTTATTGTTTGTTTCCATAACCTTATTATTAAATGGTGAAAACCCTTGAAATTAGTGGAATATTCTTAATAGTTTGTGCTTCATCTATTATCATTTCACTATTGGTCTGAACTTTCTTATAAAATGACAGGATACTATTTATGTCGGGGTACTATTCATTTGGAATACTATTCATTCGAGATACTATTCATTTAGGGTACTATTCATTGGGGGTATTTTTCATTCGAGTACTATTTGTAAGACCCCAATTTTTTATGAATAAAGAGTTAATTTCTCTAATTATTATTTTGAATAATAAGTGCTGATTTGATATAATGCTTTAATTATGGGTGAAATGTGCAAATTTTGCAAAGTAAGTAAGTTGTCATATAATATTCATTTGGTCGGAGAATATTCTTTTTGTCGGGGAATATCCGTACGACGGCGCAATCATTGGTGAACCACATAATAGAATAACTATCGGATATAGAAAGCGACATAAATAACCTTTTTATAAAAAATAATGACACAATACTTTTACCGTTAAACTGTTGAAATACATTGTGATAAACGTATAGTAATACGTTTGGTTGCACAATAGCACACGGTATTGCACAGTATCTCTGATTATTGATTCTTACGTAAGAAGTCACTCAATAATTGATATAGTAAAATTGCACTGTCTTTCATATTATTGATGCAATAAATGCTACAGTGATAATTGAATAGTATTTTACATTATTGATTTAATAATTGTCACGACACAGTAACTCATATTATTAAAATGATATTATTAGATAGCATTATTGATAATTTCTAAAAAGTTCTGTCTAAGAGAGGGGTTAGGTTATATAATTGCGCCAGTAAGGACAAATTCTTATCTGAAAACCCCCTCTTTTCTGGGAACGATCTGGTTGTCAGTATTGTGAATCTATAATATTAATTAGAAATAATTATTAAAAAATTGTGAATAATTGATGAATTTGGTAAGTAAATATTTCTTCAATTTTGATATAAATGGAAAATTTTTAGAATGAGACATTTGTCGAAGGTTTGTTATATTTTTCTATGAAACCATAATTATCTTCTCCGATAATATATTTATATATTATTATAATATTACATTATAATAGCATAATGTGATAATATAATAGTATAATTTTTATAATTTAAATGGTAATATTATTATAATAAATTTATGGTATAAGAATAAAATGAAGTGGAAGAGAGCAAATTAAATTTGAATTTCTTTTTATTAATTGTTAAAAATTTTAACATGTGAAATAAATGAGGGAGTCCTCATTTTGAATTTGAACTCTCTTTTTCAAAAGGTGTGTGCTGCATTATTTTCAAAGACTAATGTGCGTATAAAAATTGTCAGAAGTGGTGTGTTAGCATTTTCCTATAAATAGGTTGCTTAGTTAAACAATGAAACTCACACCAGAATCAAAAAATTCTCTCTCTATAATATTGAGTGTATTTCTTGTGAGTATAATGATATTTTGAGTACAGTGCAAGATTTCTTTAGCATAATCTCCGTTATTCCAATCAGAACTACTTTCCTACTAAGGTAAATGATATTTTTTTTCTTCGTAAAGGATGTTATTTTCCTTCAGTACTCGTAAATGATATTATTTCCTTCCATACTAGTATGGGATTGAAGCCACTACATATTAATTGAAGCCACTACATATTAATTGCTTCAATAAACAAGGATTAAGGTATATTGTAGTGCTAATTTTTATGTTTTGAGTTCTCTGTGAAAATTTTTCTGTAAACTATTAAGTTGCGTTGGATGATGGTATATATGTGTACATATAGTTTTGTAGAGTCTGTTAGTCACCATATTTGGGTGTTATTGGAATAACCAAACACGCAAAATTGGATTGTAGGAGGAAAAGTAATTATAGTGTATATATTTTACATATGGCTTGTAAAAGTACCAATTATGGTGGTTAATTTGTATGTTAATCTGTGAATTGGGTATTTTTTATGCTAGTCCATTAAGAAACGAAGAGATCGTAGTTTGAATGAAGTGTTTTGAACAAGATTTGTGATCACAGTGATGATTTCTATGAAGAATGTCAAAAAATGGAGTTTTATGTAAAAATATGAAATTTAAGGAATTAAATTAGTTAAAGTGGTTGTTAAATTGTTCTAAGTGGTTGAATATGTTAGCAATCATGTTTATGATAGTTTTATATTTATTGTATGTGTTAATTTCACTGTTTGGTGGGTGAAATTCGTGTTAGTTGGGCTACAAACGGAACACTGTTGCTGCGTTTCTGGTTCTGTCTGTGTACTAGCGCAGCTGCGCCGGTGCCAAGCGCAGCTGCGTCATACTCTGGTCTGAGGCAGTGAAGTCTGCTTATTTGCAGGTCATGTGTAATGGACTTATGTTGGTTAAGCATGCATGCTAATGATGTTAAGACATAATATAAACTATAATAATAGGTTATAATGTGCTGTAATGCAAGGGGTAAAGATTTTAAATAATTATCTAAATAAGTTATAAAATGAAACCAAATGTGATGTTTTCAAAGTTAGAGATGAACGATTAAGTTATGTTGGATCGTAATGAGATTTCAGATTCGTTAAGTATGTTAACCTACATGGTTAGGTGCAAGGTTAGGGTTATGACCTAAATGATAGTTTAAACCCTAAAGCTAATGTTCATACAACTAATTATTGTTACGATTTCAATGATATATGTAGGGTAATTGGAGATTATTTTACACTTGTGTAGCTTACATACAAGGCAAGTTTCTAAACCTTATCTTTTTCATTGAGCAAGTTTCTTATCCTAAACTTTTATTGAGCAAGACTATTGATTCTATTCTTATGTACGATTGAATAAGCTCTTGTAATCTAATTCGTGACATCAAATGAGTTCACATTCTCATTTCTTGTTATTATCATTCAAAACGTATATTGTTCTAATACATTGATTTAAAGGAGATTGTTCTAATTCTTTGAATATAGTACCTTGCATGTGTATCATGTTTATTCAGTTATATATTGTTAATATCCGATCTTTGACTTTGATAGCCTTGGTCAGTTATACATTTTTGTATTAAACTTTCAAGTAGTAAGCAAACTCTTATTGATTAAATTAATCTATAATTGAATAGTGTTCTAAAATTCTAGAAACACTGATAAGCTAGTTCCAAACTAAACTTTCTTTAGTGAGAAAGTTCTAAATCCAAAATGAGACGAACAACCCTAACATAGGGGATTATGTACGTGTAACGTTTAGATGTTTGTGCACAATACATGGTACAAAGGGCTGATCCCCCTAAGTACGTTAAGCAGGGTCTGTAGAGTCTAAATGACTGTTAAGGTTGGGGTAGTAATACCTTATCACCAGGGACATAGTTCGTGGTCTTAAGACCCTCAGATATTAAAGCTCGAACTTGTTTTCTATTTTTGATTCGTAGAACAAGTTCATTATTGGTTAGCATTCGTTGTTCATTCTCATGTTGTTATTACTACTCTTTATATCAGTGAGCAATTATTTGCTCACTCTTGCAATTAACAAATGCAGCTAAAGTGGAAAGAGGTGATGAGCCATCTACTAGCAAAGGAAAGGGCAAGATGTCCAAGTGTTGAAGAATTATTTAAAGTTTATTTAAATGCATGATATTATAAGACTTATTTTATCTTATGATGTATTCCGCAAACTGATGTAATAATTTAAGGTTAGATTACCTGGGATTGTTTATGAGATGATGTAACCCTTTGATGGGAATGATTATTGTTTAAGTTATTTAATGTTTTGTCCTTTATTATGGGTAGTTAGATGTAATTATTTTGATAGTGAGCACCAAATTCGGTGGAAATGAAGTACCCGGATTTGGGGGTGTCACAGGTTGGTATCAAAGCTTAGGTTATGAACCTTAGGTGGGGAAACCTTAGGAAGTAGCCTTTAAGGAAACAGAAAATATAGAGGTGTTTAACTCTTATCGGGTTTTAAGGAATGGATTAAGGCATCCATTGAAGGTAAACAATAAAAGACATTATGTGCTATGTGTTAATAACTTATGTGCTCGCAAGTATCGAAAATGTTAAGTAAAACTTAAAATATTTTGTTGTCAGGATGTCTAACGAAGGAGGATCCAGTCCAGCTAGGGAGGTGATACCTCAGGTACCTAGAGATGAAGAACCCCAGGATATTCACGTTGTGCGGGAACAGTTGATTCAAGAGGATGAGCATGTGACCGATCCCGGGGAGGTTAGTTCCGAGGAGATAGAGGAGGATGATGAGGAAGAGGATCTTGTGGAGTTTTCACCAAACTCCATATCGGCTGAGATGTATGAAGCTTTGTACGACCGTAACATAGAGTTACAGGATAATGTTGAGGAACTGAAGGAGTTGGTTGAGGTGCATCACGCTTCGATGGAGCAGAAGGATGCAGAGATTCAAGAACTTGACTCAAAACTTGGAAACACAGAGTGTGACCTAGTTCATACCAAGGGTCAGCATGAAGATCTATTGGCAGTAAAGGAGAAGATGAAGATTGACATGGAGAAGTTAAAAGATGACTTCAAAGAGGAATCAGCTAAACGCGCAAGAGCAGAGGATGCTTGGATGAAGGCGATTCAACGTGCAGACCGTGCTGAGGCTAAAGTCCAAGTGAAGAAAGCCAAGATGAACGAGATGGATTACGCTTTTAATTCTGTGATTGATAGGGCCCAAGATCGAGTCTTTTATTACCCACCTAAGTTTGAAGACTCGCCGTGGTTCGTGATGGATCGTAGAACCGCGTATCGTATTATGGAGGATGAACGTCGAGAAGCCTTATGACGTATTAATATGCCTAGATAGAATAAGAGTTATAATAATATGTGGTCAATTATGTGAATAAATAAACTGTGAATCCCTTATTTTGAGAATAATAAAAGGATAGTATGAGTATGTAATCCTGAAACTTGTCTAGTTCAGGAAAGTGGATGTTTATAGCAAATATGCTATCTTTTATATGTTTTGAATCTCTATGAATGAATAAAATATCAAAGTTATTTGGAATGTTATGTGTTATAGCTTTCATCTTAGAATGTTTAAGTAAAGCTTCAGATACTCAAGAAGTTGAGTGATGAACTAATAAGCGTACATTTTAACAGAAAATGCCTCCTAGAAGAAGACAACCACGTCAACAACCACCTCCTGAGGGGTCTACTAATAATAATAATGAGGCCAACGCTAACCCGGTTCAGCAGTTGGTAGCTCTGTTAACGGGTGCACTTGCGAATCAACCACAAGCTCAAGTCACGACCTTCAAGGAATTCAAAGCGGTTGGACCGCCAGAGTTTCAAGGGTCTATGAATCCAGTGGAAGCCCAAACCTGGATTATGGAAATGGAGAAGGTGTTCGACGTTGCTAAAGTTAACGAAGATCAGAAGACTGCGTTCGCGACGTTCATGCTGAAGTCCGAAGCTAGCTACTGGTGGCAGGCAAATAAGGTTCGTAGGGGACAAGGAGTGATAGCGTGGGATAGATTTAAGGAGATGTTCTTTAAAATGTACTTTCCAGTGAGTTCTCGGAATCAGTTGGAAGTGCAATTTCTGGAGTTAAAGCAAGGAACGATGACGGTGCCAGAATATGCTGCGAAGTTTAACGAGTTGGCAAGGTTTGCCACTTACCAAGTCAATACTGATGAGCGTAAGGCGAGAAGGTTTGAACAAGGATTGAAACCCTGGCTGTATAGTAAGTTTTTAATGTTCCAGTTAAATACATTTACGACTGTATTGGAAAAGGTAATTATCACAGAAGGTGGAAGCGATGCCTTAACCAAGTACAATCAAGAACAGAAGAAGAGGAAGAATGAGAATGAAAATAAGGCTGGTGGAAGTAACATTGGAAGTAACAGTCAGAAGAGGAAGTGGAGCGATAATTCGACTGCAGGAGGACAACAAGGAAGTCAGCAGAAGAAAAAGTTTGAAGCTTGTGCTACTTGTGGAAAGAACCATACTGGGGTATGTTTGAAGGGAAAGCGGGTGTGTTTCAATTCTGGTCAGGAGGGACACATTGCACCGAACTGCTTTAGCCTAAAGAAAGGAGCATGTTTTACTTGTGGTTCCAAGGATCACATGGCTCGCGATTGTCCTAAAAAGCCAGCAGGGAGTGCAAGTGGAGGAAAGGGAAACAACAACGGTGGTGGTGCATTGACTATCACTGGACCAACACAGTCAAGTCGACCTACTGCGAGAACTTTCAATATGACCGTGCAGGATGCTGTTCAGTCTAAGGATGTGGTGTCAGGTATCATTCCGATTAATGGTATTAATGCTTATGTACTGTTTGATTCAGGTGCTACTTGTTCATTTATATCCGATGAATTTGCTCAGAACTTAGATTTTCCTCAGGAAGAATTAGATTATCCTTTGAGCATAGAGATTACGAATAGGAAAGTGATTCCTGTTAGATTCATATATAAGAATTGTAGAGTGGTTATTAAGGGTCAAGAAATGTTAGTAGATTTGATACCAATTAGATTGGGTGAGTTTGATGTTATCTTGGGAATGGATTGGTTATTCAATCACGGAGCAGTAATTGATTGCCAAAGAAAATGTGTTAACCTTATGACTCCGTCAAAGGTTGTGTTTTATGGCAGTAAGTCACCTCGACAAGCGAGTTGTCTGACGGTGATGCAAGTCAAGAAGTTGTTGAGACAATGATGTGTAGGATACTTAGCCTACATAGTTAATACACATAAGAAGAGTGCGAAGTTAGAAGAGATACCGATCATAAGAGATTTTGCAGACGTATTTCCAGATGATTTGCCGGGTCTTCCGCCGGATCAACAAATTGAGTTCGTAATTGATTTAGTTCCAGGAACGGCCCCGATATCTAAAGCACTATACAGAATGGCCCCGGTAGAAATGAAAGAGTTGATGGTGCAATTGCAAGAGTTACTTGACAAGGAGTATATTCAGCCGAGTATATCGCCATGGGGAGTACCGGTGTTGTTTGTTAAGAAGAAAGATGGATCGATGCGGCTCTGCATTGATTACAGAGAATTGAATAAAGTCACGATTAAAAATAAGTATCCGTTACCGAGAATCGATGACCTGTTTGATCAACTGAAGGGTGCAAGGTATTTTTCAAAGATAGACTTGAGGAGTGGTTATCATCTGCTGAAGGTGAGGCCAGAAGACGTACCAAAGACGGCATTCAGAACTTGGTATGGTCATTACGAGTTTCTGGTTATGTCATTTGGATTAACCAATGCACCTGCAGCGCTCATGGATTTGATGAACAGGGTGTTTAAACCATTCTTAGATAAATTTATGGTGGTGTTTATTGATGATATCTTGGTGTATTTTAAGACCAAGGAGGAACATGTTGAACACTTAAGAGTGACGTTAGAGACATTGAGAAAAGAGAAGTTGTACGCAAAATTTTCAAAATATGAGTTTTGGTTGGAACGTGTACAGTTTCTCGGGTACGTTATTGATAAAGACAGAATTTCGGTAGATCCATCAAAAGTTGAAGCTGTAGTAAACTGGGATCCGCCAAAGACACCGTCAGAGATAAGGAGTTTCTTAGGGTTGGCAGGTTACTATAGGCGTTTTATTCAGGACTTTTCTAAGATCCCGACCTCGTTGACGAATTTAACCAGGAAAGCGGTTAAGTTTGTTTGGACGGAGAAGTGTGAGGAAAGTTTCCACGAATTGAAGAAAAGGTTGTACGACACCTGTGTTGTCATTGCCTGATGATACAGGAAATTTTGTGGTGTATAGTGACGCATCACATAAAGGACTAGGTTGTGTGCTTATGCAGAACGGGAGAGTTATTGCGTATGCATCACGACAGTTGAAAGATTATGAGAAAGGGTATCCGACTTATGACTTAGAGTTGGCTGCGGTGATGTTTGCCCTAAAGATTTGGAGACATTATCTTTATGGAGAGAGGTGTGAGATATATACTGACCATAAAAGTCTGAAGTATATCTTTACACAAAAAGACTTGAATATGAGGTAGAGAATATGGTTAGAGCTGATCAAAGACTATGACTGTGAGATTTTCTATCATCCCAAAAAGGCGAATGTTGTTGCTGATGCTTTAAGTAGGAAGGGACGATAAAAGTTAATGATGTTGACAGCTCAGGAGAAGTTAGTGTCAGACATGGCTAAGATGGAGTTGGAAATTAAATATCCGACTGAATCCGACGAGAAGTTATTCTAGATAGGAAACGGTTCAACGTTGGTAGATAATGTGAAGAATGCACAACTTTAGGATGATGACTGCGAAAAGATAAAACAAAAAGTATCTGGAAGGGTGGAAAGCAAATTCAAAATCGATTTGGAAGGGTTACTTCGATTCGAAGGGAGAATTTGGGTTCCACAAGTACCGAAAGTTAAAGAGGAAATTCTGAGTGCAGCTAACAACTCAAGATATTCGATTCACCCTAGAAGTACAAAGTTGTACCAAGATCTTAGATATCATTTTTGGTGGCCGAATATGAAGAAAGATGTGGCTGAATGCGTGGCAAAATGTTTAACGTGTCAGAAAGTTAAAGCTGAACATCAAAGGCCAAGCGGATTATTACAATCGTTGGAGATACCGAAATGGAAATGGGAGCATATCACAATGGATTTTGTGGTAGGTCTTCCAACGACTCAGTAAGGTTATGACACCATTTGGGTGATTGTTGATCAATTGACGAAGTCGGCACACTTCTTACCAATCAAGATTAGATTTAACCTGGATCGGTTGGCAAAACTATACGTTAAGGAAATTGTTTCAAGGCACGGTGTACCTGTGTCCATTGTATCAGACAGAGATTTGCGTTTCACATCTAATTTCTGGAAACGATTACAAGAATGTTTAGGAACTCAGTTGAGAATGAGCACATCGTACCATCCTCAAACCGACGGACAAAGTGAGAGAACCATCCAGACACTAGAGGACATGCTCAGAGCATGTATTATGGATTTTAAGGGAAATTGGGACGATCATTTACCATTGGTTGAATTTTTCTATAATAATAGCTATCACGTGAGTATTGGCATGCTGCCTTACGAAGCATTATACGGTAGAAAATGCAGAACTCCGTTATGTTGGGATGAGGTAGGTGAACGTCAGCTATTGGGTCCAGAATTAGTACAACAGACTGTCGAGATCATCAAAGTTATTCGAGCAAGATTGAAAGCTGCACAAGATAGACAGAAAAATATGCCGATCAGCACCGACAAAATCAGGAATTCGATGTTGGTAGTTATGTGTTCTTGAAAGTTTCTCCCTGGAAGGGAAAAATTCGTTTTGGCTAGAAAGGGAAATTAAGCCCTAGGTTTATAGGACCTTTTGAAGTGCTTCGACGCGTGGGTGAAGTGGCATACGAGGTAGCTTTACCTCCAGAATTGGTGCATATCCATAATATTTTCCATGTCTCGGTGTTGAGACCATATAAGCATGACTATAAACATGTTATAGAATATGAGCCCTTATAGTTTGAGAAAGATTTGTCATATGAGGAAGTCCTTGTTCAAATCATCGATAGGAAATAGCAAGTACTAAGGAATAAAGTGATACCTTTTGTTAAGGTAATCTGGAAGAACCACAATGCTGAGGAATCTACGTGGGAACTTGAAGATGTTATGATGAGAAATTATCCTCAGTTATTTGCTTATTCTTGTATGATGATTCTGGGGGCAGAAGTCAATTAAGGAGGGAAGAATGTGACGAATGAATTTATCGAATTGTGATTCTGGGGACAGAATCCTTTTAAGGAGGGAAGGATGTAACGATCGAAAAATTTGTAATTTAATTTAAATATTTATTGAAATAAATAAATATTTTAAATAATTTATTTATTGAGGAAAATAAATAATTGATGAATTCTAGTCAATTAATTTAGTAACTAAATTGATTTATGATAATTAAATTGAATAATGATAATTTTTATTTGAAGGATTTAATTTAAGAAAATAATTCTAATTAAATCAATTGCTTAAGATGTAAGAAAATAATTAAATTAAATGAATTGTTTAATTTAAAGGAAATAAATAAATTAAATAAAGTGATGTTTCTAATTTATTAATTAAATTAGATATATAATTATTTATTAATTATAAGTATAATTATAATAAGATTATAATTATTATTATTATAAATTATTTAAGTTAACTAAAGGTGTGACACATGAAACTATATAATATAATATTATTAAAATTATCTAGTTTTGGGGTTTAGTGGTAGCCAAACAAGGCCTAGTGGCCTTTGGTCTAACTTAACTGATGAAGACGCATTATTTTTTTTAACGGTAGAGTACGTGGGAGAGTGGCTATTTTATTTCTACGCGTCTTATTTTTCTCCTAAGACTGAAGAGTAGAGTTGAGAGAGAGAGAGAGAGCGAGAGAGAGAGAGAGAGAGCTTGGAAGAAGAGAGAAAAACACAGAGAGAATTGCTAAGAGATTGCGGTTTTGCTGTGGAAGGAATTGAAGCCACTACATATTAATTGCTTCAATAAACAAGGATTAAGGTATATTGTAGTGCTAATTTTTATGTTTTGAGTTCTCTGTGAAAATTTTTCTGTAAACTATTAAGTTGCGTTGGATGATGGTATATATGTGTACATATAGTTTTGTAGAATATGTTAGTCACCATATTTGGGTGTTATTGGAATAACCAAACACGTAAAATTGGATTGTAGGAGGAAAAGTAATTATAGTGTATATATTTTACATATGGCTTGAAAAAGTACTAATTATGGTGGTTAATTTGTATGTTAATATGTGAATTGGGTATTGTTTATGCTAGTCCATTAAGAAACGAAGAGATCGTAGTTTGAATGAAGTGTTTTAAACAAGATTTGTGATCACAGTGATGATTTCTATGAAGAATGTCAAAAAATGGAGTTTTATGTAAAAATATGAAATTTAAGGAATTAAATTAGTTAAAGTGGTTGTTAAATTGTTCTAAGTGGTTGAATATGTTAGCAATCATGTTTATGATAGTTTTATATTTATTGTATGTGTTAATTTCACTGTTTGGTGGGTGAAATTCGTGTTAGTTGGGCTACAAACGGAACACTGTTGCTACGTTTCTGGTTCTGTCTGTGTACTAGCGCAGCTGCGCCGGTGCCAAGCGCAGCTGCGCCATACTCTGGTCTGAGGCAGTGAAGTCTGCTTATTTGCAGGTCATGTGTAATGGACTTATGTTGGTTAAGCATGCATGCTAATGATGTTAAGACATAATATAAACTATAATAATAGGTTATAATGTGCTGTAATGCAAGGGGTAAAGATTTTAAATAATTATCTAAATAAGTTATAAAATGAAACCAAATGTGATGTTTTCAAAGTTAAAGATGAACGATTAAGTTATGTTGGATCGTAATGAGATTTCAGATTCGTTACGTATGTTAACCTACATGGTTAGGTGCTAGGTTAGAGTTATGACCTAAATGATAGTTTAAACCCTAAAGCTAATGTTTTTACTTGGGATTGTTTATGAGATGATGTAACCCTTTGATGGGAAAGATTATTGTTTAAGTTATTTAATGTTTTGTCCTTTATTATGGGTAGTTAGATGTAATTATTTTAATAGTCAAATTCGGTGGAAATGAAGTACCCGAATTTAGGGGTGTCACAGGAACTATTCATACGATACTATTCATGATTACCGTTCACAACATAATTTAATTTCTTTTCTTTGTCCAAGTTATCTTTTACGGATCTTATTCTTGAATTGAATCCATGTTATGATCTCACTTGATTCATTCTTTATGTCATTATCATAATTCTCAGACTTAAATTATGTTGAAAGTTATCTTTGGCCCGTACTGCAAAGATGAACTGTTGATTGATGAATATCTTTGGCCCGTAGTGCAAAGATGAACTGTTGATTGATATCTTTGGCCCGTAGTGCAAATATGGACAGGTGTTTGGCATGATCATGACCACTGGTGATACAAACGATTATCTTTGGCCCATAGTACATAGATAATTCGTTGATTAGAAATAATTATTGATTGATGTTACAAGGATAAAATATTGATGATGGACTTTTAAAATCATAAGAAGATAGTAGACATAATGCTCTACTTGACTCTTCTAATAAATTGTTGATTCCGCTGCAGTTGTTGATCTAAAACTTGTTGTCTATTGTATTCTATCAGATTTTATCCTGTTGAGGACTAAGGATAATTTGTTCTTCATTATCTTAGTCATAATGTTCTTTTTTGGGCTAGTTGAGCTCACCCTTTTTCTTTTGGTTTCATTGTTCTTCTCAAGAGGCGAGAATACAGTTGGGACTAGTCGAGGAGTGGAGTAATGATTCAAGATGGTTATTATAGCAGTTCTCACTATTTTGTAAAATAGTGTAAAAATAATTTTAATGATGACTTTATTTAAGTTTGGTATTGCCTACAAGATAATATTTATATTAAAACTCACAACATATGTGTTTTCATATTTTACACAACAATTATTTTAATGAAGTTTGTATTTGGTTTCTGTACCATGTATTTGGCGACTCAGAATGGGTTTTGTGGACCTATTTTGGGGGCGTCACACTATTCACGACAAAATTGATTTCTTTTATATCCAAAATTATTTTTGATACATGAATATCATTCTTGAATTTTACTCCACAATTAGTTATCATGTTGACAATTTGGACATTCTTGAACTCTGGATAAATTGAATTATAAATCTCTAATATTTATCCTTGATCTCACTTGATTGATTCCTTATATCATTGTCATCATCCTCATGCTTATATTGGGGTGAAAGTCATCTTTGGCCCGTAGTGCATAGATGGACTGTTGATTGGTATGATTATGACCAATAATTATGTATTGGTATAATCATGACCTGTAATGTTATAGACAAATGATGTGGTGAAAGTCCTCTTTGGCCTGTAGTGCATAGATGGACTGTTGTTTGACATGATCATGACCATTGGTGATACATACGAATATCATTGGCCCGTAGTGCATGGATAATTCGTTGATCTAAAATGATTATTGATTGATATTACATGGATAAAATATTGATGATGGAATTTTAAATCATAGAAGATAGTAGACATCATGCTCTACTTGACTCTTCTAATGGATTGCTATTTTCGCTGCATTTGTTGATCTAAAGCTTGTTGTCTATTGTATTCTATCAGATTTTTCACCGTTGAGGACTAAGGATAATTTGTTCTTCATTATTTTAGTCATAATATTCTTTATTGGGCTAGTTGAGCTCACTATTTTCCTTTTGGTTCCATTATTCTTCTCAGGAGGCGAGAATGTAGCTGGGACTAGTCGGAAGTGGAGTAATGGTCCAAGATGGTTATTTTAGTAATCCTCACTATTTTGTAAAATAATGTGACAATAATTGTAATGAGAATTTTATTTGAGTTTGGATATTGTCTACGAGACAATATTTGTATTAAAACTCACAGCGTATATTTTGTCGTATTTTACACGACAATTAATAGTTGTATAAATGAAGTTGTTGGGTTTGTATATAGCGCGAACATGTAATCAAATTACACAAAAAAAGTGCGAAAGAGCGATAAAATAGGAATTTAAAATTTTCATACAACCCCATCACCATGATCATACTTTGTGCATAATTATCAATCAATAGAAAAGAGATGGAGAACAGATTCATACCCTTGTAGAAATTAGCTTTCTCAGGTACGAGTTCACCTCTAATTTCTTTTCACGTGCAACTTGAATCCACTGGGTTTGATTCCTTCCTTTGATCAACGTTATCCACCCAAGTGTTTGGCCTCTAAAGGTGATCCACCAAGGAAGACCAAATATTGAAAAAGAAGGGTGTTTGGCTAAACACTAGTTTTTCTATCTCTGTATAAAAAGGGACGTACTCTCCATCAATTGGAATCACGTATATCTCACACATTGATATCTGATATAAGACTCCTCTTATAAATATATTAGTTAACCTATTTTAATATAATTAAAATAAGGTATTATTTATTTAATTAATTAAACTCCTTTAATTAATTAGGCTCCTTAATCTTATTAAGAATAATTAATTAAACTCTTTTAATTAATTTGTCTCTTAATCTTATTAGTAATAAATGAGAGTACTTATATTAAATTAATTCCTAAACTCCTTTAGAAATTAAAATAATAATAATTGTAATAATATTAATAAGACTCCTTTTATTAATTAATATTTAATATTTTTAAAATATTAAATAATAAATATTAAGCTATTTGATTTATTATATCACCATAGATTAAATTAAATACATTTAACATATTATTACGATTATGTCATTAACTTCTTAAATAATTATTCTTCCTTTTGCGGTGTGACCCTTTAGGTTCTCCATATTAAACCAGTTGTGAATAAATCAATTAGAACAATTCTAATTTTATTTAAATAAATAAATTAAACTATTAATTTATTTAAATAAATAATATTTATTCTACAATAGGGATAAACCTCCCTAGCGATTAACGACTTTTCAGATAATATAAATTTTAACATTAATCATAAAAGAACCTTTGAGTAAATAGTTATCGTACAATTCAATCATTCGACTATACAATGTACCAATTAAATATAAGACATGAAATTATTGTCAAGTCTTATTTTATTTAATTATATGTACTTCGATTCATAAATGCACAACTCGAAATAATGCAAATTAGAAACTCCTTTCTAATTTCATTCTACCTTGGCTAAGGACTACTGAGTTGTCATTTATCAAATCACATAAGACATTTCTCTTTTTTTACTAGAAGTGGTAGATTATTTATTGATCATACATTACCTCCATGCGCAACTTATTATACCCAAGCATACCCTTTGATATACCCTAAGGGTCTTAAGGAATAAGTTAAAGTATAACTCATCATACACAAGATACTATGATGATCTCAAGTCCAAGGATCAGTTGTACTACTATCACTACAGGAATTCCTATTGACAAGCAAGTAAAACTCCATTAGGTATTCCTTAGCGAGCCACGTTCAGTGAACTTATTCTGCAATAAGAACCTACATAAGTGTCTCCGCACAAATGATCATGAGATCATTCATCCTCATCCAATGAACAAGCAACGTATGTACCAATCTATCCGGATTCACTAATCCTCTTTTTAGTAATCCATCGATTGGGAACATTTTAGTTTTTAAGCTATCTAAGAATTTAGATTTCATTAGCATGATCTCATCATGATTCTAAAAGCATTGCTTAAAACTATGGGTTTATCACATATTATTAAAACAACACCATGTAGATAAATTAAAGCCTTTGGTAAATGAATACTTTTATTAATAAACGAATAAGATTGTTACAAAGTATATGCTTTATCATCAACATGATTGGCTTGTGTGCATACTACTTTCAATCTCCCATTTGCACTAAAGCCAATCGTCATGGTATCTCATACCCTTATCCTATAAGTGACGATCATCCTGCTGTTGGATAAACTTCAGTATACGGATATGTAATGTTGTTCTTGAGAGTCCACTATCTCTATAGTGATTTCTCATCTTTTAATGATTCCTCAAATCAAATGAAAGTGCCGCAACACATATTTAGATCCAAGATGAGACTTAGGAACTATTCCTAGTTCTGTAATAAACTTTTCATCCAAACAATCAATTTGCAACTTCATTTACAACTATATACTTTGTCTTTATCACTAAATCAGCAACTTTTTGCTGTTTGGAACCTTTTCAATTCACTGCACCACCGTTCAAGGTAACACCTTTACCCTAAAGTGGATTTACTGTCGTTTTGGTCAGTCTGAAAAACTTGAGTCTGTCAAGCCCTCTAGTTTTAATTCAGACCCACCATAATTTTGATCACATCCTTAGTGCCGGTTAAGTACTTTAAGATATTTTTCACTGTCTTACAGTGATCTTCTCCAGAATATAATTGATCAATATTAGGTCCCGTACATTTCATTGCATACATGATAGTTACACATGCGATCTCTCTTTTATGAGTCCATGGGAATTATTAAGAGAGATACACTCCAGGGCTCATCAACATGAGACATCTATTGTAGTTTCTCATGCTAAACGGCTTTAGCATCAAATGAATATACGTTTCTTGGGTTAAGCTGAGCATCCTTTTAAATCTGTCTATATAGATTTGTATGTCCAATTAAAATACTCTTCCCAAATCATTCATGAAGGAATGCTTAGACAACTTTATCTGTACTGATTGTACCATTGGTATGTTATTCCTTATCCATAGTATATCAACATATAATATTAGGAATGTCACGGCGCTCCCACTGACCCTTTTGTACACGCTAGGTTCATTCTTATTTTTGATAAAATCAAACTATTTTGATTATCTCATCAAATTGAATGTTCTATTTTTTGAGAAGCTTGCTTCAATCCATTTCTCTGAGTGTTTACAACTCTTACCTCATCGAATGTAACTGGATCATCATCTTCTATGATGCGTACCTCATCATCATCATCTATGATGAATCCATACCTCCCAGGTATCTTCGGTACTATTCCAGATTTTCTATTCGGTTGTGGTACAATAGGTCTATCTATAGGTTCCTCTTATTTGACTTATAGTGTTTTGTGGTTCTTGAACTCTTCAAGATTCTATTATCCTCCCACTAGCCCTTTAATGATAAACACCTTTATCTTAAAAGGTAGCATGTTTACCAACAAACACCTTTTGCTAAGTAGGATTATAGAACATATACCCTAAACTTACTTTAGGATGTCCCACAAATTGACACTTGTCAAATATTTGTCCCAAGCTTATCCTTTGAAACCTTTTCACATAAGTTGGACAACCCCTTTGTTGATCGATTTCGCAATCAATGAATACGTGCAAGTATACACGGTCAACAAGTAATAAAGTGATAAGAAAAGTATCGTTCCCACGAGGAATTATTTAATAAAAAATACCAAGTACTAACTCTTAACCAAATCAATTTTAGCTAAACAATTGATTTAAGATTTTTGAATTAAAATAATTATCACAACTAAATCCTAATTACCATTAGTTTAGAATCAGGTTATGGAGATTTAAGATCACAACTTCACTTATTGCTTCACTTATATTAAAACATTTTTATTAATTATGTTCACTATTCTAGATTTTTAATCAGGAACTTATTAGTATTTATAACCACCTTCCGATGCATCACAAACATATTAATCCTAATCCACAGTTGATAGAATTGAATCAAACACCCTAATTAACTAATTCACTATATTCCTATGTGAATTACAATTAAAAAAGATTTAAAGCACATGTTCCCTATCAGATTACACGCGGCGTAAAGGGATATCCCTATCCTAAACACAAATTATGAATTCCAACACCATGCAGAAAACACAATCACATGCTATTATGATCAGATCTAAATCTATATTTCATCTCCCGAATTCACATAAATTATCATAGTAATTGTTAGCTAGACAATTAAACAATAAACACAAATCATAATAGACAATCTATAGAATAGATCACAGTAATTAACAAAGAAGCATACTAAAATAAGCTATGCAATAAGATCCATTGTAATCTTAAATAAAAGATTCAGTTCATGATTAATGAATTAAAACCAAGAATCCATAATTGAATAGACATTAAAAGATAAAATTAAGATTACAGTGAAGAATAAATCTGTTGTCAGTAAATCTCCATCTTCCTCAAGCTCCGGCTCTTGTTCTTCAATGGTCTCCAAGTTGCTTCAATCTCCAAAACTAATAAGAACTAGGGTTTATGTTCTAATCTAATGGAGTGTATCTCTAATCTAATCTATGTAAGCTCCCTTTATTTTATGTCTTACATCATGTATTTATAGGCTACAAGTCCAATTTTTAGCTTAGGAATAAACCCAATCCAATTTGGAGTAAAAAAAGTGTCAAAATTCACCCCAAAACGCGTTCGAGCTTGATTAGACCCTTCCCTAGTGCCCCAACACTATTCACAGCACTGTACCATTGCCTCTTAGCACCCCGACGCTGGGAATAGGCTTGAAATGGGCGTCCCCGCGCTGGGGCATTTTCGATAATTTTTTACTCCAATGTCCTTTGGGAAAATAGCCATAACTTCTTCCTTCGAACTCCGATTTTGATGATTCAAGATGTTCCGAAAAGAGAAGACGTAGATATACAACTTTCATTCTTTGAGTTTTTTGAAATAAGGTCCAGAGGAATACTAAAATTGGCTCTGAAGTGGCTACTATGTAAATGGCAAGCCGAAAACACGAATCAAGCAACCCCAAACATCGATCCAAGTAACTTTTGTCCCAATTCCTACAAAACAACGTAAAACATGCATGAATAGACACAAACACTTAAAAACATCCAAAAGATTAAGCTCAAATGCACTCAATTATGGGTATAAAACTCACTCATCACCCTTATCTTAACATACTTAAGATTAGGGATCCTCCCTGTCCATAACTTTTATGGAGTCTTGGGGCCAGATTTTAAGGTTACCTTTTTCGTAGATATGCAACCATTTTTAGGCATGACCTCAGAAGGATATTAGAATGTTATTAAAATCATTATGGACAACACCATGTCCAACAAGGTATAATTTTTCCTTTTAGATATATTAATCAATTATTGCGTATCAGTAGGCGTCCATTGTGAGAAAACCATTTGAGATGATCTAGAAACTTATTGCACAAGTATTCCTTCCTCAATCCAGTCGAAGAATTCTAATACTTTTCAATTAGTTTCACTTCTGAATTCTTTGAATCTTTTAAATAATTCACACTTGTATTTCATCAAATACAAATATTTAACTCTTTGAATGACCATCTCCTTTTCTTATACTAGTTTGTTCAATTTACAAAATAATTTTTTACGTAAGTCAAGTATACAAAATCCATTAAGTAATATTTCAGTTCTATACAAAACATTATAATTATAAATAGAATAACAATTGTTCTTAAATATAATACTAACAAATTTTATTGTCTAACAATAAAATGGAAAAAATATTTTAACGAGAACTGAAATATAATAATAACTTATTGACTTGCCCGTAAGCAGTGCTAAACAATAAGTTCCAATTGTAAGACCCCGAATTTTATGAAATAAAAGTATTCAATTTTTCTATTCAGTAAATGGTTAAATTGATAAAAGTTTAAAGTTAAGGGTGATATTTAAAATTTTTACAAAGTAAGCAAGTGGTCATAAAATATTCGTTTGGTCGGTGAATATTCTTTTTATCGGGGAATATCCGTACGACGACATAATCATTGGTGGACCCCATAACAGAATAACTGTCAGATATAGGAAGCGACAGAAATAACTTTTTTATAGAAATAAAGGCAAAACTTTTACCGTTAACTGTTAAAATACCGGTGATAAAAGAACAGTAATACGCGTTGTTGCGCAGTAGCACACGGTATTGCACAATATCTTTGATTATTGATGCTTACGTAAGAAGTCACTCAATTTTATTCAATTATTGCAACAGTAGTTGTTGCATAGTATCTCATATTATTGATTCCATTATTGTCATAATATCATCTGCACAATATTTTATATTATTAAATCAATAATTGAGACCACATATTTATTCATATTATTATTTGCATTATTGACAATGTGTAAGAGCTTAAAGGGTGTGTTTCCATTATCATACATGATGTCTAACCACATACCAACCCGTGTTATCCTAAGATATAGTTGTGCACATCCACTTGCTGACTATATCTATGAGCATTATCTATATAATCTTGGTGTATGGTTGGAATATAATCCTTTATTTGAGACGATGGAGATAATTATATGGTAAGAAGATACACACCATTGGAATGAACAAGATAGTAATCTTCTTGTTCTTCTTTGGGGTCTATTGGGTCAACCAAGGATAATGCTCAAGTCCTATGATATCTGTTATAACTTAGATGCATGGCCTCCCATGTATGAAGAATTCCTTGAGCATTTTCCAAAACTTTTAATTCCTAAAACAGTTATCGACTGTACCTTTATGTATAGTATCATTAATTTAGAGTGCGAGTACTATTATTTGTATTGAAACTCACAGCTTATGTGTTGTCGTATTTTGCACGACGGTTTAACAGTTGTATAAATGAAATTTATATTTGGATTTAGTAGTGTGCATCTGGTGATTCAGAATGTATCGTGTGGACCTATTTTGGGGGCGTCACAC
The DNA here is from genome assembly GCA_016801055.1 of Panax notoginseng. Lineage (NCBI taxonomy): Eukaryota > Viridiplantae > Streptophyta > Magnoliopsida > Apiales > Araliaceae > Panax > Panax notoginseng. Next base: position 130,404,761 of record CM029013.1, on the reverse strand, counting down.
CTATGGCTAATGTAGCAACCTTTGTTTCATTTTTCACACATAGGATTACTTATCTTTGTTTAGCTTTTTACTTCTGCTTGATTCCTTTATAAATATTTATTTATGAGAATTAGAGCCGGTATCCAATACCCAAGTAGAACCTTGACTTATAGAAAGATTTATTTTAATCATGAACACAATTATATTTGTAACCAAAATTTCACTAAGCTTCTTCTGGTTAGCTCTGCAAGATGCTTCTCGCAGTTTCTTTTCTAGTGTCCAGGCTTATTGCAGTGGAAGCAAACTCCTTTGCTATCCGTATCAGTTATGTTCTTATTATCCTTTGTTTTTATCTTTCTATTTACCTTCTTAGAATCATTCTTCTTTTCAGAAGATCCTTTGGCCCCTACCAGTAAGACTTGGTCTTTCTTGGTTGGAAAATGACTCTCAACATTTTTCAACATGTTAAGCAAATCAGCGAGGCTGATATCTAGCTTGTTCATATGAAAAATCCACAGCAAATGTGAAAGGAGTCCGGAGTGACTGCAAGATCAAATCTTAGCTCAACTCTCTAGCCATTACAAACCCGGTTGTCCTAACTATTCAATCAAATTAATCATTTTTAGGACATGTGTCTGTACTGTAGTACCTTCGGTCATTCTAGATCGGAAGAGCTCCTTAGATATCGGATATCTTTTAGTCCTACTTTCCTCACCATTAACTACTAGATGTGTAGGAATATAGTAGGAGCATCCATAGTTTCATGCTGACGCTGAAGCCTGTAACTCATGGATGCGAGCATGATACATTGAGCCAACTGTGCATCATCTTACAACTTTCTAAAAGAACCAATCTCTTCCTCAGAGGCATTATCTGCAACCATTGCAGGGATAGACTTATTAAGGACATAAGATATCTTTCAGCCATGAGAACTATTCTCAAATTCCTTAACAAATTTGTGACGCCCCCAAAATAGGTCCACACAACCCATTCTGAGTCGCCAAATACATGGTATAGAAACCAAATACAAACTTCATTAATACAACTGTCGTGCAAAATACGACAACACATATGCTGTGAGTTTTAATACAAATATTATCTTATAGACAATATCCAAACTCAAATAAAGTCCTCATTTAAATTATTTTTACACTATTTTACAAAATAGTGAGGACAACTATAATAACCATCTTGGATCATTACTCCACTCCCCGACTAGTCCCAGCTATATTCTCGCCTCCTAAGAAGAAAAATGGAACCAAAAGGAAAAGGGTGAACTCAACTAGCCCAGTAAAGAACATTATGACTAAGATAATGAAGAACAAATTATCCTTAGTCCTCAACAGGAAAAAATCTGATAGAATACAATAGACAACAAGTTTTAGATCAATAACTGTAGCAGAAACAACAATCCATTACAAGAGTCAAGTAGAGCATGATGTCTACCATCTTCTTATGATTTTAAAAATCCATTATCAATATTTTATTCCTGTAACATCAATCAATAATTATTTCCAATCATTGAATTATTTATGCACTACGGGCCAAAGATAATCGTTTGTATCACCAGTGGTCATAATCATGCCAAACACCTGTCCATCTTTGCACTACAGACCAAAGATATCAATCAACAATTCATCTTTGCACTACAGGCTAAAGATATTCATCAATCAACAGTTCATCTTTGCATTACGGGCCAAAGATAACTTTCAACATGATAATGACATATAGAATGCATCAAGTGAGATCATAACATAGATTCAATTTCAAGAATAAGATTCAAAAAAGATAACTTGGATAAAGAAAAGCAATTAAATTCTATTGTGAACAATACTCATGAATAGTACCGTATAAATAGTACCTGTGACGCCCCCAAATTCGGGTATCTTCCAACCCGATATATGGTGCTACACTGTACTACATTTCACACATACATTCAATTGAAATTCTTCAAAAGAATGAATATGTCTTATATATATTCCAAATAATATTCCCTTCCCAGGTTCTTTATAACCAATACAAAAGTTCTTTGTCATAATATCAATTACATTACAACATTAAACCTATACTATTACATAGACAGTTCAACGGTCTGCCTTAGCCTTTCCCTTATCTTTACCGGATCCTTCGATTCGTTCGGTCTTAGCTGCATTCATATGGTTCAAGCAAGAGTGAGTATAACTAGCCCAGCAAGTATGACAATTTCATTTAAACAATATGCTTGAAACATAGGAATTGTATATCTTCGATAACTGAACAATAGTTATGAAGTACTATTGATAATTCAAAATAACACTTCACTTTTCCTTAAAACGTTTCACAATGAATAATATTCAGTAAAACATCAATTTCGGTCCAAGACCATGAGCATTTCATACTTTATTTGAAAAGGACAACCCGACATTAAGTCTGTAAGTCCGACATATCTTACGAGCACGTCTAGGTGATCAGCCTATAGTACTCTATGTTGATCAACACTACATTCTTTACGTTTAAGTTGTGGCAACCTCATGTGCCTGTCGTTTGGCGACAAAACATTTGTTTAGCATACTCAGTCTTCATTTGAAAACCACACCAAATAATTTGGCAAAACATTGACAATACTTTGATAGATTATAAGAAATCCAACATATCGTAAGTCTAGCTGAAAGAATTGGCTTCGACTTTATCATACATCAATTCATGCGTAAGAATACATGAATCACAAAGCTTATCCAGATTGAACTGAGACAAGGGTTAGAACACTTGCCTTTAGCGTCTGCTACGGTATAATTACACTTCCACCTTAAGTCTTTAAGGTCTCTACAATATATGATCACATAACGTAACACATTAGATCATATATAATCAAGTATGGTTACTACTATATCTTACTCTTCTTCTCAATCTAATCATGTATTAGATTTGTTACTATTGGTTCCGGCTTGCCGTAATAGTTTACATTGTCATTACGTTCATGTTCGATTGATTATCTTTAACCTTTAGTTATCATACTTAAGGTTTAACAATGTTTTAAACAATGTTACTTCAAGCTTTAGTTTATTACTAATTAGTTTACTTTCTTTCTTTACTTACAAATTCTTCTTACTGAGCAATCCCTAAGGCTGGCGCTGCGGCGCTAGCTTCCCTTCCTTAACCCACGCCGCAGCGCGACTCCTCAGTAGGTTTACCCTTGTTCCGGCGCTGCGGTGCCAACTTTAGTACATTGGGCCGCGCAGCGGCGCCAAACTCCAGTAGGTCATAGCATTTTCTCAGCATTGTTCGGCGCTGCAGTGCCACCTATTTGTCTTGGGCTGGCACCGTGGTGCTAGCTCTGTGCACCAGAAATTTTAACAGTTTTGTTTATACAATGAACTTCTCGGACTCCAAATTTGATCATTTTAAGTCTAAATTGGCTCGTTCAAAAGCCATTAGTTCACAAATCACATACTCTACGTGTTCATGCAAGAATTTTATATTTTTGACGTCGTTAGCTCAAAATTCACCTATTAGTTCATTTTTTAATGAAAACGATAAACGTTCGTGAACGTTCAACGCTTGTTTCTCTGTTCTAAGTCGGAATTCGGTTATTTTCGAGTTCGTAACTCTATAATGCCAAATAAGACTTGTATCCATTGAAAACAAACATTTTCGAGCTCAATATCAAAATTCGACTTCCATTTCGAGAATTTTACGAATTCGACGATTATCGTCTAATCGTGTGAATTCCAGTATAACTTCGTTACTTATAATTTATTCATTGTTTCAAATGGATTCTATCCATCATACTAACATCTTAACATACATATTACATCAACTTATTTACATGATAAGTTATTAATTATTCTTCATGATTTTATAACTTATCAAAGTATAAACTACATATACTTTCATTTCTCATGACTTATGATGGTTTAAGTCTTCTACCCAACATTCATACATCCTTTTAACATATAAACTTCATTCATGTAAACAAGTTACAAGCCTTACAATTTCTTCCTTAGTTCATAGCTTATCTATGAACAAAGTGCTTATTCACGGCTTATTAAGACTTAAGTCTTTAGATTATTCATTCTTATCATTTCTTAGCATACATGTCTATTAATCCACACTTCTGTTATCAACCTATAATGATAGAGATGAAAGACTAATGACATAGGAGGCTTACCCTTGATGAACAAGCTTTCTTCTTCTTTTCTAACAAATAAAAGTCTAGCTTATTATTGCTTATTCTCTCTAACAATTAAGCACTTAACTTGTTGGTAAAAATTAACAAACAACAAATGAAATCCTAAGCTTGCTATTTATAGGATTTCCTAAGTTAGGGTATAATGGACAATAGCCAATCCCACCTCCTTATTACACCTCCATACTATTCATTACTTTGCAATTAAGTTATCTTGCTCAATACACTAATTACTTGGCCATCACATTATTATCTTGGTCACCAAGATTAACCATATGATCATAGGTTGCCCCATGATTCACCCTAACCCATTGGATCAATAGCTTGGTGTAAGACCCCAACTTATTAATGAATAAAATCAAATTTTCTCTAAATATTATTGTGAATAATAAGGGGTTAATTTGATATAATACTTTGGTTATAGGTGAAATGTGCAAATTTTGTAAAATAAGCAAGTGGTTATAAAATATTCATTTTGTCGGGGAATATTCGTTTGGTCGTGAAATATTCTTGCTGTCGGGGAATATTCGGACAACGGCGCAGCCTTGTGTGGGCCCCATAACAGAAAGCGATTGGATGAAGAAAACGACAAGTATAAGTTGTTTATAATTAACGACGTAGTTGTTACCGTTAATACTGTTGGAATACCTGGTGGTTAAAATACAGTAGCACACGGTATTGCACCAATTATTGATTCTTACGAAGGAAGGCACTACTCAATAATTGTTACAGTAGGTACTGTTCAATATTTTATTTTATTGATTCAATAATTGCTGCATTGATATTTTATATTATTGTTGTTTCAATAATTGTTACTGCACAGTATTTCCCATTATCAGATCAATAATTCATATTATTTAAATAATATTATTAGATAACATTATTGGCAATATCTAGAAAGTTCTGTCTAAGGAGAGGTTTGGCCATCTAATTGCGCGCCAGTAAGGAGAAATTCTTATTGGAAAGCCCCCTCTTTCCTGGGAACGGTCTGGTTGTCATAAATGTGATTCTGTAATATTATTTGCGAATAATTAATTATTGATTCATATGATAAGGAAATATTTATTTTATGTGGATATAAATGAGGGATATATTTTTGTGGTTAAAAATAAAGGAGTTAATGTTGAGGTTTTTATTAGTATTTTTGTCGGAATGGAGGTATTAAAAATCAGGGTTTTTGAGATATTTTGCGGGGGCTATAATTTTTAATCCGACCGTTGGATCGTGGTAATTTTTGGATATGTTATACATATATAAGTTGAGTATATGTCCACAAATTTTGAACTGTTAAAAATGAACGTATGATTTATTATGAATTTTACGAGATGACTGGTTCAGAAATTGTTGAATTTTCGGAGTTAATCATTTTGGTGGAAAATTCTAGAATTGGTGGGCCTCACTCTTGGTTGGTGAAGAAATGTGCTGAGATTTTTATTCAAATATGGTGGGTGGGAATAGTAGCAGGTAACGCCACCAGGTTGCAGGTTAAGTCTGCTTCGGCGTGCTAATATTTTCCTATAAATAGAGGGCTAAGTTAGAATTGAAAATCGCACCAGAAACAAATTTTCTCTCTTTCTCTCTCTAGATTATTGAGTGTATTTTGTGAGTATTTAGATACTTTGAGAGTTTCTATTCATCAGAGCAAGTTTCTTTCAGCCTTATACCGGTATTCCGACCAGAAGTACTGATATTTTGAGGTAAGAGATATTATTTTCTTCTTAAATGATATTATTTTCTTCAATATCATTATGCTGAAATATTGATATGAGTTTTTATCAAATTTGAAACTTTTTGTGTCGGGGTTACTATTCACGTATACGGCACTATTCACGAATACGGCACTATTCACCGAAAAATAAAATTTTCCCTTTTTGTCCAAGATGTCTATTATGGTTACTATCTTTGATTGTATCAATGTTTTGAACTTTATTTTTGAATTCTGCTTCACAATTGATTATTATGAAGTATTATTGATCTTGGATAAACTGTTATACGAATCCCTACTATTTGTCCTTCTGTCTCACTGGATTCGTTTTCTTTAAGATATTTTTCGTCATCCTCAGTCCTAAATGATGATATTACTGAATATCTTTGGCCTGTAGTGCAAAGATGTATGATTACCTGATGAATATCTTTGACCTGTAGTGCAAAGATGAACAGGTGTTGAGATGAACATGACTGACTGGTGATACAAATGAATATCTTTGGCCTGTAGTGCAAAGATGATTATTTGGTTAAAGATGATTATTAATTGATGTTACAGGGATAAAATATTGATGATGGACTTTTAAATCTTAGAAGATAGTAGAATTTTTTCTCTACTTGACTCTTCTAATTGTTTGCTATTTCCGCTGCAGTTGTTGATCTAAAACTTGTTGTCGATTATATTCTATCAGATTTTTCCCTGTTGAATACTAATGATAATTTGTTATATATTATCTTAGTCATAATATTCTTTACTGGGCTAGTTGAGCTTACCCTTTTCCTTTTTGTTCCATTTTTCTTCTCAGGAGGTGAGAACATAGCAGGATCTAGTCGGGGTATGGAGTGATGGTTCTAGAAAGATGTTTTAGCAGTCCTCACTATTTCTGTAAAATAGTGTTTGAATAATTGTATTGAGGACTTATTTGAGTGTGGATATTATCTAGAAGACAATATTTGTATTTAAACTCACAGTATGTGTTGTCGTATTTTGCACGACAATTGTATTATTGAAGTTGTAGTTTGCTTTCTGTACCATGTATTTGGCGACTCAGAATGGGTGTTGTATAACTATTTTGGGGGCGTCACAGTTGGTATCAAAGCTTAGGGATATGATCCCTGGCTGAGATGTGAGACAAGAACTAGGAGGGGAGAGACGGGGAATTCCTTCGCTAGTATGACCTGACTAAGTTTATTTGGTGTTTATTTGGTCGGTCATAGTATAGGGATAATATATGACATGACTATTAACCCTTGTTTTATGGCAGTATTTAAGAATGGCAGCTGAGAACGTTAATAATGGAGTAAATCAGACCGTGGAGACACCTTTGATCACCACCCAGGAGAATGTTCAACATGAAGGTAATATTCCTCCTGTAAACAACGTTACCGAGCAAACGATGAATGATGGAATGTTCAGGAGCTTTTTGCAGTTTATGCAAAATCAGACGAGGGAGACTCGTGTGCAGAATACGGGTGGAAATGATAACAATGCGCGGTTTGTCACAGCCAAGCAGTTCAAAGAATTGGGACCACCAGAATTTAAGGGAAAGCAGGATCCGATCATGGCGGAAACGTGGATCAAGCAAATTACCAAGATATTCGATGTCTTGGGATGCACGGAGGAACAGAAGGTTCCATTCGCCACCTTTATGTTCCGCGGTGAGGCAGACCACTGGTGGGAGTATATGAAGCGTACCCAGCCTGACGCACTCAACATGTCCTGGGAAACATTTCAAAAACTGTTCAATGACAAGTACTTTCCGGAAAGTATTCGTCATATGAAGGAGGTGGAGTTTATCAAACTGGAACAAAACAACATGACGGTGTCCCAGTACGAGGCGAAGTTTGCAGAGTTATCCATATTTGCACCTCATTTGGTCGAAAATGAGGAACGAATGACAAGGATGTTTCTGAGAGGTCTAAAACCTTAGATTCGGCAATATCTTATCTCTTATAAATTTTCTTTATATTCAGATGTTGTAAACAGGGCTCAATTATTAGAGCGAGATAATGAGTATGTGCAACCGAGGGACCACAACCAGGGTCATACCGGTGGCGGCAGTCATCGAAGCAATAAAAACCAGCAGGGAGGAAAACATTCGGACAAAGCGGTAACCACTCTGGTGGTAATCGTGGTCGTGATAATAAAAGGAGCGAGTCGGGAGGAGATTTCAAGAAGAGAAGGTACAACAATGATAACGTGAAGATGTCAGCACAAACATCAACAGTTTCTAGGGGAGGAGAACGACCACCGGTCGTATGTTACAAATGTGGGAAAGAGGGACATATCAGCCCAAACTGCCCACAACAAACCAAGGTATGTTATAACTGTGGAAAGGAGGGTCATATAGCTCGAGAGTGTTCTGTAGCAAAACCAAGTTCAGTGGGGATGGTGACTCCAAAAGCTGTCCTGGATAAGTCAAAATCAGCGGTTCCTGGAAGAGCGTTTGTCGTGATTGGCCAAAATGTGAGAAACCCGAACGAGGTGATCACGGGTAAGCTAATCTTGAATTCTTGCGAAGTTTATACTTTACTAGATACCGGTTCTACCCATTCTTTTATCTCTCCTGCTTGTGCTCAACATTTAAACTTGACTCCTGAGAAATTGGACTTTGACTTATCTGTTGAAACTCCGTTGGGTGAAACCTTCGTTACATCTACAGTTTATAAATCTTGCATGATCCAAGTTGGCACTATCACATTACCTGTTGATCTTATCTCTTTAAAAATACTTGCTTTTGATGTGATTTTAGGAATTGATTGGTTAACCACTCATCATGCTAAAATTGATTGTTTTCGTAAGGTTGTTAGTTTTCATATTCCTAACCAACCTGTCATACGAATTCAAACTACTAAACCACTAAAATCATTCACTGTCATATCAAGCCACAAAGCTATTCGTTTATTGAAAAACGGATGTCAAGCTTTCTTAGCCCATGTTATGGATTTGAACAATGACAAGTCAGATTTGAATAATATTTCTATTGTTAGAGAATTTCCCGATGTATTTCCTGAAGAACTTCCTGGTCTACCCCCAGAACGTGAAGTTGAATTCTTTATTGACCTTGAACCCGGTACAAAGCCCATTTCTAAAACCCCATATCAAATATCTCCTATTGAACTTCAGGAGTTAAAAGTCCAACTACAGGAGTTGTTGGACATCGGTTTTATTCGTCCTAGTACATCTCCTTGGGGTGCTCCTGTGTTATTCATAAAGAAGAAAGACGGGAGTATGCTACTTTGTATCGACTATCGAGAATTGAATCATATCACTATCAAGAATAGGTATCCGCTACCTCGCATTGATGACCTGTTTGACCAGTTGCAAGGAGTACAATTCTTTTCAAAGATCGATCTTCGTTCTGGATATCATCAGCTGAAGATTAAAACTGAGGATATTCCAAAGACTGCCTTCAGAACTCGGTACGGGCATTATGAATTCTTAGTCATGTCTTTTGGATTGACTAATGCTCCTGCTGCTTTCATGGATATGATGAACCGTGTATTCTAAGAATATTTAGATCAGTTCGTTGTTGTCTTTATTGATGACATCCTCATCTATTCCAAAAGCCGTGAAGATCATGAGCGCTATTTGAAGCTGGTATTGTAAAGGCTTCGTGAAAACAAGCTATATGCCAAACTGAAGAAATGCGAGTTCTGGCTTGAGGAAGTAGCATTCCTTGGGCACGTTGTGTTAAAACATGGAGTATCTATTGACCCGGCGAAGATTGAAGCCATACAAAGTTGGGAGCAACCGAAGTCGGTAACCGAAGTACGTAGCTTTCTGGGCTTAGCTGGTTATTATCGGAGATTCGTGGAAGGATTTTCTAGAATCGCTACTCCGTTAACTCAGCTGACTCGGAAGGATACAAAATTCGGTTGGAGCGAGGAATGCGAGAAGAGTTTCCAAGAGCTCAAAAGGAGACTCATTTCGGCACCTGTTCTGACAATACCATCTGGTTCGGATGGATTTGTTATCAACAGCGATGCTTCAGGCAAAGGGTTAGGGTGTGTTCTCATGCAACATGGGAAAGTCATATCCTATGCCTCGCGACAACTCAAAGAATATGAGAGGAATTATCCTACTCATGATTTGGAGTTGGCAGTAGTCGTTTTTGCGTTAAAGATTTGGAGACACTACCTGTATGGGGAGAAAGTGGAGATCTATACAGATCATAAAAGCCTCAAATATTTCTTCACCCAAAAGGAACTCAACATGCGGCAGCGACGTTGGCTCGAGCTGTTGAAAGATTACGATCATACCATCCAATATCATCCTGGAAAAGTAAACGTAGTAGCTGACGCATTGAGTAGAAGATCATATGCGGGTACGAGTGCAATGCTGTTAACACAAAGGCCCATTTTGTATGACTTACAAAGGATGGAGATAGAGATGAAGGCTCCAAGTACCCACATGATGATATCAAATATACGAGTAGAACAGACTTTAATCAATAAAGTTAAAGCTGCTCAAGCTACGGATATAGAGCTGATGCGTATGAAGAAAAAAGTGTAAGAAGGTGCTATTCCAGAAGCAAGAATCGATGAAGAAGGAATACTTCGAGTCAACTCCAGACTTTGTGTTCCTAACGATTTTTACTTGAAGCATAGAATAATGATGGAGGCACACAACACACCGTTTGCAATCCATCCTGGGAGTACCAAAATGTATCACGATCTTCGACATACATTTTGGTGGAGCAATATGAAAAGAGAGATCGCGGAGTTTACCTCGAGGTGTTTAACTTGTCAACGTGTAAAAGAGGAGCATCAAGTACTAAAGGGTCCATTGCAACCACTTGAGATTCCGAAATGGAAGTGGGAACACATTACTATGGATTTTGTTACGGGTCTTCCCAAGGGTTCTCAAGGTATAGATGCGATTTGGGTTATTGTTGATAGATTAACCAAGTCTGCCCATTTCTTGCCTATACGTGAGACTTATTCCCTTGAACGTCTTGCTAGTATGTACGTGAATGAGATTGTGAGATTGCATGGCATGTCAGTATCCATAGTTTCAGATCGTGACCCAAGATTCACTTCACGATTTTGGGTTAGCTTGCAGAAAGCTATGGGCACGGATTTACGATTCAGTTCGGCATACCATCCTCAAACGGACGGACAATCAGAGAGGACTATTCAAACTCTTGAAGATCTATTAAGACTCTGTGTCCTAGAACTCAAAGGGAGTTGGGATAAGTACCTACCATTGGTGGAATTCTCCTACAACAACAGTTATCAGGCGAGCATAGGTGTGGCTCCATTCGAGGCGTTGTATGGAAGAAAATGTCGTTCTCCAGTATGCTGGGACGAGGTGGGTGAAGCAACATTGTTGGGACCAGAGTTGGTACGCATGACTACAGAGAAGATCCAAACGATTCGACAACGTATACAAACGGCACATGATCGACAAAAGAGTTATGCGGATCTTCATCGGAAGGACATGGAATTTAATATTGGGGATCATGTATTGTTATGTGTTGCACCATGGAAGGGAGTTACAAGATTTGGAAAGAGAGAAAACTCAATCCAAGATTTGTTGGTCCATTTGAGATTCTTGAGCGAATTGGAAATGTGACATATAGACTCGCATTACCTCCAAGCATGTCTCGTGTTCATAATATTTTTCACATATCTATGCTTTGTAAATATGTTAAAGACCCGAACCACATTATTGAGTTAGAACCAGACGAGATAGCTGAAGATTTAACGTACGAGGAGGTATGTGACGCCCCCAAAATAGGTATACAACACCCATTCTGAGTCGCCAAATACATGGTACAAAAAGCAAACTACAACTTCAATAATACAATTGTCGTGCAAAATACGACAACACATACTGTGAGTTTAAATACAAATATTGTCTTCTAGACAATATCCACACTCAAATAAGTACTCAATACAATTATTCAAACACTATTTTACAGAAATAGTGAGGACTGCTAAAACATCTTTCTAGAACCATAACTCCATACCCCGACTAGATCCTGCTATGTTCTCACCTCCTGAGAAGAAAAATGGAACAAAAAGAAAAATGGTGAGCTCAACTAGCCCAGTAAAGAATATTATGACTAAGATAATATACAACAAATTATCATTAGTATTCAACAGGGAAAAATCTGATAGAATATAATCGACAACAAGTTTTAGATCAATAACTGCAGCAGAAACAACAAACCATTAGAAGAGTCAAGTAGAAAATGAATTCTACTATCTTCTAAGATTTAAAAGTCCATCATCAATATTTTATCCCTGTAACATCAATTAATAATCATCCTTATCTAAATATTCATCTTTGCACTACAGGCCAAAGATATTCATTTGTATCACCTGTCAGTCATGTTCATCTCAACACCTGTTCATCTTTGCACTACAGGCCAAAGATATTCATGAAGTAATCATACATCTTTGCACTACAGGCCAAAGATATTCTGTAATATCATCATTTAGGACTGAGGATGATGAAAAATATCTTAAAAAGAACGAATCCAGTGAGACAGAAGGACAAATAGTAGGGATTCGTATAACAGTTTATCCAAGATCAATAATACTTCATAATTATCAATTGTGAAACAGAATTTAAAAATAAAGATCAAAACATGGATACAATCAAAGATAGTAACCATAATAGACATCTTGGACAAAAAGAGAAAATTTTATTTTTCGGTGAATAGTGCCGTATTCGTGAATAGTGCCGTATACGTGAATAGTAACGTATACGTGAATAAAAACTCCGACACAAAAAGTTTCAAATTTGATAAAAACTCATGTTGATATTTCAGCATAATGATATTGAAGAAAATAATATCATTTAAGAAGAAAATAATATCCCTTACCTCAAAATATTAGTACTTCTGGTCGGTATAAGGCTGAAGAAAACTTGCACTGATGAATAGAAACTCTCAAAGTATCTAAATACTCACAAAATACACTCAATAATCTAGAGAGAGAAAAAGAGAAAACTTGTTTCTGGTGTGATTTTCAATTCTAACTTAGCCCTCTATTTATAGGAAAATATTAGTACGCCGAAGCAGACTTAACCTGCAACCTGATGGCTTTACCTGCTACTATTCCCACCCACCATATTTGAATAAAAATCTCAGCACATTTCTTCACCAACCAAGAGTGCGGCCCACCAATTCTAGAATTTTTTACCAAAATGATTAACTCCGAAAATTCAACAATTTCTGAACCAGTCATCTCGTAAAATTCATAATAAATCATACGTTCATTTTTAACAGTTCAAAATTTGTGGAAATATACTCAACTTATATATGTATAACATATTCAAAAATTACCACGATCCAACGGTCGAATTAAAAATTATAATTTTTAATATCTCAAAAATTTTAATTTTTAATACCTCCATTCCGACAAAAATACTGATAAAAACCTCAAAATTAACTCCTTCATTTTTAACCACAAAAATATATCCCTCATTTATATCCACATAAAATAAATATAAAATATCAACGCAGCAATTATTGAATCAACAAAATAAAATATTGAATAATAACTACTGTAACAATTATTGAGTAGTGCTTTCGTAAGAATCAATAATTGGTGCAATATCGTGTGCTACTGTATTTTAACCACCGGGTATTCCAACAGTATTAACGGTAACAACTACGCCGTTATTTATAAATAACTTATACTTGTCATTTTCTTCATCCAATCGCTTTCCGTTATGGGGCCCACACAAGGCTGCGCCGTCGTACGAACATTCCCCGACAGCAAGAATATTCCACGACCAAACGAATATTTCCCGACAAAATGAATATTTTATAACCACTTGCTTATTTTGCAAAATTTGCACATTTCACCCATAACTAAAGTATTATATCAAATTAACCCCTTATTATTCACAATAATATTAAGAGAAAATTTGATTTTATTCATTAATAAGCTGGGGTCTTACAACCTCCCCTCCTTATGAAATTTCGTCCTCAAAATTGACGTACGTACCTGATATTTCGAAAAGGTGAGGATACCTCGCTTTCATTTCTGATTCCAACTCCCAGGTCGTTTCTTCAATAGCATGGTTTCTCCACAAAACCTTAACTTGTGGTATAACCTTTGTGCGTAGGACATGCTCTTTCCTATCCAAGATCTTAACAGGTACCTCCTCGTACGTTAAATCTTCAGCTATCTCGTCTGGTTCTAACGCAATAATATGATTCGGGTATTCCACATATTTACGTAATATCGATACGTGAAAAACGTTATGAACACGCGACATACTTAGCGTTAAGGCTAGTCTATAGGCCACAGTTCCTACTCGATCGCGAATTTCAAATAAGTCGAAGGCTTGAGCTTTCTTCTCTTCATCGACTCTTACTTCTAGAATAACACATTCTTGCACCTTCTTCTTTATATTCATCAGCTCCAGGTCTGTAGCTTGAGCGACTTTAACGTTATCGATTAAAGTTGATTTTACTCGTATATCATCACGTGGGTCCCTAGAGTCATTAACTCTATCTCTATCATTTATAAATTATACAAAATAGGTCTTTGTGTTCAACAATATCGTACTCGTACTCGCGTATAATCTTTTACTCAACGCGTCAGCTACCACGTTCGTTTTTCCAGGATGGTATGGTCAGAACAGGTTCCGAATGAGTCGCCTCTTGAGCTATTGGAAAATCTTCTCGCATTCCTTGCTCCATACGAATTTTGTATCTTTCTAAGTCAGCTAAGTTAACGGAGTAGCGATTCGAGAAAATCCTTCCACGAATCTCCGATAGTAACCAGCTAAGCCCAGAAAGCAACGTACTTTGGTCACCGACTTCGGTTGCTCTCAATTGTGATTCATATCCCAATCTTGGATAGCACGTCACAATGGCACCTATTGTTTTACCACCACACAAATATAAAGTCCCTTACGGAGAGTCTGGCTTTGGTACATTCCATAAAGGAAGTCACCAGATAGAGGCTCGGGTACCAACTTCTATAGTTGGGTTTTTAACTCCTGAAGTTCAATAGGAGCTATTCAATATGAGATTTTAGAAATGGGTTTTGTATCGGGTTGAAGATCAATATAAAAATTCAATATCACGCTCTGGGTTAAGCCAGGAAATACGTCAGGAAATTCACTAACAACAGAAATATCATTTAAATCTGACGTATTTTTGTTCAAGTCCATGACATGGGCTAAGAAAGCTTGACATCCGTTTTTTAATAAACGAATGGCTTTATGGCTTGGTATGATAGCGATTGATTTTAGTGGTTTGGTTTCTTGAATTCGCATAACAGGTTGGTTAGGAATATGAAAACTAACAACCTTACGAAAACAATCAATTTTGGCATGATGAGTAGTTAACCAATCAATTCCTAAAATCACATCAAAAGCAAGTATCTTTAAAGAGATAAGGTCAACAGGTAATGTGATTGTGCCAACTTGGATTAAGCAAGATTTATAAACTGTAGATGTAATGAAAGTTTCTCCTAACGGAGTCTCCACAGATAGGTCAAAGTCTAATTTCTCCGGAGTCAAGTTTAAACGTTGAGCACAAGCAGGAGAGATAAAAGAATGGGTAGAACCGGTATCTAGTAAGGTATAAACTTCACAAGAATTTATAATTAACTAACCCGTTATACCTTCGTTCGGGTTCCTCGCGTTTTGGGCAGTCACGACAAATGCTCTTCTAGAAACCGCCGACATTATTTTGTCCGTATCTGCCTTTGGTGTCACCGTCCCAGCTGGACTTGGTTTCACTATAGTACAATCTCGAGCGATATGTCATTCCTTTCTACAATTATAACATACCTTGAACTGTTGTGGACAGTTTGGACTTATATGTCCCTCCTCTCCGCATCTGTAACATCTAACTGGCGGTCGTTCTCCTCCCCTATAATTTGTTCCTGGTGCTGGTGTTGCTGTCGACGTCTTCCTATCATCGTTAAATCTTCTCTTCTTGAAATTTCTACTTGACTCACATCTCCTATTATCATGGCCACGATGACCACCCGAGTGGTTACCACTTTTGTCTGTATTTTACCCTCCTCGCTGGTTCTCATCGCTCCGATGACTGCTGTCACCAGTATGACCCTGGTTGTGGTCCCTCGGTTGCACATACTCATTATCTCGCTCTAATAATTGAGCCCTGTTTACAACATCTGAATATAAAAAAAATTTATGAGAGATAAGATATTATCGAATCTCGGGTTTTAGACCTCTCAGAAACATCCTTGTCATTTGTTCCTCATTTTCGACCAAATGAGGTGCAAACCTGGAAAACTCTGCAAACTTCGCCTCGTACTGGGACACCGTCATGTTGTTTTGTTCCAGTGTAATAAACTCTACCTCCTTCATATGACGAATACTTTCAGGAAAGTACTTGTCATTAAACAGTTTTTGAAACGTTTCCCAGGACATGTTGAGTGCGTCAGGCTGGGTACGCTGCACAGACTCCCACCAGTAGTCTGCCTCACCGCGGAACATAAAAGTGGCGAATGGAACCTTCTGTTCCTCCGTGCATCCCAAGACATCGAATATCTTGGTAATTTGCTTGACCCACGTTTCCGCCATGATCGGATCCGGCTTTCCCTTAAATTCTGCTGGTCCCAATTCTTTGAACTGCTTGGCTGTGACAAACCGCGCGTTGTTATCATTTCCACCCGTATTCTGCATACGAGTCTCCCTCGTCTGATTTTGCATGAACTGCAAAAAGCTCCTAAACATTCCATCATTCATCGTTTGCTCGGTAACGTTGTTTACAGGAGGAATATTGTCTTCCTCTTGCACGTTCCCCTAGGTGGTGATTAAAGGTGTCTCCACAGTCTCATTCACTTCATTGTTAACGTTCTCTGCTGCCATTCTCATATACTGTCACAAAACAAGGGTTAATTGACATGTCACAAATTATCCCTATACTCTGACCGACCAAATAAACACCAAATAAACTTAGTCAGGTCATACTAGCGAAGGAATTCCACGTCTCTCCCCTCCTAGTTCTTGTCTCACATCTCATCCAGGGATCATATCCCTAAGCTCTGATACCAACTGTGACGCCCCCAAAATAGGTATACAACACCCATTCTGAGTCGCCAAATACATGGTACAAAAAAAAACTATAACTTCAATAATACAGTTGTCGTGCAAAATACGACAACACATACTGTGAGTTTAAATACAAATATTGTCTTCTAGACAATATCCACACTCAAATAAGTCCTCAATACAATTATTCAAACACTATTTTACAGAAATAGTGAGGACTGCTAAAACATCTTTCTAGAACCATAACTCCATACCCCGACTAGATCCTGCTATGTTCTCACCTCCTGAGAAGAAAAATGGAACAAAAAAAAAATGGTGAGCTCAACTAGCCCAGTAAAGAATATTATGACTAAGATAATATACAACAAATTATCATTAGTATTCAACAGGGAAAAATCTGATAGAATATAATCGACAACAAGTTTTAGATCAACAACTGCAGCGAAAACAACAAACCATTAGAAGAGTCAAGTAGAGAATGAATTCTACTATCTTCTAAGATTTAAAAGTCCATCATCAATATTTTATCCCTGTAACATCAATTAATAATCATCTTTATCCAAATATTCATCTTTGCACTACAGGCCAAAGATATTCATTTGTATCGCCTGTCAGTCATGTTCATCTCAACACCTGTTCATCTTTGCACTACAGGCCAAAGATATTCATCAAGTAATCATACATCTTTGCACTACAGGCCAAAGATATTCAGTAATATCATTATTTAGGACTGAGGATGATGAAAAATATCTTAAAGAGAACGAATCCAGTGAGACAGAAGGACAAATAGTAGGGATTCGTATAATAGTTTATCCAAGATCAATAATACTTCATAATAATCAATTGTGAAGCAAAATTCAAAAATAAAGACCAAAACATGGATACAATCAAAGATAGTAACCATAATAGACATTTTGGACAAAAAGGAAAAATTTTATTTTTCGGTGAATAGTGCCGTATTCGTGAATAGTGCCGTATACGTGAATAATAACGTATACGTGAATAGTAACCCCGACACAAAAAGTTTCAAATTTGATAAAAACTCATGTTGATATTTCAGCATAATGATATTGAAGAAAATAATATCATTTAAGAAGAAAATAATATCCCTTACCTCAAAATATCAGTACTTCTGGTCGGTATAAGGCTGAAGAAAATTTGCACTGATGAATAGAAACTCTCAAAGTATCTAAATACTCACAAAATACACTCAATAATCTAGAGAGAGAAAGAGAGAAAACTTATTTCTGGTGTGATTTTCAATTCTAACTTAGCCCTCTATTTATAGAAAAATGTTAGCACGCCGAAGCAGACTTAACCTGCAACCTGATGGCTTTACCTGCTACTATTCTCACCCACCACATTTGAATAAAAATCTCAGCACATTTCTTCACCAACCAAGAGTGGGGCCCACCAATTCTAGAATTTTTTTACCAAAATGATTAACTCCGAAAATTCAATAATTTCTGAACCAGTCATCTCGTAAAATTCATAATAAATCATACGTTCATTTTTAACGGTTCAAAATTTGTGGACATATACTCAACTTATATATGTATAACATATCCAAAAATTACCACGATCCAACGGTCGGATTAAAAATTATAACCCCCGCAAAATATCTCAAAAACTCTGATTTTTAATACCTCAATTCCGACAAAAATACTGATAAAAATCTCAAAATTAACTCCTTCATTTTTAATCACAAAAATATATCCCTCATTTATATCCACATAAAATAAATATTTTCTTATCATATAAATCAATAATTAATTATTCACAAATAATATTACAGAATCACATTTATGACAACCAGGCCGTTCCCAGGAAAGAGGGGGCTTTCCAATAAGGATTTCTCCTTACTGGCGCGCAATTAGATGACCAAACCTCTCCTTAGACAAAACTTTCTAGACATTGCCAATAATGTTATCTAATAATATTATTCAAATAATATGAATTATTGATCTGATAAGGAAAAATATTGTGCAGCAATAATTATTGAAACAACAATAATATAAAATATCAACGCAGCAATTATTGAATCAATAAAATAAAATATTGAATAATAACTACTGTAACAATTATTGAGTAGTGCTTTCGTAAGAATCAATAATTGGTGCAATACCGTGTGCTACTGTATTTTAACCACCGGGTATTCCAACAGTATTAACGGTAACAACTACGCCGTTATTTATAAACAACTTATACTTGTCATTTTCTTCATCCAATCGCTTTCCGTTATGGGGCCCACACAAGGCTGCGCCGTCGTACGAACATTCCCCGACAGCAAGAATATTTCACAACCAAACGAATATTTCCCGACAAAATGAATATTTTATAACCACTTACTTATTTTGTAAAATTTGCACATTTCACCCATAACCAAAGTATTATATCAAATTAACCCCTTATTATTCACAATAATATTTAGAGAAAATTTGATTTTATTCATTAATAAGCTGGGGTCTTACAAGGTACCTGTTAAGATTTTGGATAGGAAAGAGCATGTCCTACGCACGAAGGTTATACCACAAGTTAAGGTTTTGTGGAGAAACCATGCTATTGAAGAAATGAACTGGGAGTTGGAATCAGAAATGAAAGCGAGGTATCCTCCCCTTTTCGAAATATCAGGTACGTACGTCAATTTCGAGGATGAAATTTCATAAGGAGGGGAGGTTGTAAGACCCCAACTTATTAATGAATAAAATCAAATTTTCTCTAAATATTATTGTGAATAATAAGGGGTTAATTTGATATAATACTTTGGTTATGGGTGAAATGTGCAAATTTTGCAAAATAAGCAAGTGGTTATAAAATATTCATTTTGTCGGGGAATATTCGTTTGGTCGTGGAATATTCTTGCTGTCGGGGAATATTCGCACGACGGCGCAACCTTGTGTGGGCCCCATAACGGAAAGCAATTGGATGAAGAAAACGACAAGTATAAGTTGTTTATAATTAACGGCGTAGTTGTTACCGTTAATACTGTTGGAATACCTGGTGGTTAAAATACAGTAGCACACGGTATTGCACCAATTATTGATTCTTACGAAGGAAGGCACTACTCAATAATTGTTACAGTAGGTACTGTTCAATATTTTATTTTATTGATTCAATAATTGCTGCATTAATATTTTATATTATTGTTGTTTCAATAATTGTCACTGCACAGTATTTCCCATTATCAGATCAATAATTCATATTATTTGAATAATATTATTAGATAACATTATTGGCAATGTCTAGATAGTTCTGTCTAAGGAGAGGTTTGGTCATCTAATTAAGCGCCAGTAAGGAGAAATTCTTATTGGAAAGCCCCCTCTTTTCTGGAAACGGTCTGGTTGTCATAAATGTGATTCTGTAATATTATTTGCGAATAATTAATTATTGATTCATATGATAAGGAAATATTTATTTTATGTGGATATAAATGAGGGATATATTTTTGTGGTTAAAAATGAAGGAGTTAATGTTGTGGTTTTTATCAGTATTTTTGTCAGAATGGAGGTATTAAAAATCAGGATTTTTGAGATATTTTGCGGGGGTTATAATTTTTAATCCGACCGTTGGATCGTGGTAATTTTTGGATATGTTATACATATATAAGTTGAGTATATGTCCACAAATTTTGAACCGTTAAAAATGAACGTATGATTTATTATG
This sequence comes from Panax notoginseng, assembly GCA_016801055.1. NCBI lineage: Eukaryota > Viridiplantae > Streptophyta > Magnoliopsida > Apiales > Araliaceae > Panax > Panax notoginseng. The sequence goes on along the minus strand of CM029013.1, from coordinate 130,384,251 downwards.
AATTTTACGAGATGACTGGTTCAGAAATTGTTGAATTTTCGGAGTTAATCATTTTGGTGGAAAATTCTAGAATTGGTGGGCCCACTTTTGGTTGGTGAAGAAATGTGCTGAGATTTTTATTCAAATGTGGTGGGTGAGAATAGTAGCAGGTAAAGCCATCAGGTTGGAGGTTAAGTCTGCTTCGGCGTGCTAACATTTTCCTATAAATAGAGGACTAAGTTAGAATTGAAAATCACACCAGAAACAAGTTTTCTCTCTTTCTCTCTCTAGATTATTGAGTGTATTTTGTGAGTATTTAGATACTTTGAGAGTTTCTATTCATCAGAGCAAATTTTTTTCAGGCTTATACCGGTATTCCGACCAGAAGTACTGATATTTTGAGGTAAGGAATATTATTTTCTTCTTAAATGATATTATTTTCTTCAATATCATTATGCTGAAATATTGATATGAGTTTTTATCAAATTTGGAACTTTTTGTGTCAGAGTTACTATTCACGTATACGGTACTATTCTCGTATACGACACTATTCACGAATACGGCACTATTCACCGAAAAATAAAATTTTCCCTTTTTGTCCAAGATGTCTATTATGGTTACTATCTTTGATTGTATCCATGTTTTGATCTTTATTTTTGAATTCTGCTTCACAATTGATTATTATGAAGTATTATTGATATTGGATAAACTGTTATACGAATCCCTACTATTTGTCCTTCTGTCTCACTGGATTCGTTTTCTTTAAGATATTTTTCATCAACCTCAGTCCTAAATGATGATATTACTGAATATCTTGTCCTGTAGTGCAAAGATGTATGATTACCTGATAAATATCTTTGGCTTGTAGTGTAAAAATGAACAGGTGTTGAGATGAACATGACTGACTGGTGATACAAATGAATATCTTTGGCCTGTAGTGCAAAGATGATTATTTGGTTAAAGATGATTATTAATTTATGTTACAGGGATAAAATATTGATGATGGACTTTTAAATCTTAGAAGATAGTAGAATTCTTTCTCTACTTGACTCTTCTAATGGTTTGTTGTTTCTGCTGCAGTTATTGATCTAAAACTTGTTGTCGACTATATTCTATCAGATTTTTTCCTGTTGAATACTAATGATAATTTGTTGTATATTATCTTAGTCATAATATTCTTTACTGGGCTAGTTGAGCTCACCCTTTTCCTTTTTGTTCTATTTTTCTTCTCAGGAGGTGAGAACATAGCAGGATCTAGTCGGGGTATGGAGTGATGGTTCTAGAAAGATGTTTTAGCAGTCCTCACTATTTCTGTAAAATAGTGTTTGAATAATTATATTGAGGGCTTATTTGAGTGTGGATATTGTCTAGAAGACAATATTTGTATTTAAACTCACAGTATGTGTTGTCGTATTTTGCACGACAATTGTATTATTGAAGTTGTAGTTTACTTTCTGTACCATGTATTTGGCGACTCAGAATGGGTGTTGTATACCTATTTTGGGGGCGTCACACTTGGGCTTAGGTTTAATTAACTTAATTTAAGCTCTTGGGCTTGCATTAATTTACTTTGGACATTACTTTAATAACTGATAAGTAAGTTTTATACCTACTTATCCGGTATCTATTACTTGAATTAGTTGCTTAAATCTATGTTTCTTAGTTACTTTTCATACATTTTATGTTATTTTATAGGCTATGACATAACATTGGCATGAAGAAGCAAGGGAAAGCAATTAAGACATCTTTTGGACCAAAATATGCAAGAAAATGCAAGAAGAAAAGATTGAAGGACTTTTAACACTAAGTTGGATGCATGTTCTTGGCTTGGAACTTGGAGTATACTGTAGATCTTCTTCTTAGCTTTCTGGAACATCTTGAATCGTCCCAATCGGAGTTCGGATGTGAGAGTTATGGCCTTTTTATCGACGAAAATCAAAGCTAAGAGTTGTCGTGCTTGCCATTTACGTGGCAACTACTTCCAGCCCAATTTCCACCTTGATCCAATCCGAATCTGTCAATTCTCAAAGCATGAAAGTTGAAGAACTCGTTGATATCTTCGATTTGATAGGTGGCAGGCCTCGTAACTCTTCCCGGATCAAAAGTTATGTCCGTTTTCCCAAAGGACGTCAGAGCAGAACAGGTACCCCCACCGGGGCGGGCATATCAGCTGGAAAACAGTAGGGACCCCCGCCGGGGCGGGCCATTTATAAGTATAAACCCCCGCCAGGGAGGGGGTACGCGCAGAAAAGGCAAATTTTGGCCAAATTTGAGTTCAGGAAGGATTATTTCGATCCGATTGACTCAAGGACTTCCAAGAGGACTTAAAGACATATAAAGAGACTTATAAAAGGAGGAGAATAACAAGGATTAGGGGGAGATTAGAGAGAGAGAGAATTCCATTAGATTAGATTATAGTAGATTTGGACCAAAACTTTAGTTCTTGTTAAATTTGGAGATTGAAGCAACTTGGAGACCATTGAAGATTCAAAGTAGGAGCAAGGAGAGATCATCAAATCTACAAACAATAGATTCTATCTTCTCATCTTCTTCTATTCTTGTCTTTTAATGTGTATTCAAGTATAGATTCTTAGTTTTAATTCAATAATCATGCACTAATTCTTTGTTTGAGATTACAATGAATCTTATTGTGTAGTTTATTTTAATATGCTTCGCTATCGATTATTATGTTCTATTGTGAGGATTGTCTATTGTGATTTGGACTTAATTCTTAATTGCCTAGCTAACAATTACCGTGATAATTTATATGAACTCGAGAGATGAAGTTTAGATGTAGATCTGATCATGATAGCATGTGTTTGTAATTTTTTCATAGATGGAATTCATGATTCGTGTTTAGGATAGAGATATGCCTTTATGCCATATTTAATCTTATAGAGAACTTGTGCTTTAAATCCTTTTTAATTGTAATTTACATTGAGATATACTGAATTAGTTAATTAGGGTGTCTTGCTTAATTCTATCATCTGTGGATTTAAGTGAGTATGGGTATTATGCATCGAGAGGTGGTTTTATCTGCTTTAGTGTTCTTGATTAACAATTCATGATAGAAAATAATTGATGAGAAGTGTGTTAACTTAAATGAAGCATTAAGTGAAGTTGTGATCTTAAATCTCTGTAATCTGGTTTTTAACTAGTGGTAATTAGAATTAGTTTACTTATATATTGAAATTCATTCGTTTAAATAAGATTGAGTTGGTAACGGGTTAGTACTTGGTGATTTTTATTAAACAATTCCTCGTGAGAATGATACTCTACTTTCACTTTATTACTTGTTGACCACGTATACTTGCGTGTTGTGCGTAATTAGATTTTTCCCACAAAATTTTTGGCTCCGTTGCCGGGGAATTACTTAATATAATTTTGGCAATATTAGCTTCAATCAAATTAGTCTTAATTTAAATATTTTTTTTTATTTAATTCTCTTCCTACTTTTCTTTCTTTTCAGGTACCATGGCTGGATGCAATTATTAATGGCCTTATTCGAATATGACTCAGCCAAGGGGAGCGGGGATTGATGGTCTCAATGCATTTTCTGCATTATCAGTATAGCTTGAAACACTTTCGAGGAGGTTGGACGTTGTTACAGCCCAACGTAATCGAAGGATAGCAGTTAATTGCAATTATTGCGCTGGTAATCATCCGAGTCATCAATACCCTGTTAGTTTTGGGCCGGGACAACACCATGGTGAATACCTCAACAGTTATACATATGCTAATTATCATCAAGTTTGGGGGTATCACACGGATTCGTCATGGAGCTATACTTATAAAGACCAATACTACGCTCCAAATCTAACATACACATCGAAATTTTCATGTCCACCTCCATTGCCACAAGAAGAAAAACCAAATCCGAGGGATGTAATATTGAAGGGCATAGCAAACCTAGAGGAGATGAGGATTAGCCAAGAGCTGTCAATCCAAAATTTTAATAATCGGATGGAACAACTCGTCACGACCTCAACCAATGGTCCTCAATACACGACTTTCGAGACTGAGACAGATAATTTAAGGTTAGAGGAATTGTTGTTCAAGTTCGTAGCATTAAATGAGGAGATGAGGATTAATCAAGAGCGGTCAATTAAGAATCAAGAGATATCAATTCAAAATCTGCAGAACCAGATGGATCAAATGCTTAAAGCCTTGAACAACTGTCCTCAAAATAATTGGTGTTATGATGAGGATTCCGAGATTGATGAAGTGCCCGAACCAAATCTACAACTGGATGAGACATGATATGTTGAAAAAGAGGAAACAAGTGGGGATGAACTAACTATGAGTACTAACAAGGATGAGCCGATGTTATTAATGCCTCAAGTGCCTTCTCTGCCAAAGTTCAAGGATCCGGTTAGATTTGCAAAACCTTGTCCGCTAGGTAGTCATGTCTTCGGCAATACTCCTTGTGACGTAAAAGCGAGTACAACTTCGAAGCCATGATGCGATGAGCGGGAGAAGATAGAAGAAGAGATTGTTGTGTCTGACAAGCTTCAATGCCAGAATCTATTCGCAGACACAATGGAGAAAACACCTAGATGTTGGACGTTCTTGAATGTGATCTTATCTAAATAAAGCATGCTAGGTGATTTTGATGCATTGGCCATCACAAATGGGAACCTACCAAAAGCTTTATTATTTCCGATGGATGGAGGGTTCCTCAATTATCGAAGAGGAATTGGATAGCGTTGACCAGACAAAGTCAGGTTGAAAGACTATAAATCAAGCGCTGACTGGGAGACAACCCAGGAATTTTTTTTATATTTATATGCTTCACTAGTTTATTTAGTAGATAGGAATTAAGTTGCTTATTAAGTTTTCTTACTAATCCAAGTGCTATTCTAATCCATGTTGTCTCTCTTCATTGTAGGTATTGGAGGTTCAATGCATAGGCAAAAGATTATGAAAAGGTTATTCAAGTCAAATTCAAGTGTGGTGCCCAATTTGTTCCACATGCCTAACCTATTCTCCAAACTTAGCGGACAAGGAGGAGGATTGCTATATTTTCAGGGAAGTCCTCAGCTTTACTTTTTTCTATTTTAGCCATTGAGGACAATGTCTAGTTTAAGTTTGGGGCTATTTTAGTGTCGTATTGCATATAGTTAGTTATTTACATTGTAGTTCGTATAGTTACATTTAGTTTTTGCATTTAGGTTCTTGAAATAAAAAAAAAATTGAAAAATTGAAAAATTAGTATTTAGTTTACTATGTTTATATAGCATTTAGTACATCTTGCATGAGTCCAGCTGTTTGATATTTACAGTTTGTTTTGGCCAATGATGAGATTGGAATTGGATAGACAAGTATAGTACTGACTATTAGAGCTTTGATGTGATTTTTTGTTCTGAATTGAGTCTTTTTCTGTTTGAAACTGGTATAATAAGGACAACACAGTAAAAACAACTTGTTAATTGATTGAGTTTAAATTGATACATAATGGGATTCTAAAGGATAATGGTAGTTTGAATGAAATAATGAGAAGAATAAGTAGTGATGGCTAAAGTTAGACAAGAACCTAAGTTTGGGGGAATATTTGGGGTATATAAGCTATAAAAAGAAAAAAAAGAAGAAAAGAAAAGAAAAGAAAAAAAAGAAAAAAAAGTATGAATAAACACCGTGGCGTGCTTGTCTAGTTTTGTTGCTTTTGTTACTTGAGTAAGTAAGCCCGAGGGGATTGTCTTTACACCTAGCGCCCTAAGGTCTTAATGGTCTGGGAGTCGTTGTTCGAAAGCTCGTTAAGATAGCATTGAAAAGCCTAAGGGAATAAGACATTACATAGCTATGTGTATATAAAAAATGAATAAAACGGGAAATAAGAGCAAAAAGCCCCCGTAGATAAAAAATAAAGCGTAAGTATCCCATGTTAACCCTCGATATTGGTAATTGTTTGATTTTAGTTGGATCTAGCTTATTTTTGGATTTCTTAAGTTTACACTGTATGATGCCTTCGAAGAGACTTGTTATGTGTTAAATTTAATTTTATATCAGTTAACATTATTGTGGAGCACACACACACTTTATTAGTGATAATAGTCTAAGATTTGATGATTGATTGAGAAATTATTAATTTGTTTTGATATGATGTATTATCATGTTTACTTGATTTCTTTAAGGCCGGTTGATTAGACTTGTTTCTATCATTACTGCTAGATTTGTAGGCATGTAGATTAGTTGCATTGCATAGCATTGTTGTTTTGTGTTTTTGCTTGAGGACAAGTAATGGTTTAAGTTTGGGGGTATTTGATAAGTAGGTTTTATACCTACTTATTCGGTATCTATTACTTGAATTAGTTGCTTAAACCTATATTTCTTAGTTACTTTTCATACATTTTATGTTATTTTGTAGGCTATGAAATAACATTGGCATGAAGAAGCAAGGGAAAGCAATTCGAACATCTTTTGGACCAAAATACGCAAGTAAATACAAGAAGGGGAGATTGAAGGACTTTTAACACTAAGTTGGATGCATGTTCTTGGCTTAGAACTTGGAGTATATTGTAAATCTTCTTCTTAGCTTTCTGGAACATCTTGAATCGTCCCAATCGGAGTTCGGATGTGAGAGTTATGACCTTTTTATCAACGAAAATCAAAGCTAAGAGTTGTCGTGCTTGCCATTTACATAGCATCTACTTCAAGTCCGATTTACACATTGATCCAATCCGAATCTGTCAATTCTCAAAGCATGAAAGTTGTAGACCTAGTCGATATCTTCGATTTGATAGGTGGCAGGCTTTGTAACTCTTCCCGGATCAAAAGTTATGGCCGTTTTCCCAAAGAACGTCAGAGCGGAAAAGGTACCCCCATCGGGGCGGGCATATCAGCTGGAAAACAGTAGGGACCCCTACCGGGGCGGACCCTTTACAAGTATAAATCCCCGTCGCGGTGGTGGTACGGGCAGAAAAGGTGAATTTTGGCCAAATTTGAGTTCGGGAAGGATTATTTCGATCCGATTGACTCAAGGACTTCCAAGAGGACTTAAAGACATGTAAAGAGACTTATAAAAGGAGGAGAATAACAAGGATTAGGGGGAGATTAGAGGGAGAGAGAATTCGATTAGATTAGATTAGAGTAGATTAGGACCAAAACTCTAGTTCTTGTTAGATTTGGAGATTGAAGCAACTTAGAGACCATTGAAGATTCAAAGTAGGAGCAAGGAGAGAGCATCAAATCTACAGACAATAGATTCTATCTTCTCATCTTCTTCTATTCTTATCTTTTAATGTGTATTCAAGTATGGATTCTTAGTTTTAATTCAATAATCATGCACTAATTCTTTGTTTGAGATTACAATGGATCTTATTGTGTAGTTTATTTTAATATGCTTCGCTATCGATTATTATGTTTTATTGTGAGGATTGTCTATTATGATTTGGAATTAATTGCTTAATTGCCTAGCTAACAATTACTGTGATAATTTATATGAACTCGAGAGATGAAGTTTAGATTTAGATCTGATCATGATAGCATGTGTTTGTAATTTCTGCATTGATGGAATTCATGATTCGTGTTTAGGTTAGAGATATGCCTTTACACCATATGTAATCTTATAGAGAACTTGTGCTTTAAATCCTTTTTAATTGTAATTCACATAGAGATATAGTGGAATAGTTAATTAGGGTGTCTTGCTTAATTCTATCATCTTTGGATTTAATTGAGTATAGGTATTATGCATCGAGAGGTGGTTTTATCTGCTTTAGTGTTCTTGATTAACAATTCATGATAGAAAATAATTGATGAGAAGTGTGTTAACTTAAATGAAGCAATAAGTGAAGTTGTGATCTTAAATCTCCGTAATCTGGTTTTTAACTAGTGGTAATTAGAATTAGTTTACTTATAAATTTGAAATTCATTCGTTTAAATAAGATTGAGTTGGTTACGGGTTAGTACTTGGTGATTTTTATTAAACAATTCCTCGTGGATACGATACCCTACTTTCACTTTATTACTTGTTGAACCACGTATACTTGCGTGTTGTGCGTAATTAGATTTTACCCAACAATAACCACTTGGGCTTTAACATTACTCACACATTGGCTTGCACATTAACTTTTATTGGACGTCACAAATTGTTACATAATATTATAAGTCCATCTCATTTGGCTTAAAGCCTTAGAACGTATACTCTACGTATTATTCTCGTATTCTCACTCGTATATTCATTCAACATATACGACATACCATTATTCATACATACTCATATAATACTTCGTATCATACTCGTATTCATTGCCTCGTACAATATTTATGTATCATACGATTATCACTTTAATTAGTTAATGCTTTATTTTCCATAACGTCCTCAAATTAAGTCCGCAGGCGAAAAATTATGTGACATCCCCAAATCCGGATTACCTGACCCCCGAGTTTGGTGTTCACGATCCATAATATAATACCATTTAACTACCCATTCATATATAAATAGGAATATATAAGTCATTAACATAAGTTGTTAATACATAAGTCCCAGGTTTGCTAACCTTAAAATTACAAACATACCCCTTCAGATAAACAAAAAGGGTTTACAAATACAACATAATAATAAGTTCTTTATAACTACTCCAGCATCTTGCCTTTGCCTTTCTTCTTCTTTGACCCGCTGGCCTCCTCATTCCTAGCTGAAATGATTTATTTATAGTAAGTGTGAGCAACAAGTTTGTCCCGCAAGTTAAGACATACAATAAACATATACGAATCAATAATAACATACTATCTATTTTGATAGAATGAAACCAAAGTTTGGTGAACTTTGAAATAGCTGAACAAATCGTTAATCAATAACAAGTCTTCTCATCTTCTAGACAATACAATAATCTGATAATGAAAGAGTACAATGCTTTCAAAGTTTTACGATATTCTATTGAATAATCAAGAATCAATTCTACGCAATAACAAAATAGAAATATTTTCCAGATTTATGCTGAGTGATCCATTGGATCTAGAACTTCTACTTTCTCAGGTATCTATCAAAGATTTACTTTGACACATACGCAGGAGTATCAGATAACCCTAAAGATTAAATCATACCCCTCTGCAAGTACTTAGAGCCGGCCAACTCCTTGTACCCTATATTATGCATAATACTTAGGTCGCGCGCAATGGTCGAATATACGACTTAAAAATTTTGTTCCCTTTATATAAAAGGTTGTTCTTCTCAGTCTCAGAATCAAGATTTGATTTAACAACGAAATGCAATGATTTTAATTTCTATTTACTTATTGACCTAGCCAAAATAATTGGCATCGATCTATTAATAACAATTGAATTCTCTTCTCGAATTTATCAAGTTCTAACAAATGTTCGTCTAGCAAGAATAATTAGCTAAGACATTTCTCAATATAATTTGACAATAAACAGGAATTATCTGTACTATCAATTCTATCTTCTACGAATATGAATATCCAATAACAGTTATCCTATAATAGTATATTCTCCGAATCAGTAATTCAATTTGAATTATTAAACATGCACTAACTGCGAATAATCAACAATAAATTCCCTGGACATGGTATAATTAGCAATAATTAACCACTATAATATTCGAATGAATATAACTCAAGGTTGAGTTAGGAAACTTGCCTTTTCCGCTGATTACAGCTACACAAAATACTTATCTGCGTTCGTAAGACCTATAATCAATAATGTCGGTCTCACAATTAGCACAATCATTTATAACACGTAACACTGTATTCTACAGTCAAACTTCTCCTAGGCACATTACCACATAACCACATCAGTGTTTATAACCTATATAAACACTTATCAAGTACAACTATTTCGGTCTGGTTCGACTTCGGTCCATTTTCGGTGTTCTGGTCACCCTATCCGACAATTAACACATTGATTGTCAATTAAACTTGGTCTCTAAACTTCAATATTATTTTAGATAAGTCAAATATCATTTATAATATTTTTCGGAAGCTTATAATAATTTATAAACAATTATTATAATTTATAATAATTTTTCAAACACTTAAATCATTTTTAAATGATTTAATTATCAAATAATCTTATTATCATTAATATTTAATAATATAAAAATATTAATGTTATACTTGTCAAAATATTAAAGTTATTGTTAATAACTTAAAATATTTTTAAATCATCAATATTCTACTTAAATGATTTTTAAAGTAATTAAAATTATTTTTAAATCATCACCATTAATATTTAAATATTAATGAAATTATTACCCAAATATTAAAAGTCATTAATTATAACTTAAAATATTTTTAAAACCTTTATCTCATTTTTAAATGATTTTTAAATCAATAAAATCATTTTTAATTCCTTTATTTAATATAATAATTAAATAAATTAAACATCATTAATATTAATTTATTAATGAGAATTCTCCAAAAATATTGAAAATTATATTTTATAATTCAAAATATTTTTAAATACATTATTCTTATTTAAAATGATTTTTTATAATATTAAATTATTTTTCTCTAATTTATTTAACACACTAATTAAATAAATTAAATAACATTTTTATTCAAATAATTATAATTATTAAAGAAAAATGTCCCAAATAAATAAAAGTTATTTTTCAGAATTTAAAATGATTTTTAAAACTATTTTTAGTATTTTTTTTGAATTTATTTCTATTTTAAAATAATTTTTGGAATATTCAGAAATTCAAAAATTAAATAAACCGTCGCTAAGGAGCTTTTGCGACAAAAAGCATCGCTGTTGGTGTTCTTGAGCTCAAGAACACTGACATCCGACTTGACATGAGTCATGGTTTGACCAACTGTGATTCTTTGTGTAATACGTTTTTGGGCTAGCTTGAACCGAAATTGTGTAGTGTGCATGTAACACTACAACTATTAATCATTAACAGAGTCATATCATAACAAGCTAGCAAGATCTGACCTTTCCAATGTTCTGTCAGACAGCTCCTGGGCTTTCTGGGTAACCCAGAAACCCAGACAGCTTTTGGGTACCCTTTTCCAGCCAACATAATTAGGTACTCTGGTTATCAATTAAGTTGGTTATTGGTTCAAACATGTTGTGCTCATGTCAATAAACAACTACATAACACAATTCCAGTCAAACTATAACAAAATCACCCGATACGGTCCGGTCAAACATGGTCAGAAATCATGTTCTTCACGTTTCTAGAAATTCCAGAAATGCTAAGTCATGGCCGTCTGGCCTAGTTCAACCATCTACCCTGTTCATTCTGTTGGTGATTTAAGAGGTCTAAAGACTAAGATCTATAGTCCATTATACAAGGTACAACATGGGTATAAACACAAGATCAAAAAAAATTAAAACCTGTCAGATCCAGACCTCACAAAAATTGTCAGACGCTAAAAAAAAACTTTCTGGGTTACCCAGAATATACTCGGTCATGCCCGGTCAACGGGTTTTGACCGAATCTATCTTCGAATCTAGACCTCTAATGACTCTGCTTTATTTTGCAGCTTAAAGACAACATTACAAGCTACACATAGCAACTTTAAAACAACAAAAATAGTAAACGAACAATGATCTGTGGTCACTGACGTTTCTTGTCAGACCACAAAATTTGCTCAAGAATAGATTTTAAAAAACATCATTTTAAGGCACTTTGATGCTATGGATTCATGATAGATCATCATAGATCTTCATAAAACATCCATTAGCAAGATTCTAAACACTTAAACACGAAAAATATATAAGCATACAAGATCAAAAACTAGCTAGGGTTTATACCTTCTTTCTTCAAATCTTTGATCTATGCTCTCCAATCTGTTATTGTTTGATCTAGGGCTGTTTCTAGGACTGATATACTAATGTATTTAGTTGGTTTAGGAGAGAGAGAGAGAGTTGGTGAAAGCATGGAGCAAATGGCTAGCTTTTTATGAGCTTTCTCTCTCTAAATCTCTTATATACTACTTATGTTGTTGCTAGATCTGATAAATTTCAGCTGGAGGCTGATATATTGTCTCACAAAGTCAACATAGTTGTTCAACAACTAAAGGTCTTGGCAAAAATTACAAGTTACCAAATAAAGAAATGAAAAAAGGGCATTTTGGTCATTTGTATTTTATTTTTAATGGCATACTAGACATTTGCACAAACTCTTAGGGTTTAGGGTTTGGGTTTAGGGTTTGAACCCTTTAGGGTTTAGCAATTTAATTTTCTAAAATTTCCAATTTATGTTCTAAAAATCAAAAATTAATATTTCTAAATTATAACTAGAATTTTCTAATTATATTAAAATGTCTTAATAATAACTTAAATATTGCTAATTAGGATTAATAATTTCTAATTAAAATTGCTAATTAAGCAATTAGGGTCATAATTGGTCATTAGGGTTTACAACCTACAAATTAAGGTTTCTAATAGAAAAATAAAATTTCCAAATTACAATTAGGTTTGTAAAATAGAAATTAAAATAACTAAAATATAATTAGGGTTTTCTAATCATATTAAAGTTTAATACACACATTAGGCTTCCCAATTAGGATTAGGGTTTCCCAATTAGGGTTTTAGGATTCCCAGATTCAAAATTAGGGTTTTCCGGCGTACAATTAGGATTTTCAACTGTACAATTGATTTTCTAAATCTGAGATTAGGATTTCTAATCTCTTATTAGGGTTTATTAATTTTAAACCTTATCCGATCAATCATTGATCAATAAATCTCTTCGGTACAAACACATACTCATTAATATAATTATTTTATTTATATTTTCTATCGAATCCCTATCCGAACTTAGGGTTAGGATTTCTAAAGCTATTAAGCACAACTCTACTCTAAAATTTATTAGTCAATATACAAATTGACTTTCTCGAGACTCGTATCACAGATACTTGTCACAAAATTAATAATCAAAATAAATTTAAAAAAATAAAAAAAAAATTTATTCGTAAAATTTTGATTATTCGAAATCTCGGGTTATCACATTCACCCCTCCTTAAAAGGATTCCGTCCTCGGAATCACCGCTTTCTTATTCTCTACAATATTTTAAAGTTGTATCATCAATTCATTTTATCAACACAATATTCCTTTGTGTCTCAAATTCTAACCTGTGACTTGAATCTATAAAAGAAAACAGTTCACAGAATATCTGACTCAATATTACTCGCGTAATTTAAGTATTAAGTGAAATCGTTACCTGCTACCACCTCCTGAGCAGCCACTGCATCCTGCGCCGTCATGTTGAATGTACGGGCTGTTGGTCTTCCTTGTTGTGCAGGTCCTCGAGTTGCCAAGGTTTCGCCACTAGGTCCCTTGTTGCCACTTTCCTTCTTCGCATTCTTCTTCGGACAGTTCCGAACCAAATGATCAGTCGATCCGCATGCAAAGTAACCTTGAATTTTCTTCGGATTGGGGCAATTGGGTGACATGTGCCCCTCTTGTCCGCAATTGTAACAGACTCCCTTCTTCTTCAGACAAACTCTAGCATGATTCTTCCCGCAAGTTGTACATGGCTCCCTCCCTTTCCTATTATCTTCTGTCTTGCCTACCGATTGGGTGTTCTCACTCCACTTTCTCTTATTCGGATTACTACCACCACTGCTTCCTCCATCATTTGTCTTCTTCTTCTTATCCTGATGAAATCGAGACGCAGCTTCGCTCCCTCCTTCAGCAATTAATGCTTTCTCCATCAAAGCCGCAAACGTGTTGATCTGCAATACCGCTACTTTGTTAAATATCCCCGGCTTCAGTCCGTTCTCAAATCTTCTCGCCTTTCTTGCTTCTGTGTCCACTTGATGAGGTGCAAATCTTGCCAACTCGTTGAATTTGGCAGCGTATTATGTTACCGATATGTTCTCCTGCTTCAACTCTAAGAATTTGACTTCCATCCTGGATTGCATACTTGGTGAGAAGTAGTTCTCAAAGAACAGTTCCTTAAATCTTGTCCATAACACCACCGCTGTACCAGCTCTGGCCTGATTAGTGTCCCACCAGTAATTAGCTTCTCTCTTCATCAGATAAGTTGTAAAAGCCGTCTTTTGCTCCTCCGCTACTCTGGCGATAACGAATGCTTTCTCCATCTCCTTCACCCAAGTTTGGGCTTCAATCGGATCTGTGGTTCCCTTGAATTCAGGCAGTTCTACCGCTTTAAAGTCTTTGAAGTTAGCCAATCTATCAGCTGGCTGATTTCTCGCTCTTCCTCTTGCTGGAGCCCTATTTTCCATAGCTTCGACTATCATATCCGCAAAGTTTTGCATTGGGTCAGCTTGACCTCCTTCATTATTTACCGATTGTTCTTCCCGTTGGTTTCGATTCTGTCGTCTAGGCAGCATGATCTGATTTAAATAAATAAAAAAAATCTTATATTAATTCTTTTTCTTTACACAAATTCTTAACACAATAAGAATTCAACACATAATTCTCATATATATACGAATATTTATTCAAATAGCACATATAGTACTTAACACATTTACTATCCCTTTTTTTAAAATCATATCAGGATTAACAACACAATTTTACACAAAAAGTTGCACTTCTCCATTCACATAACTATTCCCAGTTCGTCAAACTTACTACACTTATGAGTTTAGGAACTTGCCACAATTATATGAAGGTATGAACTTATCCTAGTCAGACCTTTGACGTCCATTCGCTGAGGGGTTCAAAATATTTCATATAATTATGAGTTATTAACTTACCATAAGTATGAGTTTTAAGAACACACAAATTAATCTTAATCTTATATTCATATAGAAAATAAAGATTTCATTCATAAAACATATATATTTACATATGTTTAAACATCATTCCGATATTACAACACTTGATATCAAAAGCTTCTACCAAAAGATACTAACGCTCAAACTTAAGCTATCTACCGACCACTCCCCTCACCAGTCTTCTTCTTGTTGGGACACTTGTTGAAACTGTGACCCGTTCTCCCACATGAGAAACACTTCCTCATATTCGACTTAGGACAATGCAAAGAAATATGTCCTTCCTGCTTACAGTTGAAACATACATTCTTCCACATCATGCATTCTCCAGCGTGATTCTTTCCACACTTGATACAGGCTTGCTTCTTCTTTGGGCTTGATTTTTCAGAATTAGGGCTGTCTTTTTTCCTCTTTCTCTTCTTCTTGTCCTTCTTGCTGGTTCCTTCAGATGATCCACCACCTTCAGCCTTCATTCTTTCCACCTGCGCCTTCAGTTCTTTCCGTTCTTCAGTCATTTCGCGTAATGCTCGCTCTATCTTCCACAACTCCTCTAGAAGAAACACTTTACTTTGGAGTTCCTGGACTTCTGTAGATAGTTGGTCTTGTTCTCCAACTTTGATCTTATTCTTTAACTCCACCTTAGCTGGCACAGACTCTGCCTCCTCATCTCCACTCAGATACATCTCGGGATAATCATCATGATCACTCCCGAGATTGACCATGGGTTTATCTTTTCCCACTTCTTTAATTGACTCGCTCTATGCTGGCACCTTGGCTGCTGGCACTGGTGCGACAGCCGCTGGCATCTCCGTACTCATCTTATCTTCTCCTGACATCCTACAATCAGTTTAAACAACTTGATTAATATTTCACCAGTACAAAATTCTCACACTATTTGTCTACATATCTCACTATCGATACGCTTCGGCAATCCCTCACTTAGAACTCTAATTGAGCTTTCTCTAACTTGCATATGGCTATAAACCTAGGGTTTTTCCCCACCCCACTTAAGGTTTATAACCTACAGCTCTGATACCAACTTGTGACACCTTGGTCACTACAGCTTTGATACCAACCTGTGACACCCCCAAATCCGGGTTACCTGACCCTCGAGTTTGGTGTTCACGATCCATAATATAATACAATTTAACTACCCATTCATATATAAATAAGAATATATAAGTCATTAACATAAGTAGTTAATACATAAGTCCCAGGTTTGCTAACCTTAAAATTACAAACATACCCCTTAGATAAACAAAAAGGGTTTACAAATACAACATAATAATAAGTTCTTTATAACTACTCCAGCATCTTGCCTTTGCCTTTCTTCTTCTTTGACCCGCTGGCCTCTTCATTCCTAGCTGAAATGATTTATTTATAGCAAGTGTGAGCAACAAGTTTGCCCCGCAAGTTAAGACATACAATAAACGTATACGAATCAATAATAACATACTATCTATTTTGATAGAATAAAACCAAAGTTTGGTGAACTTTAAAATAGCTGAACAAATCGTTAATCAATAACAAGTCTTCTCATCTTCTAGACAATACAATAATCTGATAATGAAAGAGTACAATGCTTTCAAAGTTCTACGATATTCTATTGAATAATCAAGAATCAATTCTATGCAATAACAAAATAGAAATGTTTTCCAGATTTATGCTGAGTAATCCATTGGATCTAGAACTTCTACTTTCTCAGGTATCTATCAAAGATTTACTTTGACACATACGCAGGAGTATCAGATAACCCTAAAGATTAAATCATACCCCTCTGTAAGTACTTAGAGTCGGCCAACTCCTTGTATCCTATATTATGCATAATACTTAGGTCGAGCGCAATAGTCGAATATACGACTTAAAAATTTTGTTCCCTTTATATAAAAGGTTGTTTTTCGAATCAAGATTTGATTTAACAACGAAATGCAATGATTTCAATTTCTATTTACTTATCGATCTAGCCGAAATAATTGGCATCGATCTATTAATAACAATTGAATTCTCTTCTCGAATTTATTAAGTTCTAACAAATGTTCGTCTAGCCAGAATAATTAGCTAAGACATTTCTCAATATAATTTGACAATAAACAGGAATTATCTGTACTGTCAATTCTATCTTCTACGAATATGAATATCCAATAACAGTTATCCTACAATAGTATATTCTCCAAATCAGTAATTCAATTTGAATTATTAAACATGCACTAACTGCGAATAATCAACAATAGATTCCCTGGACATGGTATAATTAGCAATAATTAACCACTATAATATTCGAATGAATATAACTCAAGGTTGAGTTAGGAAACTTGCCTTTTCCGCTGATTACAGCTACACAAAATACTTATCTGCGTTCGTAAGACCTATAATCAACAATGTCGGTCTCACAATTAGCACAATCATTTATAACACGTAACACTGTATTCTACAGTCAAACTTCTCCTAGGCACATTACCACATAACCACATCAGTGTTTATAACCTATATAAACACTTATCAAGTATAACTATTTCGGTCTGGTTCGACTTCGGTCCATTCTCGGTGTTTTGGTCACCCTATCCGACAATTAACACATTGATTGTCAATTAAACTTGGTCTCTAAGCTTCAATATTATTTTAGATAAGTCAAATATCATTTATAATATTTTTCGTAAGCTTTTAATAATTTATAAACAATTATTATAGTTTTTAATAATTTTTCAAACACTTAAATCATTTTTAAATGATTTAATTATCAAATAATCTTATTATCATTAATATTTAATAATATAAAAATATTAATGTTATACTTGCCAAAATATTAAAGTTATTGTTAATAACTTGAAATATTTTTAAATCATCAATATTCTACTTAAATGATATTTAAAGTAATTAAAATTATTTTTAAATCATCACCATTAATATTTAAATATTAATGAAATTATTATCAAAATATTAAAAGTCATTAATTATAACTTAAAATATTTTTAAAACCTTTATCTTATTTTTAAATGATTTTTAAATCAATAAAATCATTTTTAATTCCTTTATTTAATATAATAATTAAATAAATTAAACATCATTAATATTAATTTATTAATGAGAATTCTCCAAAAATATTGAAAATTATATTTTATAATTCAAAATATTTTTAAATACATTATTCTTATTTAAAATAATTTTTTATAATATTAAATTATTTTTCTCTAATTTATTTAACACACTAATTAAATAAATTAAATAACATTTTTATTCAAATAATTATAATTATTAAAGAAAAATGTCCCAAATAAATAAAAGTTATTTTTCAGAATTTAAAATGATTTTTAAAACCATTTTTAGTATTTTTTTTGAATTTATTTCTATTTTAAAATAATTTTTGGAATATTCAGAAATTCAAAAATTAAATAAACCGTCGCTAAGGAGCTTTAGCGACAAAAAGCATCGCTGTTGGTGTTCTTGAGCTCAAGAACACTGACATCCGACTTGACATGGGTCATGGTTTGACCAACTGTGATTCTTTGTGTAATACGTTTTTGGGCTAGCTTGAACCGAAATTGTGTAGTGTGCATGTAACACTACAACTATTAATCATTAACAGAGTCATATCATAACAAGCTAGCAAGATCTGACCTTTCCAATGTTCTGTCAGACAGCTCCTGGGCTTTCTGGGTAACCCAGAAACCCAGACAACTTCTGGGTACCCTTTTCCAGCCAACATAATTAGGTACTCTGGTTATCAATTAAGTTGGTTATTAGTTCAAACATGTTGTGCTCATGTCAATAAACAACTACATAACACAATTCCAGTCAAACTATAAAAAATCACCCGATACGATCCGGTCAAACATGGTCAGAAATCATGTTCTTCACGTTTCTAGAAATTCCAGAAATGCTAAGTCATGGTCGTCTGGCCTAGTTCAACCATCTACCCTGTTCATTCTGTTGATGATTTAAGAGGTCTAAAGACTAAGATCTATAGTCCATGATACAAGGTACAACATGGGTACAAACACAAGATCAAAAAAACTAAAACCTGTCAGATCCAGACCTCACAAAAATTGTCAGACGCTAAAAAAAAACTTTCTGGGTTACCCAGAATATACTCGGTCATGCCCGATCAACGGGTTTTGACCGAATCTGTCTTCGAATCCAGACCTCTAATGACTCTGCTTTCTTTTGCAGCTTAAAGACAACATTACAAGCTACACATAGCAACTTTAAAACAACAAAAATAGTAAACAAACAATGATCTGTGGTCACTGACGTTTCTTGTCAGACCACAAAATTTGCTCAAGAACAGATTTTGAAAAACATCATTTTAAGGCACTTTGATGCTATGGATTCATGATAGATCATCATAGATCTTCATAAAACATCCATTAGCAAGATTCTAAACACTTAAACACGAAAATTATCTAAGCATACAAGATCAAAAACTAGCTAGGGTTTATACCTTCTTTCTTCAAATCTTTGATCTATGCTCTCCAATCTGTTATTGTTTGATCTAGGCTGTTTCTAGGACTGATATACTAATGTATTTCGTTGGTTTAGGAGAGAGAGAGAGTTGGTGAGAGCATGGAGCAAATGGCTAGCTTTTTATGAGCTTTCTCTCTCTAAATCTCTTATATATATACTACTTGTGTTGTTGCTAGATCTGATAAATTTCGACTGGAGGCTGATATATTGTCTCACAAAGTCAACATAGTTGTTCAACAACTAAAGGTCTTGGCAAAAATTACAAGTTACCAAATAAAGAAACGAAAAAGGACATTTTGGTCATTTGTATTTTATTTTTAATGGCATACTAGACATTTGCACAAACCCTTAAGGTTTAGGGTTTGGATTAGGGTTTAGGGTTTGAACCCTTTAGGATTTAGCAATTTGATTTTCTAAAAATCAAAAATTAATATTTCTAAATTATAACTAGAATTTTCTAATTATATTAAAATTTCTTAATCATAACTTAAATATTGCTAATTAGGATTAATAATTCCTAATTAAAATAGCTAATTAAGCAATTAGATTCATAATTGGTCATTAGGGTTTACAACCCATAAATTAGGGTTTCTAATAGAAAAATAAAATTTTCAAATTACAATTAGGTTTGTAAAATAAAAATTAAAATAACTAAAATATAATTAGGATTTTCTAATCATATTAAAGTTTAATACACACATTAGGCTTCCCAATTAGGATTAGGGTTTCCTAATTAGGGTTTTAGGATTTTCGGATTCAAAACTAGGGTTTCCCGGCGTACAATTAGGATTTTCAACTCCACAATTGATTTTCTAAATCTGAGATTAGGATTTCTAATCCCTTATTAGGGTTTGTTAATTTTAAACCTTATCCGATCAATCATTGATCAATAAATCTCTTCGGTACAAATACATACTCATTAATATAATTATTTTATTTATATTTTCTATCGAATCCCTATCCGAACTTAGGGTTAGGATTTCTAAAGCTATTAAGCACAATTCTACTCTAAAATTTATTAGTCAATATACAAATTAACTTTCTCGAGACTCGTATCACAGATACTTGTCACAAAATTAATAATCAAAATAAATTTAAAAAAAAAATTTATTCGTAAAATTTTGATTATTCGAAATCTCGGGGTATCACAAATTACGTTTTCCATACTTGAATTATTATTACATAATCCAACTCACGTGGGTATTCTATCATTATGTATTTCTCGGAAGTTCAAAAATAATTCCCGAGCGGAAATTGATGACTAGTATTTTTTGAAAAATTTCTCGAAAAACTTTTATTTTTGTCTTAGAAATTCAAACACTTTAATTCATTCACGTAGTCAAAATACTACGACTTTACGATGTTTCTAAGTTATGGAACGACATTCATCTTACTAACACTTAATAATAACAAATAATACAATTTTATTCATTATTAATTCAAATAAAATTATTTTACAATTTGTTCGATTTTCTGGGACATTACACTTTTTCCCCCTTATAAGGATTCTGTCCCCAAAATCTGGCAAAAAAAAACTACACAAATAAATAAGGGTAATTCTTTTTCATCTTTTCTTCAAGTTCCCACGTTGCTTCTTCGGCATCGTGATTCTTCCATAACACCTTTACTAAAGGTATAACTTTGTTCCTCAGAACTTGCTCTTTTCTATCGATGATTTGAATAGGCATCTCTTCGTATGTCAAGTCCTTCTCAATATGAATAGGCTCATACTCTATTACGTGCTTATAATCTGGCTTATAAGGACGTAACACAGATACGTGAAACACGTTATGTATTTGTTCTAAGTCTGGAGGTAAGGCTAACGCGTACGCTACCCCTCCTACCTTTTCTAATATATTAAAAGGTCTTATAAACCTTGGACTTAATTTTCCCTTCTTTCCGAAGTGTATCTTTCCTTTCCAGGGAGATACCTTTAGAAATACATACGAGTCTACTTCAAACTCTCTATTTACTCGATGCAAGTCTGTAAACTTCCTTTGCCTGTCTTGAGCTGCTATCAATCGCATTCGTATCAGCTTTACGACATCCGCTGTTTGCTATACCATTTTAGGTCCTAGCATTCGACGTTCTCCCACTTCATCCCAATACAATGGTGTTATGCACTTCCTTCCGTATAAAGCTTTGTAAGGCGGCATACTTATACTTGCATGATAACTATTGTTATACGCAAACTCTACTAATGGTAGATGATCATCCCAACTACCCTTGAAATCCATGACGCAAGATCTCAACATATCTTCTAACGTCTGAATTGTCCTCTCGCTCTGTCCATTGGTTTGTGGATGATACGCTGTACTCAGCTTCAACTGCGTTCCCAACTGCTCTTGCAGACTCTTCCAAAAGTTCGATGTGAATCGTGGATCACGATCTGACATAATCAAAACTGGTACTCCATGTCTGAAAATAATTTCCTTAACATAAAGTTTAGCTAACTGGTCTAAGTTATACTTAACCCGTATTGGCAAAAAGTGAGCCGACTTCATCAACCGGTCCACTATTACCCAAATCGCATCATACCCTTTCATTGTAATCGAAAGTCCCACCACAAAGTCCATCGTGATATGCTCCCATTTCCATTCCGAAATCTCTAATGATTGTAACAAGCCACTTGGTTGTTGATGTTCGACCTTAACTTTCTGACAAGTCAAGCACCTACTCATATACTCGACTATCTCTCTCTTCATGTTTGGCCACCAAAAATTCTGTCGAAGGTCTTGATACATCTTAGTGCTACCAGGATGAATCGTGTACCTCAAACTATGAGCCTTTTGTAACACTTGCTCCTTTAATTTCGTCTCATTCAGAACCCAAATTCTTCCTTCAAATCTTAATAATCCCTCGTTATCAAGACTATACTTTAAATCTTTTTCCTTGGTTAACCGCGTCTTGATTTGGTCACACTCATCAGTTTTGAGCTGCACCTCCTTGACACTCTCTACAATGGTAGATTGAATCTCTGTCGTAAACAGTTTCTGCCCCGATTAACTCGGCAACTTCACCTCTAACTCCATCCTAGCCATCTCTGCTATTAACTCAGTTTGAGCCGTTAACATAGACATCTTTTCTCGACCCTTCCTACTCAAGGCATCGATCACTACATTGGCTTTCCCCGGATGATACAGGATTTCACAGTCGTAATCCTTTATCAACTTTAGCCATCTTCTTTGTCTCATATTCAACTCCTTCTGTGTGAAGATATATTTTAGACTCTTATGATCCGTGTATATCTCATATTTTTCTCCATAAAGATAATGTCTCCATATCTTTAAGACAAACACTATTGCGACCAGTTCCAGATCATGAGTAGGGTAAACTTTCTTATAATCCTTCAACTGCCGTGATGCATACGTAATGACCTTGTCATGCTGCATGAGCACGCAACCAAGTCCTCTAGTTGTAGGCTCATATACCTTCTCAACTTTAGCTGCAATAATTATGTTTATGCAAGAGTGAGCAAAACAAATGCTCACTAGATATAACAATGAATCAACAAGATAATGATATGACAATGAATAGACTCATCAAAACTGAATAGTACTCTATCAATAATAACCAACAACTGGAATCAAAATATGGAATATATAAAAACTGAGGGTCATGAGACCACGAACTATGTCCACAGTTGCAAGTAATCTTTCAACTTCAACTTTAACAGTCATAAGACTATAAAGACTCCTTGTACTTAGGGGGATCAGTCGTTCGTACAATGTATTGTGCACAAATATTTCAACGCTAAGCGTAAATTATCCCCTAATAATAGGGTTGTTCAACTCAGTATTTAGAGTACAAGTCCGCACCAAAGTAAGTTTGGTTTGGATACACTTCAAGGATAATTTAGAATTCAATGGTCATCAACTAAGGATTAGTAGAATACAATATTGATAACGTCATGCTATGGAATAATCATAACGTGCCTTGCTTGAACAATATTAAGCCAAGGTTATTTAGAAGCATTCATAACAAATAGTAATTTAAACGATAAAATTTGTTCAACATTAGTATATCAGAATATGTAAACTTGCATGCCAGATAACAAGTTAAAGACAAGAATAACTTGTTCAATATCAGAATAAGATCTAGATTTAGAAATCATAAACAAACTAGATACAAGAGCTTGCTCAATAGTAAGAATAAACTTGCACTATGTAATAAATGAACTATCTCAACGAAAGGGTAGAGTTAGAAAACTTGCTCAATTGTAAAAGTAGAATTAGAGAACTTGCTCAATGGAAAAAGATAAGTTTAGAAACTTGCTCAATCAAAAGAATGAAGTTACACAATGTAGTAATAGAACTAACTCAACGAAAGTGTAGAGTTAGAAAACTTGCCTCGAGCGTAAGCTAAAATATTAAAACTCATGTTCACCTATACACAATATTAAAACCACAACATCTATTAGACATACTAATATTCACTTTTCAATATAAAGCACATTACTAGCTAAACTTGTTATTTTAGCACAAGTCTTATGCTACCATATATATTTCAGAATTCTCAAGTGTTAACATCACAACACTTATCTAACATTTATTGTATAATCTAAGTTACGCATAACACGTTCGTAACTTACTAATCACTTTTACAACTTTGAATTTACAATCTACCTAACATGACTCTGTTTAAGCTTGTTGTTACATGATTCTCACATTAAACTAACATTAAGCTATGTTACATTGAACGTCCAAAGTCTGCATAATTAGCAGACTTCACTGTCTGTGACAGGGTACTGGCGCGGCAGCGCTACTTTTATAGTGGATTGCAGCGCGCCCGCGCGCCTGCGCGATGCATCAGTTTTAGTTTTGCAGAACGTGATTCAACATAGTTTTTTAGGCCAGCTAACACGAATTTCTCCCACCAAACAATAATAATAACATGTAAAAAGGGTATAGAACTATCACAAACATATTTGTGAACATATTCCACCAATTAAAACAATTTAAGTTAGGTTAATTTCTCAAATTCCATGTTTTTCATATAAAACTCAATTTTTGATATTCATCCCAAAAATCATCATTGTGAATTCAATACTGGGCCAATTCACTCCATTCAAATTATGTTATGCTCGTTTCTTAATGAACTAACATAATCAAGCTTCAATTTACAATTTCACATGCTAATTGGCCACTACAATTGATACTTTTCATGAACCATATGAAAATACATAAACTGACATTATTTTCTTCTTACTGTCAACGAATTTAGCATACAAATTTCTTGTTTAAACATAAACTCTAGCATTATATCACATATAACCACCATAACTTAGTTACATAACAACAATTCGGAAGAAATAGAATTCACATAGCATAACAAAACTTTACCGTGATACTCATAAACACATATAATATCAAAGTTGTGAACATACCTTCAAGTTAGCTTGCACAACCTTGCAATTGCATACAATTTTCTCAGGTTTCACTCTCAAACTCTTTCAATTCTCTCTGTAATTCTCTTAGTCTTAGCAAGTAGAATGAAAACACTGATAGCTATAATGTGTAAACTCAACTGATAGACAAGCGTAGGAAATAAAACTGATAATCTTAATACGCCCACATAATAAAATAACAGTTACAAAACTAACGTATATATTATAATTATATTATATCTATTATTTTATTTATTTTATTTATATTATTTATTTTATTTAAATTCAAAAATTAGAAATTCAAAAGCCATAAGGTTTTGTTTGGCAAAACCCTTTAATTTTTAAAGAATTAATATATTAAGCCTTGTTTGGCAAAAACTAAATGAAACCCTTTTTAATTTATTTTAATAAACACTTTAGTTTATGATTTATAATCATATATTATTTATTTGGATTTCCGTATCCAACATTAACCCATTAAATTAATCACATACTATATTTTAATTAAATATAGTATTTTAGCAAATATCAGAAAATTATAATTTTCATTAATAAATAAAAATCTTTCCAGGTTGTCTAACCTTAAACATCATATAAGTGCGGAAATAAAATTATTACATCACATCATTGATTAAAAGTCTATCATTATATCAATAAATAAAATTTCAAGTCTTCATCACTTGTACATTTTTTTCTTTCCTTTGCTAGTTGTAGGCTCATCTACCTTCTCAACTTTAGCTGCAATAATTATGTTTATGCAAGAGTGAGCAAAACAAATGCTCACTAGATATAACAATGAATCAACAAGATAATGATATGCCAATGAATAGACTCATCAAAACTGAATAGTACTCTATGAATAATAACCAACGATTGGAATCAAAATATGGAATATATAAAAACTGAGGGTCATGAGACCACGAACTATGTCCACAGTTGCAAGTAATCTTTCAACTTCAACTTTAACAGTCATAAGACTATAAGGACTCCTCGTACTTAGGGGGATCAACACTTCGTATAATGTATTGTGCACAAACATTTCAATGCTAAGCGTAAATTATCCTCTAATAGTAGGGTTGTTCAACTCAGTATTTAGAGTACAAGTCCGCACCAAAGTAAGTTTGGTTTGGATACACTTCAAGGGTAATTTAGAATTCAACGGTCATCAACTAAGGATTAGTTGAATACAATATTGATAACGTCATGCTATGGAATAATCATAACTGAATTGACATTATAAATTAGGATCATGCTTTAGGAATAAACTAATAGCATAAACATTGAATAATCATAACGTGCCTTGCTTGAACAATATTAAGCCAAGGTTATTTAGAAGCATTCATAACAAATAGTAATTTAAACGATAAAACTTGTTCAACATTAGTATATCAGAATATGTAAACTTGTATGCTAGATAACAAGTTAAAGACAAGAATAACTTGTTCAATATCAGAATAAGATTCAGATTTAGAAATCATAAACAAACTAGACACAAGAGCTTGCTCAATAGTAAGAATAAACTTGCACTATGTAAATAAATGAACTATCTCAACGAAAGGGTAGAGTTAGAAAACTTGCTCAATTATAAAAGTAGAATTAGAGAACTTGCTCAATGTAAAAAGATAAATTTAGAAACTTGCTCAATCAAAAGAATGAAGTTACACAATGTAATAATAGAACTAACTCAACGAAAGTGTAGAGTTAGAAAACTTGCCTCGAGCGTAAGCTAAAATATTAAAACTCACATTCACCTATACA
Source organism: Panax notoginseng (assembly GCA_016801055.1). Taxonomy (NCBI): domain Eukaryota; kingdom Viridiplantae; phylum Streptophyta; class Magnoliopsida; order Apiales; family Araliaceae; genus Panax; species Panax notoginseng. The sequence continues at coordinate 130,358,018 of CM029013.1, read as the reverse complement.
CAGTATTAAAATCACAACATCTATTAGACATACTAATATTCACTTTTCAATATAAAATGCATTACTAGCTAAACTTGTTATTTTAACACAAGTCTTATGCTACCATATATACTTCAGAATTTCTAAGTGTTAACATCACAACACTTATCTAACATTCATTGTATAAACTAAGTTACGCATAACACGTTCGTAACTTACTAATCACTTTTACAACTTTGAATTTACAATCCACCTAACATGACTCTATTTAACCTTGTTGTTACATGATTCTCACATTAACCTAACATTAAGCTAAGTTATATTGAATGTCCAAAGTCAGCATAATTAGCAGACTTCACTGTCTGTGATAGGGTACTGGCACGGCCGCGCCAGTTTTATACTGAATTGCAGCGTGCCAGCGCGGCAGCAGTTTCAGTTTCAGTTTTGTGACACAATTTTTTAGGCCAACTAACACGAATTTCACCCACCAAATAGTAATAATAACATGTAAAAATGGTATAGAACTATCACAAACATATTTGTGAACATATTCCACCAATTAAAACAATTTAACAATAATTTAAGCTAGGTTAATTTCTCAAATTCCATGTTTTTCATATAAAACTCAAATTTTGATATTCATCCCAAAAATCATCACTATGAATTCAATACTTGGCCAATTCACTCCATTCAAACTATGCTATGCTCGTTTCTTAATGAACTAACATAATAAAGCTTCAATTTACAATTTCACATACTAATTAGCCACTACAATTGATACTTTTCATGAACCATATGAAAATACATATACTGACATTATTTTCTTCATACTGTCAACGAATTTAGCATACAAATTTCTTGTTTAAACATAAACTCTAGCATTATATCACCTGTATGTACCTTCTGTGAAGGTGATATGGAGAAACCACAATGTCGAAGAGGCTACTTGGGAACTAGAATCTGAAATGATGAAGAATTATCCTGAGCTATTTGTTTAATTAGTGTCTTCGATTCTGGGGACAGAATCTTTGTAAGAAGGGAAGAATGTGACGATTTGATTGTTTGAATTGTGATTCTAGGGACATGCACCTTGTAAGGAGGGAAGGATGTAACGATCTGAAATCTCAAATTGTAAAATTAAATATTTATTGAATAATATAAATATTTATTTGATGTGTCTATTGTTGAATTGATGAAATAAATATTTTATTGATGTGATGGTTGTTAGTAAATATTTATGAATCTAAATTTATTAGATAATATTTTAAATTAAATTAATTTATAATTTAGAGAATTGTAGTATAACATGAGATGTTATATTGTTGTTTTGATTTAATAATTTAGATGATATATTAGATTATTAAATAAAGTTATAATAAAAATTATAATTTTGTGATATTTGCTAAAATGCTATATTTAATTAAAATATAGTATGTGATTAATTTAATGGGTTAATGTTGGATATAAAAATCCAAATAAATAATATGTGATTATAAATTATAAACTAAAGTGTTTATAAAAATAAATTAAAAAGGGTTTAATTTAATTTTTGCCAAACAAGGCTTAATATATTAATTCTTTAAAAATTAAAGGGTGTTGCCAAACAAAGCAAAGCCTTATGGCTTTTCAATTTCTAATTTTTGAATTTAAATAAAATAATAGATATAATATAATTATAATATATACGTTAGTTTTGTAACTGTTATTTTATTAAGTGGGCGTATTAAGATTATCAATTTTATTTCCTACACTTGTCTATCAGTTGAGTTTACGCATTATAGCTATCAGTGTTCTCATTCTAGTTGCTAAGACTAAGAGAATTATAGAGAGAATTGAAAGAGTTTGAGATTGAAACCTAAGAAAATTATCTGCAATTGCAAGGTTATGCAAGTTAACTTGAAGGTATGTTCATAACTTTGATATTATATGTGTTTATGAGTATCATGGCAAAGTTTTGTTATGCTCTGTGAATTCTATTTCTTCCGAATTGTTGTTATGTAACTAAGTTATGGTGGTTATATGTGATATAATGCTAGAGTTTATGTTTAAACAAGAAATTTGTATACTAAATTCGTTGACAGTAGGAAGAAAATAATGTCAGTATATGTATTTTCATATGGTTCATGAAAAGTATCAATTCTAGTGGCCAATTAGTATGTGAAATTATAAATTGAAGCTTGATTATGTTAGTTCATTAAGAAACGAGAATAACGTAATTTGAATGGAGTGAATTGGCCCAGTATTGAATTCACAGTGATGATTTTTGGGATGAATATCAAAAATTGAGTTTTATATGAAAAACATGGAATTTGAGAAATTAACCTAGCTTAAATTGTTGTTAAATTGTTTTAATTGGTGGAATATGTTCCCAAATATGTTTGTGATAGTTCTATACGATTTTTACATGTTATTATTACTGTTTGGTGGGTTAAATTCGTGTTAGTTTGCCTAAAAAACTGTGTCGAATCACGTTCTACAAAACTGAAACTAATTCATCGCGCCGGCGCACTGCAATTCAGTATAAAACTGGCGCGGCCGCACCAGTACCCTGTCACAGACAGTGAAGTCTGCTAATTATGTAGACTTTGGACGTTCAATGTAACTTAGCTTAATGTTAGGTTAATGTGAGAATCATGTAACAACAAGGTTAAATAGAGTCATGTTAGGTGGATTGTAAATTCAAAGTTGTAAAAGTGATTAGTAAGTTACGAACGTGTTATGCGTAACTTAGTTTATACAATGAATGCTAGATAAGTGTTGTGATGTTAACACTTGGAAATTCTGAAATATATATGGTAGCATAAGACTTGTGCTAAAATAACAAGTTTAGCTAGTAATGCATTTACATAGTGTAGGTTTATTCTTACTATTAAGCAAGCTCTTGTATCTACTTTATTTATGATTTCTAAATCTAGATCTTATTCTGATATTAAACAAGTTATTCTTGTCTTTAACTTGTTATCTAGCATACAAGTTTACATATTCTGATATACTAATGTTGAACAAGTTTTATCGTTTAAATTACTATTTGTTATGAATGCTTCTAAATAACCTTGACTTAATATTGTTCAAGCAAGGCACGTTATGATTATTCCATAGCATGACGTTATCAATATTGTATTCAACTAATCCTTAGTTGATGACCGTTAAATACTAAATTACCCTTAAAGTGTATCCAAACCAAACTCACTTTGGTGCGGACTTGTGCTCTAAATACTGAGTTGAATAACCCTATTATTAGGGGATAATTTACGCTTAGCGTTGAAATGTTTGTGCACAATACATTGTACGAAGGGCTGATCCCCCTAAGTACGAGGATTCCTTATAATCTTATGACTGTTAAAGTTGAAGTTGAAAGATTACTTGCAACTGTGGACATAGTTCGTGGTCTCATGACCCTCAGTTTTTATATATTCCATATTTTGATTCTAGTCGTTGGTTATTATTGATAGAGTATTATTCAGTTTTGATGAGTTTATTCATTGGCATATCATTATCTTGTTGATTCATTGTTATATCTAGTGAGCATTTATTTTGCTCACTCTTGCATAAACATAATTATTGCAGCTAAAGTTGAGAAGGTAGATGAGCCTACAACTAGCAAAGGAAAGGGAAAAATGTACAAGTGATGAAGACTTGTAATTTTATTTATTGATATAATGATAGACTTTTAATCAATGATGTGATGTAATAATTTTATTTTCACACTTATATAATGTTTAAGGTTAGACAACTTGGGAATATTTTTATTTATTAATGTAACCCTATTTAAAGGTAGGATTTATGGTTAAATGTTATCTTATTTGGGTAGATAAATATGAATGATTGGATAGTGAACACCAAATCTTGTGGGAATGATGTAGCTAGATTTGGGTTTTATTTATTAATGTAACCCTATTTAAAGGGAGGATTTATGGTTAGATGTTATCTTATTTGGGTAGATAAATATGAATGATTGGATAGTGAACACCAAATCTTGTGGGAATGAAGTACCTAGATTTGGGGGTGTCACATGTTTCCTTCTATATTTTGCTTTAAAATTATAATCATAATCTGGGCTTTGGTGTAGTGGTAATACTCGTTATTTAGTTTGCAAATGGGGGGAGGGTTCGAATCCTTCAAGTATCATTTGATACAATTAATGCAATGAAATAAATTATACTTAAATAGAGATTCACGTTCTTACCTTTGATCCCTAAAGTCTTATTTTTTGTGATGACTTTGACAATCACAATATATTACATGTTAATGTGATTGTATTAATCATCACAAAAGCACTAAATGTTTGCGTGATTACCAAAACCATCACGTAAAACCTTTCATGATGGGCGTATACAAGACGACCATTGTGATGCTTAAAGCCATCATGTAAACCTTTCGTGATGGTTTCTCTACTTTTTGTGACAGATTTTGGCCATCACAAATGATAATTTTTTTAGTAGTGATATGACTGATACTTACATTTATTAAAATACAGAATAGAGTTTTAGACTCGATAATTACCCGATAAAGTTGTCGGTACACCAAAATATTTCAGAAATTGATCTGGACTTAAAAAATTGGACTAGATACGTGTTTGTTTGTGATTCGATGATTGCTAAACATATGTGACAATGTGATTAGGTTATGTGCTGACTGCAAATAGTAGTACTATATTTTATAGTATGTTATTCTAATCGAACAAATGATCTTATTAATGATAGGTTGTGATATAAAAGATAAAACTAAGTTGCGTAATTGTAAGCAGCAGCTCAGGCAAATATCTTACTTTTGCATTTACTTTATGCAATGGACACGAGTAAGAAAGTTTCAGAATTATATTATTATTGTACCAGATTATTAACTCTATTACTATCGATTATGTATCCAATCTTTTGTATTCATACAAGTTCTTAAATTATCCGATCATTTTTTATCAATATAGTACTATTGTACAATCTAGATATTTATTTTGTTCGTTAATTTGTAAATATGGTTATACAAGTGTCCTCAGTTGGATAATCATTGCAATTAATCACATGTTGATACATACTTATTAATTTTCAATATGTATATGTTGACTTAAAAGTCGTCTAAGCTATTTGATCCGGCTAGAAACAAACTTAAAAATATTGTTTAACAAGATAGAACTTTATTATCCAATCAAATTGTTTTGGTTCGGATTCCCGACTAAGTATGAACATCCCGTACATGGGAAAACTTTTGTGCGCTAAAAGCGGATAAGATGAATGATAATATCGTTCTTGCATGTAGTATTGATCAATACAGGGCATAACGGGCTGATCACCCCCCGTGCCTGTAAGTTATGACGGTTTACAGATGAAGTTCTGTTTAACCTTTTCGAAACTAGAAAATAATGTTCATAGTCTGTCAACTGATCCCCATTTATAGTCAATACGTAGTTTCAAAATTTGATATAAAATTGATATGTTGTTATTATTGGTTCAGCTTACTTCACAACTATTGATTCGTTGTAGAAGTGTCGTACAAAGAAAATATTTAATCCTTTCAGCTAATAATTATTGTTGCTAGTACTTGCTGGGCACCCAAATACTCATTCTTGCTTAATTTAAATATTTTCAGCTAAGTGTGATCAACCAGAAAGCTCTGCCAGGAACAAAGGAAAAGGAAAGGTTGCAGAATAAGTTCTACGCTATCCTATGTAATAATTAGACTTTATTAAGACAATGGTATCTATTAATTATCATGTAATGAATGTTTAAAGGCCGCATACCTAGGACTTAGACTCTGATATGTAAATTAAGTTTAGTATTTATATTATTGTTATTATTATTAGTATTATTCCGCTCATAGAAATGGTATCGTGAAGCACCGAGTTCGGGTTTCAAGTACCAGAATTTGGGGGCATCACAGGTTGGTATCAGAGCTTAGGGTTAGAAACCTTAGGTGGGATAGACCTTAGGCTATAACCTTAGAACAGAGGAAAACGTTGAAAATACAAATAACTCATATAGAGTTTAAAAAGGAGATGAATTGGATAAATTCATTGTCAAACAAAATAAAAGATAACTTATATAAAACTATTATTTGCTGTGTGTATATATTATATGCTAATCTAGATAATTTGTGTGTAGATGTCAGGTGGAAAAGGCTTATTATATGCTTATAGCATGAAGAAGGATCAAATCCATACACCCGAGTTAATATTGAAGCCAATAGCTGAAATAGAGGCTCACAATGAAAACAACTCGGATGAGGTGGTTATTTTGGAAAGCATAGTACCAGATCCGGAAATGGTGGAACTAACAGATAGTGATTCAGACACTGAAGTTGGAGCTGATCACTCATCAATGGAAGTGCAGAATCTGAGGAACAAGGTTTATTCTCTGGAAAAGTTGTGGGAAATAGAAAAGCTTTTAAATAGTCAGTTGCGAAAGACGTTAATAGAAACAATGAAAGAACAAGATAAGCTTAAAATCTAAATTGACCAGATGGGAGCCAAAAGCAACATATTGGGTGCAGCTCCAAGCAATAAGGGAAAAAGAAAGATGAAAAACTGTGACTTAGGAAATCCTGATAACAACCAAGGGAACCTTAATCGAATAGAAAAGTGTACAAACTGTGACAAGAAACATGAATGTGTATGCAGGAAAGGGAAAAAGATATGTTACATTTGCGGCTATGAGGGACATACCTCTCCTTATTGTCCCTACTTTAAGCAAGGTGCATGTTTTATTTGTGGGTTGGAAGGTCATCGAGCTAAAGGTTGTCCAGAATCAGAAAAAAGGTGTAGGAAATAATTAGAATTAGTAGTTGATTATGTATGTTTGATATTGTGCGTGTGTAATATAATATTCTGAACTTTTGCAAATCCCAACTTTTGTTGTCACAAAGGGATAACAGTATGTGCTATGCTATGTAAAGTATTTTGAAATCGTTGAATGAGTATGAATCTATGTTTGAGTAATGAAACAAGTTTAATATATTAAACTTATACGATAAAGTTTAGAATGTAAGTTAAATTTATGATTTTATTTAATCAGATAATGCTGCCAAGACGTCAAACTCAAAATCAAAGGGTAGAAGAATCTGTCAACAACGCTGGAGGACAACAGCCAGATCCGATGCAAAACTTTGCAAACATGGTAGCTCAGGCTATGCAGTAGGGAATACCAGCCGCGAGGAACCAGCTAGACAATCGCTTGGCGAACTTCAAGGACTTCAAAGCGGTTGGACCGCCAGAATTCAGGGGAACAACTGACCCTATAGAAGCCTAGACATGGGTTAAAGAGATAGAAAAGGCATTTGAAATTGCTAGGGTAGATGAGGGGCAAAAGACTGCTTTTGCCACTTATATGATGAAAGGGGAGGCTAACTTTTGGTGGGAGAAAAATCAAGCGAGGGCAGGAGAAGGTGTGGTAACCTGGGCTAGGTTTAAAACTCTATATTTCAAAAATTATCTCTCAGCTAGTATGCAGGCGAGGATGGATGTGAAATTTCTAGAGTTAAAGTAGGAGAACATGTCAGTTGTGGAGTATGCCGCAAAGTTTAATGAGTTGGCTAGGTTCGCTTCGCATCAAGTTGATACAGAGGCTAGGAAGGCGAGGAGGTTTGAGCTGGGATTAAAACCCTGGCTCTACAGCAAGGTGACAGTGTTGCAGATAAGCACTTTTGCAGAACTCATGGAAAAGGATATCATAGCAGAAGAAGGGAGTGAGGCCATGAGCCTCTACAACAAGGAGAAAAAGAATAAGGGCAAGTCGAGGGAGCTGTAAAGGTGGAAACTAATAGTGGGAGTAGGAACAAAAATGTGAAAAGAAAGGGGAATATTTTTGGGAACATTCAGGTCAAGCAGAAAGGTGTTAAGAAACAGGCTGTGCAGTGTAGAAACTATGGAAAGAATCATTCTGGTGAATGTCTGAAAGGTAAGTTTGTTTCTTATAAGTGCGGGCAGGAGGGCCATATCTCTCCCAACTGCCCCAATCCAAGGGTGAACAGTGGGTGTTTCATGTGCGGGTCAATGGAGCATAAGGTGAAGGATTGTCCGAAAAGGAGAATGGAAGCAGGGAGTGTGAACACGGGGAAAGGCAGCGGGACTCTGGCAATCACAGGACCAACTTCAACAAGTAAGCCAACAAAATCAACTACAAGAGTCTTCAACATAACGGCCCAGGATACTATGGCAGCTGGGAATGAAACTCCAGATATTATTCGAATAACTTTTATTTTCTTATATATGATTTTCCTATTTATTGTAAATTATTTTATAAAGAAATTTTGAAGGAGGAATTTGAGTTCTTTTAGAAATCATTTTTTCTGTTTAATTTGATAGACAAGCTTTATACTAAATAGTTAAAGATTAGTTCGATCGATTATGATTGAGAACTACTTGCGATGATTATGTATGCTATGCACCCTTATGTATATAAGTTTTGAAACGGTGATTCCGGGGACGGAATCTTTATAAGGGAGGGTGAATGTAATAACCCGATATTCTCTATTTAATTAAATCAGAAATTGTGTAAATTTTTTTATTATTATTTTAAAGGTGAGAATTTGTATAAGATAAATTTTATGTATTTATGTGATAAATAAAAATATATTTATTACATGAATAATTGCAAATAATTTTATTTTATAATTATTGATCATTATAAATTATATTCTTATAATAATTAATTTTATACTAGAAATATTTTTATTAATTAATTTCCATGAAAATATGATTATTATATTATTTAAATAATATATGAAATGATTATAGAATTATTATATTATTATTTTGTTATATGAGTTTATTTCAGATTAATTAAGTTAATTATTATAACTTGATTAATAATGGTAATGTGAAAGATAAATCAGATATGGAATTCAAACCCGAATTCTGAATTTTGACAAAGGAATGAGAATAATAATATTATATTAATTATATTTCAGTACTATAAATATGTACTGTATGTATAGACTGATAATGGTTGGTCAATTATGGTGTAATAGTAGAAAACCTAATATTACGGTAATAAACCCTAATATTAATTTGTTTAACCCTATTTTGAAACTCAAATGGGAGATTCAAGAATGTGTAGTAATTGTGTTATATGAATTATGTTGCATATTATAGAATTTTTGTTAATTAGGAAAACCCTAATTAATATTTGAAAACCCAAATTGTTAGAAACCCTAATTAAATTAAAAACCCTAATTTGCTAATTAGGAATCCTAATTGCTAAAATTAGAAACCCTAATTATTATTTTAGTAAATTGAAATGTTAACTTGGGAACCCTAATAATATTAAGAAACCTAATTATTTAAAACCCTAATTTTCTATTAAAAATCCTAATTTTAATTAGTGTGTTCTAATTAAAATTTTATTAAACTTTAAACTTATTTTTTCAAACCCTAGAAATTATTTGGGACATCTTAAAGTGTAAAATCTATTGATTAAACCCTAGATTCAAGTACCATGGACAAGAATACCATTAAAATTGCAAGGAAAATGACCTAATTGCCCTTTTTGTCCCATTCTTGAATTAGTTGCTTGCAAATCTTGCCATATATTGGCAAGTCACCAAATCTAGATATTATCACATGCTCAAATCTTCAGCAACTCAGCCATTTTCCAGTCAAATACATTGCATGTACATCATATATATAGATCAAGAGAGAGAAAAAGTCTTATTCAAGTCTCATTTGTACAATTGCTCTCAACCAAACCTCTCTCTTTCCTCACCCACGAAAATTATAAGAAATTCAGTCCCAAATCAAGCCTCTATTACACCTAGATCAGATCAGGAGACAAGAATCAAAATTTGTTCAAGTAAAGGTATAAAACCTAATTTATAATTTGATCTTGCTAGCTATGTTAGATGTTATGTTTGAGTGTTAGAATATGTTGTATGTGGTATATATAAGTGATATGGGATGACACATAATAGATCCATAACATTTAAATGCACGAATTTGATATTTTTCAAAATCTGAAAAACTGAGAAATATGGTCTGACAACCAAATGTCAGGTCCCATAGATCTCAGTCTGTTTATGTTTTTGTTTGTTTAAAGGTTTGTATTTGTAGTATGGTGTAAGGGCTTTACTCTAGAACTTGATTCAGATCTGTTGTAGATTGAAAGTTATTGATGGTCAAAGTCGGTTGACTGACCATGACCAAGCTAATCTGGGTAACCCAGATGCTACCCAGAACGCTCTGATAAGAAGTTCATGTCTACAGATGTTTCTCATGGTTGTTGTTTTGATTCTGTTGTGGTAATCAGATTGTTGTATGTTATATGGACTACATGATTATGCCTTAAAATCTCCTAAACATCAAATGGGTTGAAGTCAGTGGCTGGTCAAAGCAGGCTAGATGATCACGGACTGAGTTTCTGGGTAACCCAGAAAACTCAAGAACGTGATCTTTGACAGGGTTTGACCAGCATAGATCTTGTGATTGTGTTGTTGTTTTATTGATGTTTTGTAATGGATCTCTTCAGTTACATGTTTGTTACACACTGGACTCATTAGATCACCAAAATGTTACAAGCACAGCAAGTTGTGGAAGCCCAAAGTAGGCCTCATGAAATGTTCTTCATTTCTGGGTAACCCAGAAAATGAAGAACAGCTCTAACAACTAGTTCTATGGCTTAGATCTGTTACCTTGTTGATTTTTAGGCGTTCTAGGTGATTGAATCATGTTCTATGTTAGTTTATCTACACAGCCCGACTTCGAGACCACCTGTACCATGAACCAATTGACTGGAATAGGGCCACAAAGAACGTTGACCGGCCATGACTTCATGTTTCTGGGCAGCCTAGAACATGAAGAACATTTCTGACATTTAGTTTGCTGGCTTATAACTTGCATTTGTGATGTTGTTTGACCCTATTTATTATTGATTCTTGTAGTTCTACATCAGTAATACAAGATCAAAGCTTTAGAATGCCCAGAAACATCATAAGTTAAGAATTAATGTTGGTCATACCTAGCTACTCGAACACTGACATTGAGTGTTCTTGAGGCTCAAGAACACCTAAGGCGACGCTTTCTGTCGCTAAAGGCTATAGCGACAAATTTAATAATTTTATTTAATTTATTTTTCAAAAATTATTTAAAAATTGAAATTAATTATTAAAAATTCCAAAAATAGTTTTAAAATTTCTTTTAAGTTATAAAAATTAACTTTTAATAATTTGACATATTTTTCATAAATATTAATATTTATTTGGATATTATTAATATTTAATCCATTTAATAAATACATTAAATAAATTAATTAAAAATAATTTTATTATATTAAAAATTATTTTAAATGATAAAAAGATATTTAATAATATTTTAAGTTATAAAATATAACTTTTAATATTTTAAGACAAATTTCATTAATTATTTAATATTAATTATATTAAATTTATTTAACAATTATATTAAATAAATTAATTAAAAATGATTTTAATATTAAAAAAATTATTTTAAATGAAATTAAATAGTTTAAAAATATTTTAAGTTATATAATATAACTTTTAATATTTAAAGGTAAATTTTATTAATAATTTAATATTAAATAATATTAGAATTATTTAATAATAATATTAAATAAATAGTTTAAAAATGATTTTATTAATTTAAAAAGGATATAAATGAATTAAAAATATTTTAAGTTATAATTAATGACTTTTAATATTTTGATAGATAATACACTAATAATTAATATTAATAGTAATTATTTAAAAATGAGTTTAATTATTTTAAAAATCATTTAAAGGTAATAACAATGTTTTAAAAATATTTTAAGTTATTCTAAATAACTTTAATATTTTTGTAATGGTTTCATTAATAATTTAATATTAATTAAATATTAATGATAATAGAATTATTTAATATTTAAATTATTTAAAAATGATTCCAGTGTTTAAAAAATCATGAGAAATTATAATAATTATTTAAAAATTATTATAAGTCATTTAAAAATAATATGACTGATACTTACATTTATTAAAATACAGAATAGAGTTTTAGACTCGATAATTACCCGATAAAGTTGTCGGTACACTAAAATGTTTCAGAAATTAATTTGGACTTAGATAATTGGACTAGATACGTGTTTGTTTGTGATCCAATGATTGCTAAACATATGTGACAATGTGATTAGGTTATGTGCTGACTACAAATAGCAGTACTATATGTTATAGTATGTTATTCTAATCGAACAAATGATCTTATTAATGATAGGTTGTGATATAAAAGATAAAACTAAGTTGCGTAATTGTAAGCAGAAGCTCAAGCAAGTATCCTACTTTTGTATTTACTTTATGCAATGGACATGAGTAAGAAAGTTTCAGAATTATATTATTATTGTGCTAGATTATTAACTCTAGTACTATCGATTATGTATCCAATCTTTTGTATTCATACAAGTTCTTAAATTATCCGATCATTGTTTATCAATATAGTACTATTGTACAATCCAGATATTTATTCTGTTCATTAATTTCTAAATATGGTTATACAAGTGTCCTCACTTGGATAATCATTGTAATTAATCACATGTTGATACATACTTATTGATTTTCAGTATGTATACATTGACTTAAAAGTCGTCTAAGCTATTTGATCCGGCTAGACACAAACTTAAAAATATTGTTGAATAAGATATAACTTTATTATTATCCAATCAAATTGTTTTGGTTTGGATTCCCGACTAAGTATGAACATCCCGTACATAGGAAAACTTTTGTGCGCCAAAGGCGGATAAAAAGAACGATAATATCGTTCTTGCATGTAGTATTGATCAATACAGGGCATAACGGGCTGATCACCCCCCGTGCCTGTAAGTTATGACGGTTTACAGATGAAGTTCTATTTAACATTTTCGAAAACTAGAAAATAATATTCATAGTCTGTCAACTGATCCCCATTTATAGTCAATACGTAGTTTCAAAATTTGATATAGAATTGATACGTTGTTATTATTGGTTCAGCTTACTTCACAACTATTGATTCGTTGTAGAAGTGTCGTACAAAGAAAATATTTAATCCTTTCAGCTAATAATTATTGTTGCTACTACTTGTTGGGCACCCAAATGCTCATTCTTGCTTAATTTAAATATTTTTAGCTAAGTGTGATCAATCAGAAAGCTCTGCCAGGAACAAAGGAAAAGGAAAGGTTACAGAATATGTTCTACGCTATCCTATGTAATAATTAGACTTTATTAAGACAATGATATCTATTAATTATCATGTGATGAATGTTTAAAGGTCGCGTACCTGGGATTTAGACGCTGATATGTAAATTAAGTAATATTGTATTAAAATTGATTTGGACCGAAAAGAAATCAATTTTTGTCATGAATAATACTCTTGGTGAATAGTACTTTGAGAATAGTATCCCATGAATAGTACCCATAAATAGTACTTTATGAATAGTACCTAGGAATAGTACTTTATGAATAGTACCCGTGAATAGTTCTTTTTGAATAGTACCCATGAATAGTACTTTGTGAATAGTACCTGGGAATAGTACTTCGTGAATAGTACTTCGTGAATAGTACTTCGTGAATAGTACTTCGTGAATAGTACCCATGAATAGTATTCTGACATGAAAAGATCAATAATTATCAAGAATGCTCAGAATAATATTTCTATAAAAAGATACTGGATGAAGCGCAAATATCAAGGATATTTTACTAATTTCACAGAGTATAGAAGTAATACTTTAATAGAATGAGTGTAGAATTAAGAATACGAAACGAAATAATATTACTCACATACTACAGAGTATGGAAGGAAATATTATTTCTTACGAATACTGAACAAATATAATATCCCTTACGAATAAGAATAAATAACATCCCTTACGAATATTGAACGAAGATAATATTCCTTACGAATATGAAAAATAATATCGTAAGTGAATATGAAATAAATAATACCCCTTACCTTAGAAGAATACTGGATAAAAGAATAGTGAAGTAGCAGAATACTCTTCTTCTTCCTCTCTATAGCTTTTCTCTTTATAATTGCTCTTGTGAGTCTTAGTGAATTGGTGAGAATGAAAGAAGAATGAACTTCTATTTATAGAAAAATATAGTTTCGATATTGCACATTTTGGGGCTCGAATTATTACAGTATAATACTTTCATCTTTTCTTTCATTTTTAATTTAGTCCTACAAGTATGATCAAACTTGCACCACCTCCCCTAATAGTATATACATGTGAATTAATAGTTCCATACATGTGAACAAACAGTTACAATATAGTACCTTCATCAATCTTGCACCACCTCCCCTAATAGTACATGCATGTGAATCAATAGTACATACATGTGAATAAATAGTTATAAGCATGTGAACTAATAGTAATTAATTGCTCATTTATCTGATTAATTACCTGATTGGTCAATATAACCTCCAAAAATCAATTATTATCTAAATAAATGTCAATTTTCACTAACACTAATAATCCCAATACAATAGAAATATCAATTTCATCTTTAATCAACACGAGCTTATTCATCATTAATATTATAACTCATAATATTTAACAACCAGATTATTCCCAGGAAAGAGATGGCTTTTCGATAAGAATTTCTCCCTATTAGCGCGCAATTAGGTGACCAAATCCCTTTCCTCGACAGAACTTTCTAAACATCGTCAATAATGCAAATAATAATATGAATAATTTTGTTGTCTCAATTATTGATTTAATAATATAAAATATTATGCAGATGATACTGTGACAATAATTGAATTAATAATGAGAGATATTATGCAGCAATTACTGTAGCAATAATTGAGTATAACTGACTGACTTCTCATGTAAGCATCAATTATCAAAGATATTGTACAATACCGTGTGCTACTATGCAACCATGCGTATTACTGTACTTTTACCACCGGGTATTTCAACAGTTTAACGGTAAAACTTTCGCTGTTATTTTATAAAAAGATATTTCTGTCATTTTCTAACTCCAACAATACTTTCGTTGTGGGGACCACCAATGATTGTGTCGTCGTACGAATATTTCCTGTTAAAACGAATATTCCCTGATCAATCAAATATTTTATAACCACTTGCTTACTTTGCAAAAATATTTCACATATCACCCTTAACTTTAACCTTTTATCAATTTAACCATTTACTAAATAGAATAATAATTATAAGAAAATTGAATACTTTCATTTCATAAATTTCGGGGTCTTACAAATACGCTCAGTATTATAGAAGAAGAATTCTCTGATTCTGGTGTGATTTTCATTTCTAAACTAAGCATCCTATTTATAGGAGAATGGCAGGATACTATTTAAGAAAATAATCACGGACTACACAGGGGAATAAAAATCATTCGGGCGCAACTATCAGCACACCGTTTGATCAGCCAATAAGAGAGTGCCCTCCTGAGGAGGTAATTGAAGTTTAGGAGATATGAACCAATGAGAGGGTTCCCTTAGTAACAAGTTAGTGAATAGTAACTGAATTAATTGAAAAGTTGGACAAAAATCCCATATCGCACCAATCAGAAGATTACCTTCTTTGAAGGTAATTGGTATACGAAAAAAAATATGCAACCTTTAAAAAACTAAATGAACAAACACCAATTTAAAAGGATAATTGAACAAACATCTTCAATTATCAATTATTATTCTCATCTTTAATCAACACTATCTTTATTTATTATTAATATTATAACTCACAATATTAACAACCAGATCATTCCCAGGAAAGAGGTGTCTTTTCGATAAGGACTTCTCCTTATTGGCGCGCAAATAGGCGACCAAATCCCTTTTCTCGACAGAACTTTTTAGACATTGTCAATAGTGCAAATAATAATATGAATAACGGTGTTATCTCAATTATTGATTTAATAATAAAATATTTTGTAGATAATATTGTGACAATAATTGAATCAATAATTTGAGATGCTATGCAACAATTATTGTGGTAATAATTGAATAAAACTGAGTGACTTCTCACGTAAGCATCAATAATCAAAAACACTGTACAATACCGTGTGCTACTATGCAACCACGCGTATTACTATACTTTTACCACCAGGTATTTCAACAGTTAACGGTAAAACTTTTGCCGTTATTTTTATAAAAAGTTATTTCTGTCGTTTTTTAACTCCGACAATAATTTCGTTGTGGGTCCACCAATGATTGTCCTGTCGTACAAATATTCCCCGACCAATCGAATATTTTATAACAACTTGCTTACTTTGTCAAATTTATAAATATTACCCACAACTATTGTTAGGTTTGTAATATTTATGAACGCAATCAAATTGCACAAAATAAGAGAAAATGTGTAAAAATCAGAGTTTAAAATTTGACAAACCATATACCCGGATCATCCTTTATGCACAATTATTAATTAACGAAAAGATAAAGAACAAGAATCATACCCTTAAAGATTCGAGCTTCCTCAGGTACAAGTTCACCTCCAAATCTTTTTCGCGTTTAACTTAAATCCACCTGGTTTGGTTCCTTCCTTTGATCAACGTTAGCCACCCAAGTGTTTGGCCTCTAGAGGTGATCCACCAAGGAAGAAGAAAAATTTAAAAAGATGGGTATTTGGCAAAACCCTAGTTTTTCTATCTCTCATGGAAAAGGAGCGTACTCTCCCAACTATTGGAATTACGTTTGTTGTGAAAAAGTCAGCAACAACTCTACACCCATAATAAGACTCCTCTTATTTATAGATGTAGGCAACCCTCCTTAACAATTAAGGAACTGTGCTTTATTTTAATTAATTAAACTCCTTTAATTAATTAGGCTCCTAATCTTATTAGGAATAATCAATTAAATTTTTAATTAATTAGCCTCCTAATCTTATTAGGAATAAATGAGAGTACTTTTATTAATTAATTTCCAAACTCCTTTAGGAATTAAATAATAATAATAGTAATAATAATAATAAGACTCCTCATATTAATTTATATTTAATATTTCTAAAATATTAAATAATAAATATTAAGCTATTTAATTTACTCTATCAACATAGATTAAATTAAATATACTTAACTTATTATTACAATTATGTCATTAACTTCTTAAATAATTATTCTTCCTTTTATGGTGTGACCCTTTAGGTTCTCCATATTAAATCGGTTGTGAATAAATCAATTAGAATAATTCTAATCTTATTTAAATAACTAAATTAAAATATTAATTTATTTAAATAAATAATATTTATTCTACAATAGGGATAAGCCTCCCTAGCGATTAACGACTTTTCAGATAATATAGATTTCAACATTAATCATAAAAGAATCTTAGAGTAAATAGTTACCGTACAATTCAATCCTTCCACCATACAATGTCCCAATTAAATATAAGACATGTAATTACTGTCAAGTCTTATTTTATTTAATTATATATTTTTCGACTCTTAAATGCTCAACTCCAAATAATGCAAATTAAAAACTCCTTTCTAATTTTATTCTGCCTTGGCCAAGGACTACTGAGTTGTCATTTATCGAATTACATAGGACATTTCTCTTCTTTTACTAGAAGTGGTAGATTCTTTATTGATCATACATTATCTCCATATACGACTTATTATACCCAAGCATACCCTTTGATATATCCTAAGGGTCTTAAGGAATAAGTCAAAGTATAACTCATCATACACAAGATACTATGATGATCTCAAGTCTAAGGATCACTTGAACTACTATCACTACAGGAATTTCTATTGACAGGCAAGTAAAACTCCATTAGATATTCCTTAGTGAGCCACGTTCAGTGAACTTATTTTCTAATAAGCACCTACATACTTGCTTTAGTGTCTCCACACAAATGATCATGAGATCAATCATCCTCATCCAATGAGCAAGCAACGTATGTACCAATCTATCCGGATTCACTAATCCCTAATTTAGTAATCCAACGATTGAAAACTATTTTTAGTTTTAAGCTTTCTAAAAATTTAGATCTCATTAGAATGATCATCATCATTATTCTAAAAGCATTGCTTAAAACTATGGGTTTATCACATATTATAAAACAACATAATGTAGATAATTAAAAGCCTTTAATAAATTAATAATTTTTATTAATAAATGAATAAGATTGTTATAAAGTATATGCTTTATCATCAAACATGATTGGCTTGTGTGCATACTACTTTCAATCTTCCACTTGCACTAAAGGCAATCGCCATGGTATCTCATACCCTTCTTTTCTAAGTGACGATTATCCTGCTGTTGGATAAGCTTTAGTTAATGGATATGTAATGTTGTTCTTGAGAGTTCACTATCTCTATAGTGATTTTCCATCTTTCAATGATTCCTAAATCCAAGTGAAAGTGCCACAACACATGTTTAGATCCAAGATGAGACTTAGGAATTATTCCTAGTTCTGTAATAAACTTTTCATCCAAACAATCAACTTGTAGCTTCATTTATAGCTATATACTTTGTCTTTATCACTAACCCAATAACTCTTTGCTGTTTGGAACCTTTTTAATTAACTGCACCACTGTTCAAGGTAACGCTTTACCTTAAAGTGGATTTTCTGTCGTCTTGGTCTAGCTGAAAAACTTGAGTCTGTTAAGCCCTCTAGTTTTAATTTAGACCCACCATGAATATGATTACATCCTTAGTGTCGGTTAAGTACTTTAAGATATTTTTCACTGACTCATAGTGAACTTCTCCAGAATATGACTGATCAATATCAGGTCTCGTACATCTCATTTCATACATGATAGTTACTCATGCGATATCTCTTTTATGAGTCTATGGGGACTATTAAGAGAGATACATTCCATGACTCATCAACATGAGACAACTCTTAGAGTTTGCCATGCTAAACAACTTTAGCATCAAAAGAATATACGTTCCTTGGGTTAAGACGAGCATCCTCTTGAATCTATCTATATAGATTTATATCCCCAATTAAGATACTCTTCCCAAATCATTCATGGAGTAATGTTTAGATAACTTTATCTTTACTGATTGTAGCATTAGTATGTCATTCCTTATCCATAGTATATCAACATATAATATTAGGAATGTCACTGCGCTCCCATTGACCCTTTTTTACACACTAGGTTCATTCTTATTTGTGATAAAATCAAACTCTTTTGATTTGTTTCATCAAAATGAACGTTCCATTTTGAGAATCTTGTTTCAATCCATTTCTCTGAGTGTCTACAACTCTTACCTCATCATATGTAACTAGATCATCATTTTCTATAATGTGTACCTCATCATCATCATCCATGATGAATCCATACCTCCTAGGTATCTTCGGTACTATTCCAAATTTATAATTTGGTTGTGGTATAATAGGTCTATCTACAGGCTCCTCTTATTTAATTGACTTATAGTGATCTATGGTTCTTGAACTCTTTAAGATCTATTATCCTCCCACTAGCTCCTTCAATGATAAACACATTTATCTTAGAAGGTAGCGTGTTTCGCAACAAACACATTTTGCTAAGTAGGATTATAGAACATATACCATAAACTTACTTTAGGATGTCCCACAAATCTGTACTTGTCAAATCTTGTTGAAGCTTATCAATTGAAACCTTTTCACATAAGTTGGACAACCCCTTATCTTAACATACTTAAGATTAGGAATCCTCCCTGTCCATAACTTTTATGGAGTCTTGGGGTTGAATTTTGAGGTTACCTTTTTCGTAGACATGCAACCATTTCTGGGGCATTATCCCAGAAGGATATTGAAATGTCGGTAAAATCATTATGAACCGCACCATGTCCAACAAGGTATAATTTTTTTTTCAGATACATCAATCAATTATTACGTATCAGGAGGTGCCCTTTGTGAGAAAACTATTTGAGATGATCTAGAAACTTATTGCACAAGTATTTATTCCTTGATCCGATCAAAGAATCCTAATACTTTACCAATTTGTTTCACTTCTGAATTCTTTGAACCTTTCAAATAATTCACACTTGTATTTCTACAAATACACACATTCAACTCTTTGAATGATCATCTCCTTTTCTTATACTAGTTTGTTCAACTTGCAAAATAATTTTTCACGTAAGTCAATCATACAAAATCAATTAAGTAATATTCCAGTTCTATACAAAATTTTGTTATTATAAATAGAACAACAATTGTTCTTAAATATAATACCAAAGATTTCATTGTCCAACAACAAAATAGAAATAATGTTTCTAACAAGAACTTGAATACAATAACAACTTATTAACTTAATAGATTTACCCGTAGGCATTGCTAAACTATAAGTTTCTATGACTAATGTAACAACCTTGGCTTCATTTTCAGACATAGGATAACTTATCCTTTGTTTAGCTTTCTACTTCTGCTTGGTCCCTTCATAAATATATATTTATGATAGCCAAAGTCGGTATCCAATACCCAAGTAGAACCTTGACTTAAAGAAAAATTTATTTTAAATCATGAACAAAATTGTATTTATAACCAAAACTTCACTAAGCTTCTTCTGGTTAGCAGCTGTAAGATGCTTCTCGCAGTTTCTTTTCCAGTGTCCTGGCTTATTGCAGTTGAAGCAAACTCCTTTGCTATCCATATTAATTTTGTTCTTATTATCCTTTATTTTTGTCTTTCTATTTACCTTCTTAGAATCATTCTTCTTTTTAAAAGATCATTTGGCCCCTACTAGTAAGACTTGGTCTTTATTGGTTGGAAAGTGCCTCTCAACTATTTTTCAACATGTTAAGCATATCAACGAGGTTGATATCTAGCTTATTCAAATGAAAAATTCACAACAATTGTGAAAGGAGTCCGAGAGTGAGTGCAAGATCAAATCTTGGCTCAACTCTCCATCCATGATAAAACCCGTTGTCTTAATTGATTAATCAAATTGATTATGTTAAGGAATGTTATCTGTACTGTAGTGTCATCGGTCATTCTAGATCGGAAGAGCTCCTTAGATATCTGATATCTATCAGTCCTACTTTCCTCACCATCAACTTCTTGATGTGCAGGAATATAATAGGAGCATCCATAGTTTCATGCTGACGCTGAAGCTTGTTACTCATAGATGCGAGCATGATGCATTGAGCTAATTGTACATCATCTTGCCACTTTCTAAAAATAGCAATATCTTCCTTCGAGGCATTGTCTGCAACCATTGCAGGAATAGGCGTATTAAGGACATAAGATAGCTTTTCAGCCGTGAGAACTATTCTTAATTTCCTTAACCAATCCGTTTAATTCGGTCCGGTTAAATAGCATCTAATATGCTTCGCAGTGATAGTAATTTAGACATTATAAAATTCTGTAAATGAATTAATTAATTTTAGCATACATTCTTTTATTAATTATCAAAATAAATTAGGTCTTGTTTTAAATTGGTATCTCCCACTATTTTTTTCAAACTATATTACCCTCACTTATATAGTTCAGCAAAATCTAATTAAAGATATGTTAGTGAGAATAAAGGATCCCATTTTAAATGTATATAGCCTTGTGTGTACACAACAAACTATATATAAATAAATAGGTAGACAACTCTTGTCAATTACATCAACTATGTAACTCCTTGTATTTTGTCTCTTAAATCATAATGGTCACGTGTGTGCACATCCGAACTAAAATGATTTAAGTTAAGTCCAACCTAGCACTCCATATATTCAAAAAAGAAAAATATTATCCTTGTGGTGACACAACAAAACAATATTGTTCAATTTTCTTTATAAGCATCAAATGTGATAAAATTAACATCTCAAAGAATTAAGATAAGCCTTGTGGTGACACAACAAACTTATAATAATTAATTGATACTCTATTATTTTTTATCATGCTAGAAGGTGACATTCAATATTCCAAATATCTTTGAACGCTTAGGACTTAATATAAAATATTTGAGGGGTTTGTTATTAATTTGTCTCATCTTGTTTAGCGCGCGCGCGCGCACACACACACACACACACACACACACACACACACACACACACACACACACATATATATATATATATATATATATATATATATATATATATATAGTATAAGCATGCACATATAAAATACTATATTCTACCTGGATTGATTATGGACTTTTATTCTAGTTTGGTTCACTAGAGCCACCAAGTGAACCAAAAGGTCAAACCCTGGGGGTGCAAGAATTTATATTTAAATATAACTATTACATTTAAACCCGGGGTTCCATTACAAACGGGTCTTCAAGCGCTCCTTGCTCCTTGATCTCCAATTCTTTAAAATTAATTCTAACTATTCCTATTACAAAACTATTTAGAATAAATAGAAACCTTGATCAGAAGTCAAGGAGAAGTACATAGGATGGAGTTTGAATTTACATTAAGAAAAATTAGAGAAGACGAGGTACACAGACCCCATTTAATAAAATTCATACATTCTTGCATCCAACTAAAATAAAATTCAATCACATTGGTCAATAGTCCATAATCAATCCCATTTATTATCACACATATCACCATATGCATCAATAAATAACATTCATCTCATGAATAATAAACATTCAATATATATATTGATATCATTTAATGGACAAATTTAGTTAGCATAAAATCTAATTTTGAATCAAAATAAACTCCTTTATTTTAATCTAAATTTAAATCAAAATAAACTTCTTTTATTTTAATTTATCCTATTTTGAATAAAATAAACTATTTTATTTTAATCAAAATCTTTAATTAAAATAAACTCCTTTATTTTAATTAATTATGGAAACTCCAAACACGGATTCTTTTTTCTATTCACAAATAAACTCTTTTATTTTGAATAATACGAAATCTTATTCCATATCTAAATAAACTCCTTTATTTAAGGAAATACGGATCTTTCCTATTCACAAATAAACTCCTTTATTTTAAGGAAACATGTAATCCAATTTTAACTCCAATTAGTTATCATGGAATCCAATTTCAACTCTAATTAGTTAGCATGAAATCCAATTTTATAATTAAAATAAACTTTTTATTTTAAGATTAAAATAATTAAGAATATTATTAATATATATAATATTATACTAACTGTATATACTTTATATTTATATATTCATAATAACCTTTCCTGGATTCATGTTACATATCCGTATAAAACAGAGATCCTGTAACTCGCGAATCATGGATTTTTAAAACAAAGGAATCCGCGAATCATGTTAATTTATAACAGGTTGATCCCATACATAAACAAAAGTAATCATATTTGAAGTTATCATGTGCATATAATCACATCCATGAATCAGGATGTAATCATACATTTTAAAAAAAATAAATAGATACATTATGATTAGTCATCCACTCGGGAAAAAAAAAGGATACAACGTAGCAGCAAAAAAACAGTTCGCAATTTTTGAAATTTATAACCCTTTTTTTTTTAAGTTTTATACAACAAAATTATGCCCAATTAAATTTGTTCTAAACACATATCAATATACATATCAAATTAAAATAATTAATAATTACTATAAAAGTTTGGCTCTGATGCCACTGTTAGATTTGTAATATTTATGAACGCAATCAAATTGCACAAAATAAGCGGAAACGTGTAAAAATCAGAGTTTAAAATTTTACAAACCATATACCCGGATCATCCTTTATGCACAATTATTAATTAGGCGAAAAGATAAAGAACAAGAATCATACCCTTGAATATTCGAGCTTCCTCAGGTACAAGTTCACCTCTAAATCTTTTTCGCGTTCAACTTGAATCCACCGGATTTGGTTCCTTCCTTTGATCAACGTTAACCACCCAAGTGTTTGGCCTCTAGAGGTGATCCATCAAGGAAGAAGAAAAATTCAAGAACATGGGTATTTGACAAAACCCTAAACTATTGGAATTACGTCTGTTGTGAAAAAGTCAGCAACAACTCTACACCCATAATAAGACTCCTCTTATTTATAGATGTAGGAAACCCTCCTTAACAATTAAGGAATTGTGCTTTATTTTAATTAATTAAACTCCTTTAATTAATTAGGCTCCTAATCATATTAGGAATAATTAATTAAACTTTTAATTAATTAGCCTCCTAATTTTGTTAGGAATAAATGAGAGTACCTTTATTAATTAATTCCCAAACTCCTTTAGGAATTAAATAATAATAATAGTAATAATAATAATAAGACTCCACTTATTAATTTATATTTCTAAAATATTAAATAATAAATATTAAGCTATTTAATTTACTCTATCAACATAGATTAAATTAAATATACTTAACTTATTATTACAATTATTATACCCAAGCATACCCTTTGATATACCCTAAGGGCCTTAAGGAATAAGTCAAAGTATAACTCATCATACACAAGATACTATGATGATCTCAAGTCCAAGGTGAAAGTAGTATGCATACAAGCCAATCATATTTGATGATAAAACATATACTTTGTAACAATCTTATTCATTTATTAATAAAAAGTATTAATTTATTAAAGGCTTTTAATTATCTACATGATGTTGTTTAATAATATGTGATAAACCCATAGTTTTAAGCAATGCTTTTAGAATAATAATGATGATCATTCTAATGAGATCTAAATTCTTAGAAAGCTTAAAACTAAAATAGTTCCCAATCATTGGATTAGTAAATTGGGGATTAGTGAATCCAGATAGATTGGTACATACGTTGCTTGCTCATTGGATGAGGATGATTGATCTCATGATCATTTATGTGGAGACACTAAAACAAGTATGTAGGTGCTTATTAGAGAATAAGTTCACTGAACGTGGGTCGCTAAGGAATACCTAATGGAGTTTTACTTGCATGTCAATAGGAATTCTTGTAGTGATTGTAGTACAACTTTCACCTTGGATTTGAGATCATCATAGTATCATGTGTATGATAAGTTATACTTTGACTTATTCCTTAAGACCCTTAGGGTATATCAAAGGGTATGCTTGGGTATAATAAGTTATACATGGAGATAATGTATGATCAATAAAGAATCTACCGCTTCTAGTAAAGAAAAGAAATGTCCTATGTGATTCGATAAATGACAACCCAGTAGTCCTTGGCCAAGGCAGAATGAAATTAAAAATGAGTCTCTAATTTGTATTATTTAGAGTTGTGCATTTAAGAGTCGAAATACATATAATTAAATAAAATAAGACTTGACAGTAATTTCATGTCTTATATTTAATTGGGACATTGTATGGTGAAAGGATTGAATTGTACGGTAACTATTTACTCAAAGGTTCTTTTATGATTAATGTTAAAATTTATATTATCTGAAAAGTTGTTAATCGCTAAGGAGGCTTATCCCTATTGTAGAATAAATATTATTTATTTAAATAAATTAATAGTTTAATTTATTTATTTAAATAAGATTAGAATTGTTCTAATTGATGTATTCACAACCGGTTTAATATGGAGAACCTAAAGGGTCACACCATAAAAGAAAGAATAATTATTTAAGAAGCTAATGACATAATTGTAATAATACGTTAAGTATATTTAATTTAATCTATGGTGATAGAATAAATTAAATAGCTTAATATTTATTATTTAATATTTTGGAAATATTAAATATAAATTAATAAGAGGAGTCTTATTATTATTATTACTATTATTATTATTTAATTCCTAAAAGAGTTTGAGAATTAATTAATAAAAGTACTCTCATATATCCTAATAAGATTAGGAGACTAATTAATTAAAAGAGTTTAATTAATTAATCCTAATAAGATTAGGAGCCTAATTAATTAAAGTAGTTTAATTAATTAAAATAAAGCCCAATTTCTTAATTGTTATGGAGGGTTGCCCACATCTATAAATAAGAGGAGTCTTATTATGGGTGATAGAATGTGTGTGTTGCTGTTGACTTTTTGACAACATACGTAATTCCAATAGTTGGAGAGTACGCTCCTTTTCTATGAGAGATAGAAAAACTAGAGTTTTACCAAACACCTATCTTCTTGAATCTTTAATCTTTCTTGGTGGATCACCTCTAGAGGCCAAACACTTGGGTGGCTAACGTTGATAAAAGAATGAACCAAATCCGGTGGATTCAAGTTGAACGCGAAAAGGATTAAAGGTGAACTTGTACCTGAGGAAACTCGAATCTTCAAGGGTATGATTCTTGTTCTTCATATCTTTTCATTTAATTAATAATTGTGCATAAATGATGATCCGGGTATATGGTTTGTAAAATTTTAAACTTTGATTTTTACACGTTTCCGCTTATTTTGTGCAATTTGATTGCTTTCATGAATATTACAAACCTAACAGTGGCATCAGAGCCAATCCTTTATGCGAATTATTAATTGTTTTAATTTGATATGTATATTGATATATGTTTAGAACAATTTAATTGGGCATAATTAGTTGTATAAAATAAAAAAAAACAAAAAAAAACCACCCATTCGAGTAACCATATATATTTAATATCACTTCGCATTCACGATTTGCTAGTTGCTTCAATGATTCGTTTGGTTATATATATATATATATATATATATATATATATATATATATATATTATTAATAATAATTTTATAATTAAAACAAAAGTTTATTTTAATTTTAAAATAAAAGGTTTATTTTAATTTGAAATTTGAAATTTCATGCTAACTAATTAGAGTTGGAATTGGATTCCATGATAACTAATTGGAGTTGAAATTAGATTCCATGTTTCCTTAAATAAAAGAGTTTATTTAGATATGAAATAAGATTTCATGTTATTCAAAATAAAAGAGTTTATTTGTGAATAGGAAAGAGAATCCTAATTTTCTTAAATAAAGGAGTTTATTTAGATATGAAATAAGATTTCATATTATTCAAAATAAAGGAGTTTATTTGTGAATAGGAAAGTTAATCCGTGTTTTCTTTAATAAAAGAGTTTTATTATTATTTTTTTCTTGGAATTGGATTCCATAATTAATTAAAATAAAGGAGTTTATTTTGATTAAAGATTTTGATTAAAATAAAATAGTTTATTTTATTCAAAATTGTATAAATTAAAATAAAAGAGGTTTATTTTGATTTAAATTTGAATTAAAATAAAAGAGTTTATTTTGATTCAAAATTAGATTTTATACTAAACTAAATTTGCTCATTAAATGATATCAATATATATATTGAATGTTTATTATTCATGAGATGAATGTTATTTATTGATGCATATGGTAATATGCATGATAATAAATGTGATTGATTATGGACTATTGACCAATGTTATTGGATTTTATTTTAGTTGGATGCATGAATGTATGAGTTTTATTAAATGGGGTCTGCGTACCTCGTCTTCTCTAATTTTTCTTAATGTAAATTTTATCTCCCTCCTATGTACTTCCCCTTGACTGCTGATCAAAGTTTCTATTTATTTTAAATAGTTTTGTAATAGAAATAGTTAGAATTAAATTTTGAAGAATTGGAAAGCAAGGAGCAAGGAGCGCTTGAAGACCCGTTTGTAATGAAGCCCGGGTTTAAATGTAATAGTTATATTTAAATATTAATTCTTGCACCCCTAAGTTTGACCTTTTGATTCACTTGGTGGCTCTAGTGAACCAAACTAGAATAAAATCCATAATCAATTCGGGTAGAATATAGTATTCTATATGTGTATGCTTATACTATATATATTATATATTATGTAAACATGCTTCGCATGTTCATTAATATGACGCGTATTTTATATATATATGTGCATGCGCGCTAAACAAGATGAGACAAATTAATAACAAACCCCTCAAATATTTTATATTAAGTTATAACGTTCAAAGATATTTGGAATATCAAACGTCGCCTTCTAGCATGGTAAAACAATAGAGTATTAAATATTTAATATGAGTTTGTTGTGCACACACAAGGCAAGTATTAAATATTTAAGATGTTGTTTTATCACATTTAATACTTATAAATAGACTGAACAATGCTGCTTTGTTGTGCACACACAAGGAAAATATTTTTCTTTTGAATATATGGAGTGCTAGGTATGACTTAACTTAGATCATTTTAGTTCGGATGTGCACACACTTGACCATTATGATCTAAGAGACAAAATACAAGGAGTTGCATAGTTGATGTAATTGACAAGAGTTGTCTACCTATTTATTTATATATGGTTTGTTGTGCACACACAAGGCTATATACATTTAAAATGGGATCCTTATTCTCACTAGCATATCTTTAATTAGATATTACCGAACAATATAAGTTGAGGGTAATATAGTTTAAAGAAAATAGTGGGAGATACCAATTTAAAACAAGACCTAATTTATTTTGGTAATTAATAAAAGAATGTATGCTAAAATATTGTTAATTACAAATTTATTTACAGAATTTTACAATGTCTAAAATTACTATCACTGCGAAACATATTAGATGTTAATTAACCGGACCGAATTAAACGGATTGGTTAAAAAAATTGAGAATAGTTCTCACGGATGAAAAGCTATCTTATGTCCTTAATACACTTATTCCTGCAATGGTTGCAGACAATGCCTCTGAGGAAGATATTGCTACTTTTAGAAAATGGCAAGATGATGCACAGTTGGCTCAATGTATCATGCTCGCATCCATGAGTAACGAGCTTCAGCGTCAGCATGAAACTATGGATGCTCCTATTATATTCCTGCACATCAAGTAGTTGATGGTGAGGAAAGTAAGACTAATAGATATCAGATATCTAAAGAGTTCTTCCGATCTTGAATGACCGATGACACTACAGTATAGATAAAAGTCCTTAACATGATCAATTTGATTGAACAATTAGGACAACAGGTTTTGTCATGGATGGAGAATTGAGCCAAGATTTGATCTTGCACTCACTCCCAGACTCCTTTCACAATTATTGTGAATTTTTCATATGAGCAAGCTAGATATCAGCCTCGCTGATTTGCTTAACATGTTGAAAAATATTGAGAGTCACTTTCCAACCAAGAAAGACAAGGTTTTACTGGTAGGGGTCAAATGATCTTCTAAAAAGAAGAACGATTCAAAGAAGGTAAATAGAAAGGCAAAAACAAAGGATAATAAGAACAAAACTGATACGGATAGCAAAGGAGTTTGCTTCCACTGCAATAAGCCAGGACACTAGAAAAGAAACTGCGAGAAACATCTTGCAGAGCTAACCAGAAGAAGCTGAGTGAAGTTTCAGTTACAAATATAATTTTGTTCATGATTTAAAATAAAATTTTCTTTAAGTCAAAGTTCTACTTGAGTATTGGATATCGGCTTTGGTTATCATAAATATAGATTTATGAAGGGACCAAACAGAAGTAGAAAGCTAAACAAAGATAAGTAATCCTATGTGTGGGAAATGAAGCAAATGTTGATGCATTAGCCATAAAAACTTATAGTTTAGCATTACCTACGGGCAAACCTATTAAGTCAATAAGTTGTTATTGTGTTCCAGTTCTCGTTGGAAACATTATTTTCATTTTATTGTTGGACAATAAAATCTTTGGTATTATATTTAAGAACAATTGTTGTTCTATTTATAATAATAATGTTTTGTATAGAACTGAAATATTACTTAATGGATTTTGTATACTTGACTTACGTGAAAATAATTTTGCATATTGAACACATTAGTATAAGAAAAGGAGATGATAATTCAAAGAGTTGAATGTGTGTATTTGCTGAAATACAAGTGTAAATTATTTGAAAGGTTCAAAGAATTCATAAGTGAAACAAATTGACAAAGTATTAAGATTCTATGATTAGATCAAGGAATAAATACTCGTGCTATAAGTTTCTAGATCATCTCAAATGGTTTTCTCATAATGGACGCCTCCTGATACACAATAACTGATTGATGCATCTAAAAGGAAAAAACATACCTTGTTGGACATGATGCGGTCCATAATGATTTTACTGACATTCCAGTATCCTTCTGGGGTCATGTCCTAGAAATGGCTACATATCTACAAAAGGTAACCTCAAAATCCGGCCCGAAGACTCCATAAAAGTTATGAACAGGGAGGATTCCTAATCTTAAGTATGTTAAGATAAGGGGTTGTCCAACTTATGTGAAGAGGTTTCAAAAGGATAAGTTTGGGACAAAATTTGACAAGTACAGATTTGTGGGACATCCTAAAGTAAGTTTAGGGTATATATTCTATAATCCTACTTTGCAGAAGTTGTTTGTTGCGAAAAACACAATGCCTTCTAAGATAAAGATGTTTATCATTGAAGGGGCTAGTGGAAGGATAATAAATCTTGAAGAGTTCAAGAACCACAAAATACTATAAGTTAAATAAGAGGAACCTGTAGATAGACCTATTGTACCACAACCGAATCGTAAATCTGAAATAGTACCGAAGATACCTGGGAGGTATGGATTCATCATAGATGATGATGATGAGGTACATATCATAGAAGATGATGATCCAGTTACATACGATGAGGTAAGAGCTGTAGACACTTAGAGAAATGGATTGAAGCAAGCTTCTCAAATATGGAACATTCATTTTGATGAGACAATCAAAAAGTTTTATTTTATCAAAAATAAGAATGAACCTAGTGTGTACAAAAGGGTCAGCAGAAGCACTGTGACATTCTTAATATTATATGTTGATATACCATGGGTAAGGAATGACATACTAATGCTACAATCAGTAAAGATAAAGTTGTCTAAATATTCCTCCATGAATGACTTGGAAAGAGTATCATAATTGGGGATACAAATCTATATAGATAGATTTAAGAGGATATTCGACTTAACCCAAGGAACGTATATTCTTTTGATGTCGAAGTCGTTTAGCATGACAAACTCCAAGAGTTGTCTCATGTTGATGAGTCATGGAGTGTATCTCTCTTAATAGTCCCCATAGACTCGTAAAAGAGAGATCGCATGAGTAATTATCATGTATGCAATGAAATGTATGGGACATGATGTTGATCAGTCATATTCTGGAGAAGATCAATGTAAGACAGTGAAAAACATCTTAAAGAATTTAATCGGCACTAAGGATGTGATTAAAATTTATGGTGAGTCTAAATTAAAACTAGAAGGCTTAACAGACTCAAGTTTTTCAGATAGACCAAGACAACAGAAAATCCACTTTAAGGTAAAGTGTTACCTTTAACAGTGGTACAGTGAATTGGAAAGGTTCTAAACAGCAAAGAGTTACTGGTTTAGTGATAAAGACAAAGTATATAGCTATAAATGAAGCTGCAAGTTGATTGTTTGGATGAAAAGTTCATTACAGAACTAGGAATAGTTCCTAAGTCTCATCTTGGATCTAAACATGTGTTGTGGCACTTTCATTTGATTATAAGAATCATTGAAAGATGGGAAATCACTATAGAGATAGTGAACTCTCAAGAACAACATTACACATCCATTTACTAAAGCTTATCCAACAGCAGGATAATTGTCACTTAGAGAAGAAGGGTATGAGATACCATGACGATTGACTTTAGTGCAAGTGGGAGATTAAAAGTAGTATGCATACAAGCCAATCATATTTGATGATAAAGCATATACATTGTAACAATCTTATTCATTTATTAATAAAAATTATTAATTTATTAAAGGCTTTTAATTATCTACATGACGCTGTTTAATAATATGTGATAAACCCATAGTTTTAAGCAATGCTTTTAGAATAATGATGATGATCATTCTAATGAGATCTAAATTCTTAGAAAGCTTAAAACTAAAATAGTTCCCAATCATTAGATTACTAAATTGGGAATTAGTGAATCCAGATAGATTGGTACATACGTTGCTTGCTCATTAGATGAGGATGATTGATCTCATGATCATTTGTGTGGAGACACTAAATCAAGTATGTAGGTGCTTATTAGAGAATAAGTTCACTGAACGTGGCTCGCTAAGGAATACCTAATAGAGTTTTACTTGCCTATCAATAGGAATTCCTGTAGTAATACTACAAGTGATTTATGATCTCGATTGATAGTATGCCGAGTCTGCCCTGCCTGTAATAACCGTGAATTTTAAGTCACTATATATGTATGTACATTATTGATATTTTAAAACTTTGTGTTATATAGTGATTTAATATGTGACAACATATGTGAAGTGGTGCATGGGTTAATTAACATATATACTATAATTATGGATATATACATGTATAGATTTCATTAAAGATGAAAGATTTGTAACCTAATTACACATTAGGTGAGACAATTAAATAACCTAAGGGTTATGGTAATAAGGAAAGGTTAGTATTTAATATGTGTACTAACTTAAGTGGATAATCTTGTTATTTCAAGTGACTAATAATTTTAAACCTAATTCTTGTAAACCAAATTAAGTTATGAGCTAAAGTCACATGTATAAGTAATTAAATTTTATATGATTGGAAATGGAAACCCTAAATAATCAATTTTGGTAACATATAATAAAATTGTTAGACTATTTTTATTACATGGCCCAAAACAATTAAAGGAGAAGCCCAAAAGAAATAAAATGTAAGCCCAAACTTAGTCCACTTGATTAAGGGTATTTTAGACCTTTGATTTATCTAATTTATGCAATAAAATAAAAGCTAAATGAAGGAATTAGTGGGCATATATATAGTTGGCCACATTAGCCTTTTTAAGGCAAGAATATTAAGCTAATTAAGTTCCATAAGTAGAAGTCTTACACACAAGGACAAGTGTGTCATGCTCCCATTGGTGGAAAGCCCAATTAGCAACCTTAATGGCATGATTAAGAAGGGATAAGGCTAACCCTTTTGTCCAAAGGGCAAAAGAAACATGGAGGATATTAGCATTCCACTCCAATTCACCAACATTATAGCTATCTCATTTCATTTTCCTCCTCCACCATTCTTCTTCTTCTTCTATTTTCTCCCAACCCATCAAAGCACAAAGCTTAGCAAGAGAGAGAGAGAAAAAGTTCAGATTCTAGAGAGGGAGAGGAGTTTATTGTTCATGCATCCTAAATTCATAACCTACTTTGGAAGAATTAGAAGGAGAGCAAAGAAAACTAGGTGAGGTTCTCTTCCATTCTTTTTCTTATTCTTCTTCTATTTTGGTTTTTACCTCAAAATATTTGGGGGTTATGGTCTAATACTCAAAGTACCCTAGTTCTACATGTCTCATGTGTAGGACTAAGTATCTTGTGTATTAGAATATAGATTTAGAGGAAGGAAATGAGCATATGTTCTCCAAGGGGTGAAACCCTTGTTTTTCTTCCACTAAATCTTGTGTAACTCAAGTTTTACAACTTGGATTTGTGATCCGTCAAAGGGGGGTGCTAGATACATGAGTTATCTAGTAAATCCAAGTGGTAGAACACAAATCTAACAAGTATTAAAGCCATGGTGGCTGTTTTCCCCAAAATAGTCCACAATAGAGAATTAAAGCTTTAAACCCTAAAAAAAGCTATTGTCCCCATTTTCTTAAGGCTGTTTCAGATAGTTTCAAGTCTTTTAAAAATTTGGCAAAAATCATAGAGGCACCTTAAGAGGTTATCTACGTGTAGAAAAAAGAACGGACACGTTTCGATGTGTAGGTTGTGCGTAATGACTTTTTCCGTAAAGAACTCTTAGATATTATCACTTGAATTTCTCACAATGTATACACTGGAAAAATTCAAAAATTTTACAGTATCAAAATTTTCTGAGCAAAACTCGATTTATGAAAAATGAAGCAAGATCCGAGTGTTTTAGGCACTTTAAAAATAGTAAATCACTTTCTAAAATTCCAGAAAAATTTGGGGATCATTATTGGGTCATATACTGTCCAAATCCAGAAAAGAAGATTTTTTGGAATCAGTTTGGTATTTTTCCTAAAAATGATGAAGTTATGAATAAAAGAAAATAAATAGTTAAATGATGTCATAAATAAGAAAAATATAATTTTAATGCTTGAATACTCCTAATATATAATATTCTGACTATTTTAGGGTAATTTGGTAATTTATAATAAGAAATATTATTTATGACCTTTTATGGGTATTAAATAAGTGGTTTAATAAAGGGTGAACAATTAGAATAAATTATTAATTGGTTTAATAAATTTTTAAAATGTTATTATGATATTAATAATATTAGAATCTGATATTGTTAAGTAAATAAAAATATTAAGATTAAAACTTTATTAAAATATTATTAAATGGTTAATAATATTTGATTTAAGCATTAATAAATGATTAAAGTATTATTAAATAATTAATAATATTAAATTAAAATATTAATCTTAGATTAAAATATTATTAAAAGATTAATAATATTAGATTAAAATATTATTGGATGATTAAAATAATATTAAGTAAATAATAATATTCGAGATTAAATAAAATGTTATTAAAAATGTAATAACATTAGTAAATGAATAAAATATTATTAGATAATTAATAATATTAGTAAATGAATAAAATATTATTAAAAGGTTAATACTATTAGTAAATGAATAAAGTATTATTAATTGGTTAATGGTACTAAAGCATAAGTAAGATATTATTAAAGTAATAATATTAATGCATGATTAAAATATTATTAAGAGAATTAATAATATTAGTAAAGTATTAAAATATTATTAAGATGATTAATAGTATTAGTAAAGTATTAAAATATTATTAAGATGTTAATAATATTATTAAGCGAATAAAAGTGTTATTAATGAACTAATAATACTAAGAGGTAAATTAAATATTACAAAGATTAATAATATTAAGTGAATTAAATGTATTTGTTATTTAATAGTAACATTATCGAGGCAGGATAATATTTCTAAGAACTAAATGTAGCATATAATATCTATGTGATTACATAATCTAATGTTATGCTATGGCTAATTGAAAGATTAACTATAGGTCTCTCAAAGGAAGATAATTAAACTGTCTGGTGGATAGAATTTAATTGCGTAGCCGCATACTACAAACGAGGCAAGTTCCCTAACTCAAACTCGAGTTATTATTTTCAAAGCATGTTAGCGAATAATTATTGATGATTATTCACATCTATATTGATTATTAAGATTCACACTTGGTGCAATTGAATTCCTTTTCTATTATTATTGAAATGAGAATTAAATTAAAGTTCTTTCATTCATGAACTGTTTATGAGATAGATCAATGCTAATTGTATCAGTTAGATCAAGCATGCTTAAATTTGTTAAATCAAATGTGTTTTAAAAAGTTGTTCTTATTAAATTGATATGATAAGAACTCTTGACTGAGAAAAGGACGAATTTGATTAAGGCATGATGCTGGATTATTAAGTGTTTATGCATAAATCATGGGGGTATGAAAAGCTGATCCCCTTAAATACGAAAACTTATTAAGAGGTCTAGTTTAAATGACTAAGAACCTTGGCAAATATTCATGGTTATTTCAAAACCATTCAGTACATGTTATTCAATTATTCGAATATTCAATTGTTGATTATTAATTCATGTTCCTTCACAATCTTATACTATTGTTGAACATTGAAAGCAAAACTTCTTTCTAGTCATGATATATCTCCCTTGTATATAAACTTGCTAAGCAAATTAGTTGCTTATCATTGCTATATCATGACATTTATTTCAGTTAAGCCTGAAGGATCCAATATGAAAGACAAAGGCAAGGGCAAGATCCAAGAATAGTTTAGAATGAATGTTATTTATTATTATCTGATGGAATTTCTTATGTAAACCTTTTGTAATATGAATGGTGAGTTTAAGCTAAGGTTAAGAAGACCTTGGGACTATGTTATGAAACTTTATTATAATGAACAATGTATGTTTATTATTCCATAATAGTTATAGAATGCTTATGACGATGATAGATCGTGAGCACTGAATCTGAGGTTAGAGAACCTGGATTTGGGGGCGTTACAGTTTCTCCATAGGACTTTGACAGAATGTATAACCTTATTTCTCAATTTCTACTCTTTCCTATCCAAAATTTCTATAGGAACCTCCTCGTACGATAAGTCATTCTTGACTTGAATCGGCTCGAAGGATATCACATGCTTGTAATTCGGCTTGTACGGACATAACAATGACACATGAAACACATTATGAATATGTTCCAGTTCAGGAGGTAGAGCTACCTCGAACGCCACTTCCCCTATCTTCTTCAGTTTTTCGAACGGTCCAATAAACCTTGGACTCAGCTTACCTTTCTTCCCAAATCTTATCTTCCCCTTCCAAGGAGATACCTTCAGAAATGCATAGATTACCACTTCAAAATCTCTTTTTTTGTGATGAATATCTGCGTACTTCTTTTGTCGATCTTGAGCTGCTACTAGTTGAGCTCTTATCACTTTGATGATCTCCACAGTCTGCTGCACCAATTCTGGCCCTAACAATCTTCTTTCACCTACCTCGTCCCACATAAGGGCGTTCTGCACTTTCTCCCATACAGGGCTTCATATGGCGGCATTCTAATGTTTGCATGATAACTATTGTTATACGCAAACTCCACCAATGGAAGATGATCTTCCCAGCTTCCCTTGAAATCTATCACACAGGCTCTGATCATGTCTTCTAATGTTTGATTCGTTCTCTCGCTTTGCCCATCTGTTTATGGATGATACGCAGTACTCAACCTTAATTTTGTCCCCATTCTTTCTTGAAGACTCCTCTAAAAGTTTAACGTGAAGCACAGATCTCTATTAGACTCGATTAATACTGGCACTCCATATCTCGAAATTATCTCCTTGATATACAACTTGGCTAACTGATCCAAAGTATACCTGATCTTGATCATTAAAAAGTGTGCTAACTTTGTAAGACGGTCGACAATCACCCATATAGCGTCATAACCCTTCTGTGTCGCTGGAAGTCCTATCACAAAATCCATCGTGACGTGCTCCCTTTTCCATTCTGGAATTTCCAACGACTGTAATAGTCCACTTGGTCGTTGATGCTCTGCCTTGACTCTTTGACAAGTTAAACAGCGGCTAACGTATTCAATAACCTCTGTCTTCATGTTTGGCCACCAATAATGTTGACACAAATCTTGATACATCTTCGTGCTTCCTGGGTGTATAGAGTATCTTGTATTGTGCACTTCTTGTAAAATCTCTTCTCGTAACTCTAGAACTGCAGGTACCCATACTCGTCCTTCAAATCTCAGCAATTTAGTGCCGTCGATCTTATACTTCAGCTCTTCGCCTTCATCTAACCGCTTCTTTATGTTACCGCATTCTTCATCATTTTCTTGTGAATCTTTTACCTTTTCCAATAAAGTCGGACTTGCTTCCATTTCTATTACTTTATCCAAATCCTTCGGATTTTTTTACCTCCAACTCCATTTTCTCTATTTCTCTTACTAATTCTTCCTGTTCTGTTAATACAAATAATTTTTCTAGGCTCTTCCTGCTTAAAGCATTTGCCACTACATTAGCCTTTCCCGGATGATATAGAATATCACAATCATAGTCCTTGATCAATTCTAACCATCTCCTCTGCCTCATATTTAATTCCTTCTGTGTTAAGATGTACTTCAGACTCTTGTGATCTGTGTATATCTCACACTTTTTTCCGTAGAGATAATGTCTCCAAATCTTAAGGGCAAATACTACCGCAGCCAATTCAAGGTCATGGGTAAGGTATCCCTTCTCATAGTCTTTTAACTATCGTTACGCATACGCAATGACTTTACCATTTTGCATTAATACGCAACCTAGTGCTCTGTGTGATGCTTAGCTATACACTATAAAACCTCCCGTATTATCTGGTAAAGATAACACAGGTGCTTCACTTAATCTTTTCTTCAATTCCTAAAAACTCTGTTCACACTTCTCTATCCACACATACTTAACAGGCTTCCTCATCAGATTAGTTAATGGTGTCGCTATCTTCAAGAAATCCTGAATAAACCTTTGGTAATATCCTGCCAATCCCAAGAAACTTTTAATCTCTGTCTGTGTCTTCGGTTCTTCCCAAATTTTCACCGCTTCTACTTTAGCTGGATCAATATAAATTCCCTCGTTGTCGATAACATGTCCCAAAAATTGAACTCTCTTCAACCAGAACTCACACTTTGAATATTTTGCATATACCTTCTCCCTTCTCAACGTTTCCAACACCATCCGTAGATGTTCAGTATGCTCCTCTTCAGTCTTTGAATACACAAAAATGTCGTCAATGAACACCACCACAAATTTATCCAAATACGGTTTAAATACTCTGTTCATCAAGTCCATAAAAGCTACTGGCGCAGTCGTCAGTCCAAACGACATCACTAAGAACTTATAATGACCGTAACGAGTTCTAAATGTTGTCTTTGGTACATCCTATGTTCTCACCTTCAACTGATGATAACCAGTTCTCAGGTCAATCTTCGAAAAACATCTCGCTCCCTTAAGTTGATCAAACAGATCGTTTATTCTTGGTAACAGATGCTTATTCTTGATTGTCACCTTATTTAGTTCTCTATAATCCATATATAATCTCATCGAACCATCTTTCTTCTTTACAAACAACACTCGTGCTCCCCACGGAGATACACTAGGTTGAATGTACTTCTTATCCAATAACTCTTGTAGCTGGATCATCAACTCTTTCATTTCTACTGGAGCCATTCGATACGGCACTTTCGATATCGGCGTTGTCCTCGGTACTAAATCAATCACAAACTCTATTTCTCTGTCTGGAGGAAGTCCCAGAAGTTCTTCTGGAAAGACATCCCCAAACTCATTGACTACAGGTATCTGTCCCATGTCCGAATTCATCATCCGTGTATCCACTACATGAGCCAAATAACCTTCACACCCTTTTCATAGCATTATCTTGGCCTGCATCATCGTCAGACAACTCGTTTGTCTTGGCGACTTGCTACCATAAAATACAACCTTAGACTTATTCGGTGTTTTAAGGCGTATACTCTTCTTTTGACAGTCTATAACTGCCTCATGGTTAAACAACCAATCCATCCCTAAGATAACATCAAATTCTCCTAAGCATATCGGAATCAAATTCACGCTTAACTTATGTCCCCTTATTTCCACACAACAGTTGTTATGGATAAACTCTACAGGGATCACTTCTTTGTTTGCAACTTCTATATTCATTGGGTTCTTTAACTTTTCACATGGTAAGTTTAATCTTTTAGCAAATTCATCAGACACAAATGAACAAGTAGCTCCCGAATCAAATAATACGTAAGCATTTATATCATTGATCGGAATAATACCTGACACCACCTCCTTTGATGCAACTGTGTCTTGCACAGTCATATTGAACGTTCGGGGGCTTGCTCTGCTGCGTTGGCCCTCTAATAGTTAACTTTGTAGAATTGCTCTTTTTTCCACTTCCTCCATCTGTATTCTTCTTCAATGGACAATCCTTGAATCGATGCCCTGTTCCTCCACAAGAAAAACAACCACCTTTCTTCGGCTTAAGACAATTTGGTGAAATATGTCCTTCCTGACCACAATTATAACAGACATTTTTTCCTTTCATACACTCTCCTGAATGATTCTTTCCACACTTTGAACACGCTGACTTCTTCTGCTAAGTATTTCCTTGTTGCATTCCTGATTCATTGCCACTGTTGTTCCACTTGCGTTTCTTGTTGTTACTGCCACCACTGCTGGCACCCTGATTTCCACCTTCCATCTTCTTCTTATTTTTTTCTCTATTATACTTGGACACCACTTCACTACCACCTTCTGCAATGATAGCCTTTTCCAACAACTTTGAAAATGTATTAATTTGCAAAACTGCCACTTTATTGTATATCCAAGGCTTCAATCCATTCTCAAATCTACGCGCCTTTCTTGCCTCTGTGTCCACCTGATGTGGTGCAGATCTTGCTAGCTCGTTGAATTTGGCTGCGTATTCTAAAATTGTCATGTTCTCTTACTTCAATTCAAGAAATTTCACTTCCATTATGGCTTGCATGCTCGACGAGAAATAATTCTCGAAGAACAACTCCTTAAACCTTGTT
Source organism: Panax notoginseng (assembly GCA_016801055.1). NCBI lineage: Eukaryota > Viridiplantae > Streptophyta > Magnoliopsida > Apiales > Araliaceae > Panax > Panax notoginseng. Next base: position 130,318,337 of record CM029013.1, on the reverse strand, counting down.
CAAGTTACCACTGCTGTTCCGGCTCTCGCCCGGTTTGATTCCCACCAATAATTAGCTTCACCTTTCATTAAATAGGTAGCAAAAGCTGTCTTTTGCCCCTCTGCGACTCTAGCAACCACAAATGCTTTTTCCATCTCTTTCACCCAGGTCTGAGCTTCAATAGGGTCTGTGGTTCCCTTAAATTCTGGTGGTCCAACTACTTTAAAGTCTTTAAAATTCGCCAATCCAACATCTGGCCTACCTCTAGCTACTGGTGCTCGATTTTTCATAGCCTGAGCTAATATATCAACAAAGTTATACATTGGGTCTACCTGACCTTCTTCATTATTTACAAATCTTTCCTCCCACTGGTTACGATTTTGACGTCTTGGCGGCATTAGCTGATTAAAAAAAACCTTAATTTATTACATCGAGTTTAATTATATGATATATCTTCTAAGTGTTTAAAATATAACATGTAATTTAAACTCTAACAATCATATTATCATAATGTTATATTAACGAATTCAACCTGCTGAATTGACTAATTCAGCTTGCTGAATTAACTAATTCAGCTTACTAAATTCACATATTCAGCTTGCTGAATTAACATATTCGATTTACTGAATTTTCAAATAGATAGCTTCTCATTTTAATTCTTAATACTTTTCTATTTGATCAAACAAGTAATTATAATACTGCATTTATATTCATATACCAAATTTTTTAGTGTCGTACACATGCCTGGCATATTTTTATAAATGCTAACTATCCCATTCTTAACATCCAGAGATGGGATCTATCAAAAGACATACTCCCCTACACACCTAATATGGGGATACATCATTTCTACATACTACCTCGCAAAGTCTGAGGTTTACATCAAGCATAAAACCCTAATAAACAAAAGGGGTTCTACTGCATCTATATACAATAGAAAGCTATTGAACTATCACTGCGCATTTGGAGAGGGTGTGCCTGCATGCTCCTGCTCTGGTGGAATAAGTCCATCCATAAGTCGACGTCTAACAGATCAACTCAACTCGCCTATCTCGAGGTATGACCTCCTTTCTCCTACTTGGGGACCAGTATATGCTGCATCTAAAGCCTGTCCCATGGACTCCATCCTTACCCATCCAGCCTCCGCCTCAACCTCTAACTGATCCACTCTTCTCGTTGCTCGTACCCAGGCATCCTCAACTCGGATCCTGTCAGCGATCTCTAAGTCAAACCTCAGGTGAAACGCCTGATGCTCAACACTCAATACCGCAAACTTATTCTTCTCTTGTTCTAGTATCTCCCTCAGCTCAGCGTTCATGGCAACCATATGCGTAGGCAAGGTCATCTGGTCCTGGAACTGTATCTTCATCTCAGCAAGCTCGTTCTGAGCTTGATATGTCAGCTCTTTGTATTGAGTTTCAGTAAACTGATGAGTGGCATTCTCCTGCTCTAACTCTGTCACTCTATTCTCTAACGCCATGTTCTCTTCTAACAAATCCTCTATCACATCCTCGTCACGCTCGTCACTATCAATATGATCCTCTACCGGATCTATCGGCTCTTGCTTCACTGTATGGCTACCTTGTCCTTCCTTAGACATCCTATAACCAAACAAACACAACATCAGTATCATAATAAAATATATTCATTGATAAAATGAAATAATATTTTATTATGTACAAGCTATACTAGATGAATCTCCACAATCCACCTCTTAGCATACTCTATACGAGTTTTCCTCTAAGGTTATAACCTAGGTTTCACATTCTAAAGTTTATAACCTACGGCTTTGATACCAATCTGTGACGCCCCCAAATCCAAGTTCTCAAACTCCGGGTTTGGTGCTCATAATCCATCATCATCATAAGCATTCTATAAACTATTGCGGAATAATAAATATATATTTTTCATTATAATAAAGTCTTTTAACATTATCCCAATATCTATTAACCTTAACTTATACATACCTTAATTAGGTTACCTTTGTAACACAAAAGGTTTACATTACCAATGTACATAATATAATATAATACATAAACATTCTCCTTATCTATTCCTGCACTTTTCCTTTGCCTTTGTCCCTCTTGGACGTCTCTGGCATGACTGAAATAAATGTCATAATATTGCAAGGGTAAGCAACAAATTTACTTAGCAAGTTTAAGTACGAAGAAGATATATCATGATTAGCAATAAATTTATTGTTCAATGTTCAACAATAGAAATTAATTGTGAAAGAACATGAATTAAGTCTTGATAACTGAATATTCGAATAGTTGAATAACAAATGCTGAGTGGTCATAGTGACCATGAACATATGCTAAGGTTGTCAGTATTTAAACTGGTCCTTTTAATAAGTTTTGGTAATCAAGGGGATCAACCTTTCATACCCGGTGTATTATGCATAAACACTTAATGTACGAGCAATAATTATTTTTCAATAATGCTTTAATCAAATTGTACTTTTTCTCAGTCTTGAGTCCTTACCAAGTCAATTGGTGAAGAACAGCTTTTAACAACATATTTGATTTAACAAATTTAAACATACTTGATCTAGCTGATACAATGAACATAGATCCATATCTTAAATAGTTCATGAATAAAAGAACTTTAACTAATTCACAGTTCAATAATAATAGAACTGAAATTTAATTGCACCGAGTGCGAGTATCAATAATCAATATAGATGTGAATAATCAACAATAATTATTCACTAACATGCTTTGAAATTAATAACTTAAGTTTAAGTTAGAGAACTTGCCTCGACTATGATCTACTACTACATAATTTAATTTAATCTCTTTATTGTAAAGACCTATCATTGTTAAGATTGATCTTAAAATTAACATATCATACTTTATATCATAATACAATTACTCTATCAACAATTTAGTTAACACTTAACCACATAATCAATTACCTGAAAACATCTTTATTATTATCATTCTTTGATAATATTTTAATTACTTTTTTCATATACCTTATGATTTAACACTTAATCTTTTCTTTTATTAGCTCTTCCTTATAATCTAGTAAGCTGAATACTAACATCGTAGTCTAGATTATACAAACATGCAATCCAGCCACCTGGATTAGCTAATCTAGCAAACTGGATTCAACAAACTTCCAATCCAGCAAGTCTGGATTATAAATCCTTCAATCCAGCAAGCCTGGATTCTAAATCCTTTAATCCAACAAGCTTGGATTCTAAATCCTTTAATCCAGTAAACTGGAGTCAACTATTTTTCAATCCAGCCAGCTGGATTCCATATCTTCTTTAACGAAAATACCAAATCAGTTTATTGTTTTTCTATCTTTTGGCCATACTTATATACATGTATTTTGTGAGATCCCGAATTTTATAAACTAAAAGTATTCAATTTTTCTATTTTGGTAAATAGTTAAATTGATAAAAGTTTAAAGTTAAGGGTAATATGTGAATTTTTTTTTTGCAAAGTAAGCAAGTTGATATAAAATATTCGTTGTGTCGGGGAATATTCGATTAGTCGGGGAATATTCTTTTTATCAGGAAATATCTGTACAACGGTACAATCATTGGTGGACCCCACAACGGAATTATTGTCAGATTGAGAAAACGACAAAAATATTTTTATGAAAATAACGGCGGAAGTTTTACCGTTAACTGTTGAAACACCCGGTGTTAAAATACGTGTGGTTGCATAGTAGCACACAGTATTGATTATTGATGCTTACGTGAGAAGTCACTCAGTTTTGTTTTATTAGTATTATTAATGTAATAAAACAAAAAAGCTTTTTATATAAAACATAATATTTTTATAAAGTTATTCGTTTTATTGGACTATAAATAGAATATATAATATTCTATTATGCATAGTGTTTTGTATAGTAATATCTTTTTATATAAAACAGAATACTTTTATAAAGTTATTTGTTTTATTAGACAATAATTAGAATATATTATATTTTATTATGCATAGTGTTGTATAGTGCCTGCATAGTATTTTGCATAGTAAAATCTTTTTATATAAAACAGAATACTTTTATAAAGTTATTCGTTTTATTAGATTATAAATAGAATATATTATATTTTATTTAAAAGATTTTACTTTAAATATGGACCGTCCGATTAAAAGTAAATCAATCTGGACCGTTCATGAATTAGTTACTATGCAGTCCATTCTTCTATAAATAGAAGCTCATTCCTTCATTATTTATTACGAATTCACTGAAACTCTAGAGAAAGAAACTATAGAGAGAGTTTTTCTTTTATAATCTTGAGCGTATTTCTTTAGAGTTTAAGAAAGCTTTGAGCATAGTGCAAGTTTTCTTCGTGTATATCCTCGCCCTAGCAGTCGAAATACTCTTCTTTTATGGTAAGAGATATTATTTGTTGTACTCGTAAGGGGTATTCTTTATTTCTTATTCATGAAGAGAACTTCTGTTATTCCATTCTTTATTATTCTGTTGGAATAACCTGTATACGCGGGCTACCCTATACTTGGTAAAATTTTTCTATTATTCCATTTTTATTATTCTGTTGGAACATCCTGTCTGTGGGTTTTACGCTGGGCCTAGTTCTGTCTTTATTATTCTGTTGGAATATCCTGTCTGTGCATTTTACGCCAGATCTGGTTCCGTCTTTATTATTCTGTTGGAATATCCTATCTGTGCATTTTACGCCGAACCTGGTTCCGTCTTTATTATTCTGTTGGAACATCCTCTCGGTGCGAATTTCTCTTGACCTGGTTCCATTATTTATTATTCTGTTTGGAATAACCTGTCTGTGCAGTCTATCGCACGCATGGTGAATCCTCCAGTTATTCCATTCTTTATTATTCTGTTGGAATAACCTGTCTATGTGGATTATCACATGTATGGTGAATGATCCTTTATATTCATTCCTTATTAAATTATGGAAATGATCTGTCTAAGTGGATTACCGCATGACGGAGAAAATCTATTTGCAATTTCATATATTCTATTATACTCAGTTGGTTAAAGTTTTGGCTTCTATACTCCATGAAATTAGTGGAATATCCTTGATATTTGTGCTTTATCCAGTATCTTTTCATGAAAATATTCTTCTGATCATTCTTGATTTTTTACTCCACAAAGCAGTATCATGTTGACAATTTGGACGTTATTGGTTCCTAGATAAATTAATTCTTGAACTTGTTTTATTGAATTATTATGTCATTGTCATCATCCTCATGTTTATATTATGTTGAAAGTCATCTGTGGCCTGTAGTGCATAGATGGACTTGGTATGATTATGACCAGGGATTATTCGGAATAATCATGATCATAATGTTACAAATGATGTGGAAACAATCCTCAATTGGCCCGTAGTGCATTGATGGACAGTTTTTGGTATGATTATGGCTATGGATTCTCTTCGGCCAAGGGTGCAAAGATGAATTATTTTATGGCATGATCAAGACCGTTGATGAAAACACGATTATCTTTGGCCTATAGTGCATGGATAATTGTGGTCGTGACACTAAGGAATATCCTTGGCCGTAGTGCAGGGATGATTCGATGATGTGGATTAATTATTGAGCCGAGTCTCAGCGATGAAATATTAATTCATGGATGTGATAATAATGAATATCTTTGGCCGTAGTGCATGGATAATTCATGGATGTGATACTAACGAATATCCTTGGCCGTAGTGCATGGATAATTCGATGATGTGGATTATTTCTTAAGTTGAGTCTCAACGATAAAATATTAGTTATACACTTTTAATTTGTAAAAGATAGTAGACATCATGCTCTACTTGACTCTTCTAAAATACAGTTTTGTGTCTTTGGCTTGTAGTGCAGAGATGAATTGTTAATGAATATCTTTGGCCATAGTGAAAAGATGAATTTATTAGTATGATTATGAGCAGGAATTGTGATTTAGTATAACCATGATTTTTAATGTTTCAGGTGAAGCTAGGTAATGAAAATTATCTTCGTCCTGGGTACGAAGAGGAATTTAGAATCACAATTATGATTATGAGTTATTCATATGATTGTGGATAGGAATTGTTGATTGATGTTACATGGATAAAACATTATTGGTGGACTTTTAACATGGAGAAGATAATAGACCTGATGGTCTATTTGACTCTTCTAATGAATTGCTCGTTTCGCTGCAACTATGGTTGAAAACTTTTATCATCTACCATATGTTCTAAATCTCTGATTTTAATGATGAAGGCTATTGATGGTGTAAATTAGCTTTAGTCATTATTTTCTTTACTGGGCTAGTTGTGCTCACCCTTTCTGCTTTACAATTCCTTTCAGGAAATAAGACTGTTGCCGGGTCGAGTGGGAATAACAGGGGAATAGAACGGTGGTCTCTAGCTGCGGAGGTTTTCCCTAAACAGTATAGAAAAGTGTGTTGTATTCTATACATCATTTAGTAGTTATATTTGGTGAATCAAATAGGGCGAGGCAAACCCAACTTTGGAAGGGTGTTTTGCCACTATCATACAAGATGCCTAATGACATACAACCTCGTGTTCTCATAAGACATGGTTGTGCACATCCACATGCTGAATATATCTACGAGCACTACCTATATGATCTTGGAGTTTATTTGAAGTATAATTTTCACTTGGAGACAACAGAGATATTTATATGTCAAGAGAAGACTCACCATTGAAAAGAAGATGATAGTAATCTTCTTGTTTTTCTTTGGAGAATTTTGGGTCAACCAAGGATAATTCTGTGGACATATGATATCTATCATAACCTAGACGTATGACCTCCCATGTACGAAGGTTTCGTTGAGCACTTCCCAAAGATTTTAATTTTTAAAAACAGTTTTTGACTATACTTTTATGTAAAGTATTATTGTAAGGTTGTGGTCGAGGTACCATGAGAGTTACATACATTTGTATTAAAACTCGTAGTTAACTGTGGTCGTATTCAATACGACAGCTCAACAGTTGTATAAATGAAGTTGTATTTGAATTTTGTACCATGTATCTGGCGACTCAGAATGGGTGATGTATACCTAATTTTGGGGGCGTCACAGTTGGTATCAGAGCTTAGGGATATGGTCGTTGGCGGAGATAAGAGTCTAGAACTAGTAGGGGACAGACGAGTTATATACTTCGCTAGTGTGTGACTTACCTAAGCTGAAATTGTTTACTTGATAAGTTGACAAAATATGATATGTCAATTAACCTTTGTTTTAAAGCTATATTCTAGAATGAAATCTGAAATGCAGGAGATGAGAAATGGGAAAATCATGATAGCGAGGAAATTACCGGAAAGGTACAATCTGAAAAGAAAGCAAGGTATTCTCATCTCTTCGAATATCAGGTACGTACGTAAATTTCGAGGGCAAAATTTCACAAGGAGGGGTGATTGTGAGACCCCGAATTTTATGAAATAAAAGTATTCAATTTTTCTATTTTAGTAAATAGTTAAATTGATAAAAGTTTAAACTTAAGGGTAATATGTGAATTTTTTTTTGTGCAAAGTAAGCAAGTTGATATAAAATATTCGTTGTGTCGGGGAATATTCGATTAGTCGGGAAATATTCTTTTTATCGGGAAATATCCGTACTACGGTACAATCATTGCTGGACCCCACAACGAAATTATTGTCGAATTGAGAAAACGACAAAAATATTTATATGAAAATAACGGCGGAAGTTTTACCGTTAACTGTTGAAACACCCGGTGTTAAAATATGCGTGGTTGCGTAATAGCACACGGTATTGATTATTGATGCTTACGTGAGAAGTCATTCAGTTTTGTTTTATTAGTATTATTAATGTAATAAAACAGAAAAGTTTTTTATATAAAACAGAATACTTTTATAAAGTTATTCATTTTATTAGACTATAAATAGAATATATAATATTCTATTATGCATAGTATTTTGCATAGTAATATCTTTTTATATAAAACAGAATATTTTTATAAAGTTATTTGTTTTATTAGACAATAATTAGAATATATTATATTTTATCATGCATAGTGTTGTATAGTGTTTTGCATAGTAAAATCTTTTTATATAAAACAGAATACTTTTATAAAGTTATTCGTTTTATTAGATTATAAATAGAATATATTATATTTTATTTAAAAGATTTTACTTTAAATATGGACCGTCCGATTAAAAGTAAATCAATCTGGACCGTTCATGAATTAGTTACTATGTAGTCCATTCTTCTATAAATAGAAGCTCATTCTTTCATTGTTTCTTACGAATTCACTGAAACTCTAGAGAAAGAAACTATAGAGAGAGTTTTTCTTTTATAATCTTGAGCGTATTTCTTAGAGTTTAAGAAAGCTTTGAGCATAGTGCAAGTTTTCTTCGAGTATATCATCGCCCTACCAGTTAGAATACTCTTCTTTTACGGTAAGGGATATTATTTGTTGTACTCGTAAGGGGTATTCTTTCTTTCTTACTCATGAAGAGAACTTCTGTTATTCCATTCTTTATTATTCTGTTAGAATAACCTGTATACGCAGGCTACCCAATACTTGGTGAAATTCTTCTATTATTCCATTTTTATTATTCTGTTGGATCATCCTGTCTGTGTGTTTTACGCCGGACCTGGTCCCGTCATTATTATTCTGTTAGAATATCATGTCTGTGCGTTTTACGTCGGACCTAGTTTCGCCATTATTATTCTGTTGGAATATCCTGTCTGTACGTTTTACGCCGGAATTGGTTTTGTTTTTATTATTCTGTTAGAATATCATGTCTGTGCGTTTTACGCCGGACCTGGTTCCGTCTTTATTATTCTGTTGGAACATCCTGTCGGTGCAAATTTTGCCTGACCTGGATCCACTATTTATTATTCTGTTGGGAATAACCTGTCTGTGCAGTCTATCGCACACATGGTGAATCCTCCTATTATTCCATTGTTTATTATTCTGTTGGAATAACCTGACTATATGGATTATCACATGCATGGTGAATGATCCTTTGTATTCATTTCTTATTAAATTGTGAAAATGATCTGTCTAAGTGAATTACCGCATGGCGGCAAAAATCTATTTGCAGTTTCATATATTCTTTTATACTCAGTTGGTTAAAGTTTTGACTTCTATACTCCATGAAATTAGTGGAATATCCTTGATATTTGCGCTTTATCTAGTATCTTTTCATGAAAATATTCTTCTGATCATTCTTGAATTTTTACTCCACAAAGCAATATCATGTTGACAATTTGGACGTTATTGGTTCCTGGATGAATTAATTCTTGAACTTGTTTTATTGAATTATTATTTCATTGTCATCATCCTCATGTTTATATTATGTTGATAGTCATTTGTGGCTTGTAGTGCATAGATGGACTTGGTATGATTATGACCAGGGATTATTCGGTATAATCATGACCGTAATGTTACAAATGATGTGAAAAAAGTCCTCATTGGTCCGTAGTGCATTGATGGAAAGTTTTTGGTATGATTATGGCTATGGATTCTCTTCGGCCAAGGGTGCATAGATGATTTTTTTTATGGAATGATGAGGACCGTTGATGAAAACACGATTATCTTTGGCCCGTAGTGCATGGATAATTGTGGTCGTGACACTAAAGAATATCCTTGGTCGTAGTGCAGGGATGATTTGATGATGTAGATTAATAGCTCAGCGATGAAATATTAATTCATGGATGTGATAATAATGAATATCTTTGGCCGTAATGCATGGATAATTCATGGATGTGATACTAACGAATATCCTAGGCCGTAGTGCATGGATAATTCGATGATGTGGATTATTTATTAAGTTGAGTCTCAGCGATAAATTATTGGTTATACACTTTTAATTTGTAGAAGATAGTAGACATCATGCTCTACTTGACTCTTCTAAAATACAATTGTATGTCTTTGGCTTGTAGTACAGAGATGAATTGTTAATGAATATCTTTGGCCGTAGTGCAAAGATGAATTTATTAGTATGATTATGAGCAGGAATTGTGATTTGGTATAACCATGATTTTTGATGTTTCAGGTGAAGATAGGTGATGAAAATTATCTTCGTCCTGGGTACGAAGAGGAATTTAGAATCACAATTATGATTATGAGTTATTCATATGATTGTGGACAAGAATTGTTGATTGATGTTACAGGGATAGAACATTATTGGTGGACTTTTAACATGGAGAAGATAATAGACCTGATGGTCTATTTGACTTTTCTAATGGATTGCTCGTTCCGTTGCAGCTATAGTTGAAAACTTTTATCATCTACCATATGTTCTAAATCTCTGATTTATTAATGATGAAAGCTATTGATGGTGTAAATTAGCTTTAGTGATGATATTCTTTACTGGGCTAGTTGTGATCACCCTTTGTGCTTCACAATTCCTTTCAGGTAATAAGAGTGTTGTCGGGTCGAGTGGGGATAACAGGGGAATAGAACGGTGGTCTCTAGCGGTGGAGGTTCTCCCTAAACAGTATAGAAAAGTGTGTTGTATTCTATACATCATTTAGTAGTTATATTTGGTGAATCAAATAGGGTGAGGCGAACCCAACTTTGGAAGAGTGTTTTACCACTATCATACAAAATGTCTAATGACATACAACCTCGTGTTCTCATAAGACATGGTTGTGCACATCCACTTACGGAATATATCTATGAGCACTACCTATATGATCTTGGAGTTTATTTGAAGTATAATTTTCACTTGGAGACAACGGAGATATGTATATGTCAAGAGAAGACTCACCATTGGAAAGAAGATGATAGTAATCTTCTTGTTTTTCTTTAGGTACTTTTGGCTCAACTAAGGATAATTCTGTGGACATATGATATGTATCATAACCTAGACGCATGGCCTCCCATGTACGAAGGTTTTCTTGAGCACTTCCCAAAGATTTTAATTTCTAAAACAATTTTTGACTATACTTTTATGTAAAGTATCATTGTAAGGCTGTGGACGAGGTACCATGAGAGTTACATACATTTGTATTAAAACTCATAGTTAACTGTGGTCGTATTCTATACGACAGCTCAACAGTTGTATAAATGAAGTTGTATTTGAATTTTGTACCATGTATCTGGCGACTCAAAATGGGTGATGTATACCTAATTTTGGGGGCGTCGCATTTGGTATCAGAGCTTAGGGATATGATCGCTAGCAGAGATAAGAGACTAGAACTAGTAGGGGACAGACGAGTTATATACTTCGCTAGTGTGTGACTTACCTAAGCTGAAATTGTTTACTTGATAAGTTGACAAATTATAATATGTCAATTAACCTTTGTTTTAAAGCTATATTCTAGAATGATATCTGAAATACAGGAGATGAGAAATGGGAAAATCATGATAGTGAGAAAATTACCGGAAAGGTACAATCTGAAAAGAAAGCAAGGTATTCTCATCTCTTCGAATATCAGGTACGTACGTAAATTTCGAGGGCGAAATTTCATAAGGAGGGGTGATTGTGAGACCCCGAATTTTATGAAATAAAAGTATTCAATTTTTTTATTTTTGTAAATAGTTAAATTGATAAAAGTTTAAAGTTAAGGGTAATATGTGAAATTTTTTTTGTGCAAAGTAAGCAAGTTGATATAAAATATTCGTTGTGTCGGGGAATATTCGATTAGTCGGGAAATATTCTTTTTGTCGGGAAATATCCGTACTACGGTACAATCATTGGTGGACCCCACAACGGAATTATTGTCGAATTGAGAAAACGACAAAAATATTTATATAAAAATAACGGCGGAAGTTTTATCGTTAACTGTTGAAACACCCGGTGTTAAAATATGCGTGGTTGCGTAGTAGTACACGGTATTGATTATTGATGCTTACGTGAGAAGTCACTCAGTTTTGTTTTATTAGTATTATTAATGTAATAAAACAGAAAAGTTTTTTATATAAAACAGAATACTTTTATAAAGTTATTCATTTTATTAGACTATAAATAGAATATATAATATTCTATTATGCATAGTGTTTTGCAAAGTAATATCTTTTTGTGTAAAACATAATACTTTTATATAGTTATTTGTTTTATTAGACAATAATTAGAATATATTATATTTTATCATGCATAGTGTTGTATAGTGTTTTGCATAGTAAAATCTTTTTATATAAAACAAAATACTTTTATAAAGTTATTCGTTTTATTAGATTATAAATAGAATATATTATATTTTATTTAAAAGATTTTGCTTTAAATATGGACCGTCCGATTAAAAGTAAATCAATCTGGACCGTTCATGAATTAGTTACTATGCAGTCCATTCTTCTATAAATAGAAGCTCATTCTTTCATTATTTCTTACGAATTCACTGAAACTCTAGGGAAATAAACTATAGAGAGAATTTTTCTTCTATAATCTTGAGCGTATTTCTTTAGAGTTTAAGAACGCTTTGAGCATAGTGTAAGTTTTCTTCGAGTATATCATCGCCCTACCAGTCAGAATACTCTTCTTTTACGGTAAGGAATATTATTTGTTGTACTCGTAAGGGGTATTCTTTCTTTCTTATTCATGAAGAGAACTTCTGTTATTCCATTCTTTATTATTCTGTTGGAATAACCTGTATACGCAGGCTACCCTATACTTGGTGAAATTCTTCTATTATTCCATTTTTATTATTCTGTTGGAACATCCTGTCTGTGCGTTTTACGCCGGACCTGGTTCCGTCTTTATTATTCTATTATAATATCCTGTCTGTGCGTTTTACGCCGGACCTGGTTCCGTCATTATTATTCTGTTGGAATATCATGTCTGTGCGTTTTACGCCGGACCTGGTTCCGTTTTTATTATTTTGTTGGAATATCCTGTCTATGCGTTTTACGTCGGACCTGGTTCCGTCTTTATTATTCTGTTGGAACATTTTGTCGGTGCGAATTTCGCCTGACCTGGATCCATTATTTATTATTATGTTGGGAATAACCTGTCTGTGCAGTCTATCGCACGCATGGTGAATCCTCCTGTTATTCCGTTGTTTATTATTCTGTTGGAATAACCTGACTATATGGATTATCACATGCATGGTGAATGATCCTTTGTATTCATTCCTTATTAAATTGTGGAAATGATCTGTCTAAGTGAATTACCGCATGGCGGCGAAAATCTATTTGCAGTTTTATATATTCTATTATACTCAGTTGGTTACAGTTTTGACTTTTATACTCCATGAAATTAGTGGAATATCCTTGATATTTGCGCTTTATCTAGTATCTTTTCATGAAAATATTCTTCTGATCATTCTTGAATTTTTACTCCACAAAGCAATATCATGTTGACAATTTGGACGTTATTGGTTCTTGGATAAATTAATTCTTGAACTTGTTTTATTGAATTATTATGTCATTGTCATCATCCTCATGTTTATATTATGTTGATAGTCATTTGTGGCCTGTAGTGCATAGATGGACTTGGTATGATTATGACCAGGGATTATTCGGTATAATCATGACCGTAATGTTACAAATGATGTGAAAAAAGTCCTCATTGGCCCGTAATGCATTAATGGACAGTTTTTGGTATGATTATGGCTATGGATTCTCTTCGGCCAAGGGTGCAAAGATGAATTTTTTTATGAAATGATCAGGACCGTTGATGAAAACACGATTATCTTTGGCTCGTAGTTCATGGATAATTGTGGTCGTGACACTAAAGAATATCCTTGGCCGTAGTGCAGAGATGATTTGATGATGTGGATTAATAGCTCAGCGATGAAATATTAATTCATGGATGTGATAATAATGAATATCTTTGGCCGTAGTGCATGGATAATTCATGGATGTGATACTAAGGAATATCCTAGGCCGTAGTGCATGGATAATTCGATGATGTGGATTATTTTTTAAGTTGAGTCTCAGCGATAAAATATTGGTTATACATTTTTAATTTGTAGAAGATAGTAGACATCATGCTCTACTTGACTCCTCTAAAATACAATTGTATGTCTTTGGCTTGTAGTACAGAGATGAATTGTTAATGAATATCTTTGGCCGTAGTGCAAAGATGAATTTGTTAGTATGATTATGAGCAGGAATTGTGATTTGGTATAACCATGATTTTTGATGTTTCAGGTGAAGATAGGTGATGAAAATTATCTTCGTCCTGGGTACGAAAAGGAATTTAGAATCACAATTATGATTATGAGTTATTCATATGATTGTGGACAGGAATTGTTGATTGATGTTACAGGGATAAAACATTATCGGCGGACTTTTAACATGGAGAAGATAATAGACTTGATGGTCTATTTGACTCTTCTAATGGATTGCTCGTTCCGTTGCAACTATGGTTGAAAACTTTTATCATCTACCATATGTTCTAAATCTCTGATTTATTAATGATGAAAGCTATTGATGGTGTAAATTAGCTTTAGTGATGATATTCTTTACTGGGCTAGTTGTGATCACCCTTTGTGCTTCACAATTCCTTTCAGGTAATAAGAGTGTTGTCGGGTCGAGTGGGGATAACAGGGGAATAGAACGGTGGTCTCTAGCGGTGGAGGTTCTCCCTAAACAGTATAAAAAAGTGTGTTGTATTCTATACATCATTTAGTAGTTATATTTGGTGAATCAAATAGGGTGAGGCGAACCCAACTTTGGAAGAGTGTTTTACCACTATCATACAAAATGTCTAATGACATACAACCTCGTGTTCTCATAAGACATGGTTGTGCACATCCACTTACGGAATATATCTATGAGCACTACCTATATGATCTTGGAGTTTATTTGAAGTATAATTTTCACTTGGAGACAACGGAGATATGTATATGTCAAGAGAAGACTCACCATTGGAAAGAAGATGATAGTAATCTTCTTGTTTTTCTTTAGGTACTTTTGGGTCAACTAAGGATAATTCTGTGGACATATGATATGTATCATAACCTAGACGCATGACCTCCCATGTACGAAGGTTTCCTTGAGCACTTCCCAAAGATTTTAATTTCTAAAACAGTTTTTGACTATACTTTTATGTAAAGTATCATTGTAAGGTTGTGGTCGAGGTACCATGAGAGTTACATACATTTGTATTAAAACTCATAGTTAACTGTTTTTCTTTCTAAAGACAAATCTATTTTTGCTAAAACAGTCACTACAACTTGTATACTCAACATTTTTGAGTGCTACCACTTGGGTTTAGTAGTTAACTTATATATCTTGCACCCCTCTTTGACGGATCACAAAAAGAAGGTGTAGATCAAAAATGGTAGTTGATCAAAAGTAGTTAAAAAAAACTAAAGTTTTCTAACAAAACAAAACTAGTTTCTTTTCTATTCGTTTGATTTACTTTCTAACACTCAAATATATTAGAACCATACATGAAACCATACAAAACATGTAAATAGAGGGTTTTAGACCTCAAGATCCTAAACTTTAAATAACCAAGATCAAATAAAATAAAAAGGAAATCCATAAGTTTAAGATTTATACCTTGATCTTTGAGCACTTCTTCTTAATCTTCCAAAGTAATTAATAAATTTAGGATGCATGTATGACCACACCCTCCTCTCTTGCTCCTAGGATTTTCTACACCTCAACTCTCTCCTTCTCTCTCTCTTTCTCCCACCGAACTTTCTCTCTCTTTTTCTTTCTATTTCCTTTTGTTTGGTTTGCTAACCAAGGATGAGATGAAAGAGAATTTATTCTAAGTGTGGGAAGAAAATCTATCGATATATTTGTTATATCTATACATTAACTATTAACATATCTCTTCCCTTCTCTCTCCATACAACTAGCAATCTTGGCAAAATAATGGAGTGACATATAAGGGAGTTGATGACCAAATGAAGAAAAAAAAACATAAGTCACATGCCCCTTTTCTCCACCAAATGGCCGGATCCCTCCCCTCCATAAATTCCTCATTTTTACTTTATTTTTTAAATGCAATATTTGCTAAATTAAATGACCATAATGCCCTCTTTAATTGGGCTAGGATTGGGCCAATCCTTTAATTCTTTTGGGCTTGAAATTAACTAGTTTGGTTTACTAATTAAAATAAACTTGGGCCTCCACAATTAAATAATTGTGCTACTAGCATACTTGCCCATTAAATTTAATATTGGGCTAGCTTAACAATTTAGTTGTTCTTAAATCAAATTATCTACAAGTCCAATGTTTAAATAAACTATTGGGCTTGTTTAAATTACTTGCCATCCTTAGTAATATTAAATCTATCATCACCTAAATAATTACTCATTATTATTGATATTTACACATTCTCATCAATTAATAATTTTAATTAATTTATATAACCCAATGAGACTTACCATATTCAAGTAAATTGAATATTGAATTAGGGTTTAACTGTAGCATCCCCAAATCCCGGTCCTAATCACCAAGGATCTGGTATACTATTTCTATAACTATTGCGAAAGATATAAACATAAATTGTTTATACATTAAACTTTTACAACATAAACCCCAAGGTCTACAACCTTAACTTAATACATACCTTCAATATCTTAGAAGATTTACATTAATATTCGCATTAGCAAATTTAATAGTTCTAACTGCATAATAACTTAATCTTGGACTTTGCCTTTGCCTTTGTCTTTACTCGAGCTTTCATCTTAATCTGAAAATTTTTATCATGATATAGCAAGGGTGAGCATCAAATTTGCCCAGCAAGTTTAAATTCAATAAAGATATATCATGATTTAAAGAATTGAACAATAAGCTAGCTAACTTTCAACAATATAAACATTGTGAAAGAGCATGAACAAATTTTCTTAGCTGAACGACCAAGTCAATAAAAATGAATTGTCATGCATAAACATGAACATATTAACTTAACCAAATGGTAATGAAGGTGATCAGCCTTTCATACCTGATGAACGTTTACAATATGCACAACGTGCGAATCAATAATCAATATAGACGTGAATATTCAACAACAATTATTCATTAACATGCTTTGAACATGCAACTCAAGTTTGAGTTAAGGAAAACTTGCCTGAACCGCTGATTACCGCTATGCAATCTAATTTAATCTCTTATGAAAGACCTATCATTAATAAGATCGATCCTCCAATTAGCATAATACATTTTATCTCACAACATTATTACTTAAATAATAAATTAGCTAACATTTAGCCACATAATTAAACATTGAATAATTCTTTAACTCATTAGTAATATTATTATCCCTTAATAATATTATCACTTACCCATTATCTTAAACTTTTGTCTAATATTTTTAATCATTGAATAGAATATTTATCATTCACAAATATTATTAATCATTTAATAATATTTAAATCATTTACTAATATTATTAATCATTTAATAATATTTTAATCACCTTCTAATATTATTAATCATGTAATAATATTTTACTTCTTTCATAAATAATAAAGGTCTCACACATTTTAAGATGCAAATATTTTACATCTTGAAGCTTAAACCATTTAAATTTCATTTAAGAAATATCTTTTACCTTTACTCACAAATTCGGAGTTTAAACAACTAATGCATACCTTTTATAGTAAAATTTAATTTACTATATTATTTCTTTAATTTAAATAATTTTTATATCATTTTATCCGTTCATAAGTCAACGCAGACCATTTTCTCATATATACACATTTTATTCTGCTAGCACATTCGCTTTATTTTTTGTTTTACGAATATTCGCATTATCGCTATATATATGTATATTTATTAATCAGCTCAAAAACCTCACTTTGAACTCCGAAAATCTCAAAATATCATTCTTATGATTAATACAATTTTTCAAAGGTTTCACGTTCTTCGTTGCACCACAAAATAATTTTATAGGCAACTATAGATTTTATTTCGCTTAAGTATGTAATTTATATTTATTACATATTTTTATTGCTTTATTTATGCCCGAAAGGAAATTTTCCGGCATAAAATATCACTTATAGTCAAATCTCGCCCCGTATGACTTCAATAAATTTATTATGACTTATTATTTTATCGGAACGCGATTCAGAACGTCGAACGTCAAAGTCGCTCGACACGTCAACGCTCGGCGTTCGCTCAAATTTTAGTTCTAACATGCATATTCGCTCATTTTTAATTCTCAAATCATGAGTCATATAACAGCGAAATTTCAGGCGTATTATAGACCTCATGGCACAGAATTTTATAAAATTTCACACCGCGAAAATGGATCACGGAAACTAATCAAAACAGTGCGCGAAAAGCATGTCAGGCAGCTGCCCAGCAGAGCAGCGCGGCGTCGCACTCCCAGTGCGCGCACGCTGCTGCCCAGCAGCGTTGCCGCTCTGCCGCTCTGCCGCTCTGCCGCTCGCGTACCAAATCCGCTAATTTGCGAATTTCGTACGCGTTGCTCGTAACTCCGATTAATCTGATTTTTGGATATGTTATACATGGCATACCCAAGTATATTTAAAAAATATCAGGGCTGGGTTTCAGGTATGATAGGCTACCCAAACAGAGCGCCAAAAGTGTGCGTTCATCACAGTTTTTCAACTTTTTGCCAGATTTACCCTCTCTCACTAAAATAGTCATAACATTTTCGTTTCAAAACATTTTTAGGCGATTCTAGAGCCCACGCGAAGCTAACTTCCGGGACTACAACTCTTCCCTACTGATGTTTTTCCAGATTCTGAACATATCAGCCCAGAAATTCCGTTCAAGTGGACTGCACCGAACTTGTTGGACAGTTTTGACACTACTACTTTGAAATGTCATAACTCTCTTCTCCGAAGTCGGATTTAGTCCATTCCGGAGTCTATGGAAAGCTTATTCAGTGTACTATAACATACCAAAAATCCAGAATTTTTAGAGCACTCTAGCTAACCCCGAATTTTCTGTGTAGGGACAACAGTCACTAGCTTTTCTAAGCTTTATAAAAACTGTTTTACTTTACTTTCTCTTGATCAAGCTTTCAACACCTAAAATGGTTAGATCTACACATAACACACTCTAAAACAGTAGATCAAGAGTTTTAAAGTTCAAAACATAAGTTCTTTATTTCATCAAATCATTAAAATAAAGATACATTAACTAAGTTAGAGGTAAAGGTTTTATACCTTGTTTCTTTTAGCTAAGTTGATGAACTTGGGTAGTATGAAGCTAAAACTTCTCTCCTTCTAACCCTCTTTGACCGCCGACTTTGCTCTCTCTTACTAGCTTTCTATTTTCTTTTTCCTTCTCTCTATTTGGAAGTAATGAAAATAAATGTAATGAATTTCTCTCTCCTCTCTTGTATATCTCATCTTTCTCTCTCTTGGATCTTTTGCATAACTTGCAAATCTATCCAATATATTTTTGGCTAAGCTAGAGTGGTGACTCACCTTGAGAAAAAATAATAAAAAAAAATTTATAGCATGTGCCATAATCTCCCTAAGAGTGCCGGGTGCATTGCACCTCCTTTTTAGCCAAATTAGATTGTTTTCTCTCTCTCATATCCCTTGTGTTGCTTACAAATCTTGAAAAATAAAATGGCTTAAATAACAAGGTGACACATATGTGGGAGTTGGTGAGCTACTTGGACACATAAGAGATTTTACTAGATTTTGGGCACATGTTCATTTCCCTCCTCTCTTGGCCGAGTATTACCCCCTCATTTTGCCAAATTTTGTTTTAATTTCCTTAGCCTTATTAACAATAAATTCAATTAAGAATTTATTTACTACCTTAATATATTATATTTTCTTTCTTAAAATAATTCATATAAAAATTCTAATACCCTAATTATTTAATTAGGGTTTCATTCCACACAATTATAATTTTAATCCTTATTCATGTACACTTAATTTCTTAACCCAATTAAACTTGATACAATTAGGTTATAAAATTAATTAGTTGAGATGTAAAAAAAATAAATCTCTTAGAATTAGTATATATTCTAAATACCATAATTCTCTCATCCCATAACCCTTAAGTTATTCAATTCTTCATTCCTAATATATAATTAGGATTACCTTAGTTTCCTTTATTTGTTTATATAATAAACAAATATAAACCATCATATAATATTCATATTCACTTACTCACATATTCATACAAAATAATTTGTGACATGTTCCACAATTCTCTTAGATTAGGTCACTAGTATATAAATAAAATATAAGGACCACTAAATAACGATAACCATTTAGGTCATTTAATTCTCATGCCATAATTAAATAACTTATTCAAGTTATACAATTTATATTGTATAATTAAATTTAATTTCCTCTTCCTCTCCATAAATTGTTTTCAAATAACTTATTTAAATATTAAATATATAATTTAATATATTCATCATTTATTCAAATATGAATTTAATTTACTAACTAGTTGATACCAATATACATATTTATATATTGGATCTCACCTCATATTTTTACTTTACATCATTTGGTATAATATTAAATATTATATCATTATCCAATTATTTTCTTTACTTTCTATAAATTGTCTTCACAATTTATTTAACTGAAGTAAATATATTAATATATTCACCATATACACATATTCTTAAGAACTTATACACTAACATAAACCTCATTATCAGACTATCACTTATAGTCTATCAAATCATTCAAGTTCTTTTCCAAAATTTTGAAATCCTTAAAATTCTTTCACAGAAACGTCAAATCCATACACTTATTTTCTGTCTAGATTCATCTTATATCCTTTAATCCATCATTTTAGGATTTTAATAATTATCTAAATTCTCGGGTTGTCACATTCACCCCTTCATCTAAGAATTTCGTCCCCGAAATTAAAGCATACTAATCTCTGCTTATTCTCTTAATAAAAACTAGGTTTTTAACTTAACCTTTACAATTTCCTCCTTTGAGAATTTCTCATCTATTATCACATTTCATCATAACTACCCACTAGGAGTTTACATCTTCTAAATATTTATCAAAACTAGGTTGTCATAATAACATTTATTCAATCATCTCAGATTCTACTTGTACACAACGAGTTCACACTATTTTATATTCATCATCACATACTACCACAACATTACTCGGAAGAGTTTAAAATTTTTCATATCTGTCTGAGGGATCATAAAATCATGAACTTTGAGGTTTAGGGGTATTTCTACCTGCTACCTCTTTCAATTACGAAAGAAAGGTACTCTACCTCTGAAATATTTTATATTTGGTACGTTTACAATCACAAAGAAGGTAAACTACCGATGCGGGTACTTTAGATGATCAATCTGTTGTACCTTAGTAATCGGAACGACTATATGCGTTCTTAGATTGGAATATTTTATCCAATTAGTATATCCCCATTTTTAGGGTTGTTCACCTCAGACTTATCATAAGATTCCGCACCAAAACAATTTGGTTCGGCATAAGCTTTCAAAGAATACTTTGAATTTCATAAACATTTGTCTAGCTAGATCAAATAGCTTAGACTCATACCAATAATTCGAATTTCAATCGAAACATGTTTCTGTCCAAATTTAATTGGCACTTAACTTTTCTTTAAAATTCTGAAAATCATTTTATGACGTCGTGATACCGCACTGTATTTACAGTCCGTTTGAGAATTCCGTCATTTTGTGACTTTGTCATACTACATTATACTATAGTGGGCTGACAATCTTTAGATCACATCCGACACTAAGTAATTCTGCATTGATAACTCTATCATTTTTATCATCTTTGCACCAGGTTCCATGATACATTGATGATATAAAAAATACATTTTGACATCTCAAATTATTTTTGTCTAGCCGAATCAATTAGCATAGACTCTTCTTTAAACCGTTCAAAAATCTTTGAAAATCATCTTTGGTGTCATCATGCCACAACAGGTAACGATGTGTTAGTGGTACGAAGTTCACACCTACACACTTGTCACCATGTGTTGAGGATAACAAAAATTTATTTTATTTCGAAAGGCACATCAGTGCGAATTTAGCTTGATGTCAAAAACTTCGAAGTCTAGCATAGCTAGAAGATTTGGAATACCTATACTTCCACCATCAACTTCATTTTCTCTAACGATCCATTGCTTAATA
The DNA here is from genome assembly GCA_016801055.1 of Panax notoginseng. NCBI lineage: Eukaryota > Viridiplantae > Streptophyta > Magnoliopsida > Apiales > Araliaceae > Panax > Panax notoginseng. Next base: position 130,296,480 of record CM029013.1, on the reverse strand, counting down.
GATCTATCTATTCGTATAATCCTCAATGCTCCATTCATAACTTTCCTATACCCGGTTCATCAAACTTGCCACACATTATGAGTTCATGAACTTTTCACAATCATATGAGTTTAAGAACTTGTCCTAGTCAGACCTTTGGCGTCCATTCGCTGAGGGGTTCATAAATATTTTATATAATTATGAGTCACGAACGTACCATAAGTATGAGTTTTAAGAACTCGTACTTAACCTTATATTCTCTACCTATTCGTTATGCACATAAGAAACGAATCACCTTATCCACATGCATATAACAAGTAGCGCGACATTAGGTTCCAATGATTATCAATACCAGAAACTAAGTGGTTGTCAAATCAAACTCGGCCACTAATCAATATAGGAAGCTAAGCGAACAATTCCCTGCCCATACAAAGAATTGGTCAACCTAACCACTATATCGACCAGGAGGCTAAGTGATTCTAAAACCAAGTACAAATTCCCCGCCCATACAAGGAATCATACAACTTAGCTGCTAACACGAGTCCTCAATTGAAATCCCACACCATTCTAACATTCTCTTTTCTTAATACGAATTTTTTTTAATCCGTATCTTAACATTTACCACTCTTTTCTGAGTTTACATTGTACCATTTCATAGTACATTCTCTTTATAGCGTCAAGCTATATCATACTAATCACTTAACATATCTTATGTTATTCAACGATTTAATCTGATCACGTCGTGATCTTATTTCGTAATCATTTCTCCTTATACTTACGATCGTTTTATTTTACGATCTTCTTATTCTTCTCTTTAATCATATTATATTATGATTTTATTAACGCTTCTCATCGTATAGACATAGTCTATTTATTATCACTTTTCATTTTTATTAATGGAGTCAGGTAACTCTAGATTCTTATCCTTATAGCATTTCAAGGTTCTTCTTTGAATCTTATTTATCTTTCTCTTTACTTAATAATGAATTTCTAAAAATTCATCTCTTATCGCTTAAACTCGATCGGAGTTTATTCCTTATCATCATCTCCGCGGTTATAGCCTAAGGTACACCTACCTAAGGTTTCTAACCTACAGCTCTGATACCAACTGTAGCATCCCCAAATCCCGGTCCTAATCACCAAGGATCTGGTATACAATTTCTATAACTATTGCGGAAGATATAAACATAAATTGTTTATACATTAAACTTTTACAACATAAACCCCAAGGTCTACAACCTTAACTTAATACATACCTTCAATATCTTAGAAGATTTACATTAATATTCGCATTAGCAAATTTAATAGTTCTAACTGCATAATAGCTTAATCTTGGACTTTGCCTTTGCCTTTGTCTTTACTCGAGCTTTCATCTTAATCTGAAAATTTTTATCATGATATAGCAAGGGTGAGCATCAAATTTGCCCAGCAAGTTTAAATTCAATAAAGATATATCATGATTTAAAGAATTGAACAATAAGCTAGCTAACTTTCAACAATATAAACATTGTGAAAGAGCATGAACAAATTTTCTTAGCTGAACGACCAAGTCAATAAAAATGAATTGTCATGCATAAACATGAACATATTAACTTAACCAAATGGTAATGAAGGTGATCAGCCTTTCATACCTGATGAACGTTTACAATATGCACAACGTGCGAATCAATAATCAATATAGACGTGAATATTCAACAACAATTATTCATTAACATGCTTTGAACATGCAACTCAAGTTTGAGTTAAGGAAAACTTGCCTGAACCGCTGATTACCGCTATGCAATCTAATTTAATCTCTTATGAAAGACCTATCATTAATAAGATCGATCCTCCAATTAGCATAATACATTTTATCTCACAACATTATTACTTAAATAATAAATTAGCTAACATTTAGCCACATAATTAAACATTGAATAATTCTTTAACTCATTAGTAATATTATTATCCCTTAATAATATTATCACTTACCCATTATCTTAAACTTTTGTCTAATATTTTTAATCATTGAATAGAATATTTATCATTCACAAATATTATTAATCATTTAATAATATTTAAATCATTTACTAATATTATTAATCATTTAATAATATTTTAATCACCTTCTAATATTATTAATCATGTAATAATATTTTACTTCTTTCATAAATAATAAAGGTCTCACACATTTTAAGATGCAAATATTTTACATCTTGAAGCTTAAACCATTTAAATTTTATTTAAGAAATATCTTTTACCTTTACTCACAAATTCGGAGTTTAAACAACTAATGCATACCTTTTATAGTAAAATTTAATTTACTATATTATTTCTTTAATTTAAATAATTTTTATATCATTTTATCCGTTCATAAGTCAACACAGACCATTTTCTCATATATACACATTTTATTCTGCTAGCACATTCGCTTTATTTTTCGTTTTACGAATATTCGCATTATCGCTATATATATGTATATTTATTAATCAGCTCAAAAACCTCACTTTGAACTCCGAAAATCTCAAAATATCATTCTTATGATTAATAAAAATTTTCAAAGGTTTCACGTTCTTCGTTGCACCACAAAATAATTTTATAGGCAACTATAGATTTTATTTCGCTTAAGTATGTAATTTATATTTATTACATATTTTTATTGCTTTATTTATGTCCGAAAGAAAATTTTCCGGCATAAAATATCACTTATAGTCAAATTTCGCCCCGTAGGACTTTAATAAATTTATTATGACTTATTATTTTGCCGGAACGCGATTCAGAACGTCGAACGTCAAAGTCGCTCGACACGCCAACGCTCGGCGTTCGCTCAAATTTTAGTTCTGACATGCACATTCGCTCATTTTTAATTCTCAAATCATGAGTCATATAACAGCGAAATTTCAAGCGTATTATAGACCTCATGGCATAGTATTTTAAAAAATTTCACACCGCGAAAATGGATCACGGAAACTAATCAAAACAGTGCGCGAAAAGAATGTCAGGCAGCTGCCCAACAGTGCAGCGCGGCGTCGCACTCCCAGTGCGCGCACGCTGCTGCCCAGCAGCGTTGCCGCTCTGCCGCTCGCGTACCAAATCCGCTATTTTGCGAATTTCGTACGCGTTGCTCGTAACTCCGATTAATCTGATTTTTGGATATGTTATACATGGCATACCCAAATATATTTAAAAAATATCAGGGCTGGGTTTCAGGTATGATAGGCTACCCAAACAGAGCGCCAGATGTGTGCGTTCATCACAGTTTTTCGACTTTTTGCCAGATTTACCCTCTCTCACTAAAACAGTCATAACTATTTCGTTTCAAAACATTTTTAGGCGATTCTTGAGCCCACGCGAAGCTAACTTCCGGGACTACAACTCTTCCCTACTGATGTGTTCCCAGATTCCGAACATATCAGCCCAGAAATTCCGTTCAAGTGGACTGTACCGAACTTGTTGGACAGTTTTGACACTACTACTTTGAAATGTCATAACTCTCTTCTCCGAAGTCGGATTTAGTCCGTTCCGGAGTCTATGGAAAGCTTATTCAGTGTACTATAACATACCAAAAATCCAGAATTTTTAGAGGACTCTAGATAACCCCGAATTTTCTGTGTAGGGACAGCAGTCACTAGCTTTTCTAAGCTTTATAAAAACTGTTTTACTTTACTTTCTCTTGATCAAGCTTTCAACACCTAAAATGGTTAGATCTACACATAACACACTCTAAAACATGTAGATCAAGAGTTTTAAAGTTCAAAACATAAGTTCTTTATTTCATCAAATCATTAAAATAAAGATACATTAACTAAGTTAGAGGTAAAGGTTTTATACCTTGTTTCTTTTAGCTATCTTCTTTTTTCTTCCATCATGGTTGTTGAACTTGGGTAGTATGAAGCTAAAACTTCTCTCCTTCTAACCCTCTTTGACTGCCGACTTTGCTCTCTCTTACTAGCTTTCTATTTTCTTTTTCCTTCTCTCTATTTGGAAGTAATGAAAATAAATGTAATGAATTTCTCTCTCCTCTCTTGTATATCTCATCTTTCTCTCTCTTGGATCTTTTGCATAACTTGCAAATCTATCCAATATATTTTTGGCTAAGCTAGAGTGGTGACTCACCTTGAGAGAAAATAATAAAAAAAATTTATAGCATGTGCCATAATCTCCCTAAGAGCGCCGGGTGCATTGCATCTCCTTTTTAGCCAAATTAGATTGTTTTCTCTCTCTCATATCCCTTGTGTTGCTTACAAATCTTGAAAAATAAAATGGCTTAAATGACAAGGTGACACATATGTGGGAGTTGGTGAGCTACTTGGACACATAAGAGATTTTACTAGATTTTGGGCACATGTTCATTTTCCCTCCTCTCTTGGCCGAGTATTACCCCCTCATTTTGCCAAATTTTGTTTTAATTTCCTTAGCCTTATTAACAATAAATTCAATTAAGAATTTATTTACTACCTTAATATATTATCTTTTCTTTCTTAAAATAATTCATATAAAAATTCCAATACCCTAATTATTTAATTAGGGTTTCATTCCACACAATTATAATTTTAATCCTTATTCATGTACACTTAATTTTTTAACCCAATTAAACTTGATACAATTAGGTTATAAAATTAATTAATTGAGATGTAAAAAAAAAATAAATATCTTAGAATTAGTATATATTCTAAATACCATAATTCTCTCATCCCATAACCCTTAAGTTATTCAATTCTTCATTCCTAATATATAATTAGGATTACCTTAGTTTCCTTTATTTGTTTATATAATAAACAAATATAAACCATCATATAATATTCATATTCACTTACTCACATATTCATACAAAATAATTTGTGACATGTTCCACAATTCTCTTAGATTAGGTCACTAGTATATAAATAAAATATAAGGACCACTAAATAACGATAACCATTTAGGTCATTTAATTCTCATACCATAATTAAATAACTTATTCAAGTTATATAATTTATATTGTATAATTAAATTTAATTTCTTCTTCCTCTCCATAAATTATTTTCAAATAACTTATTTAAATATTAAATATATAATTTAATATATTCATCATTTATTCAAATATGAATTTAATTTACTAACTAGTTGATACCAATATACATATTTACATATTGGATCTCACCTCATATTTTTACTTTACATCATTTGGTATAATATTAAATATTATATCATTATCCAATTATTTTCTTTACTTTCTATAAATTATCTTCACAATTTATTTAACTGAAGTAAATATATTAATATATTCACCACATACACATATTCTTAAGAACTTATACACTAACATAAACCTCATTATCATACTATCACTTATAGTCTATCAAATCATTCAAGTTCTTTTCCAAAATTTTGAAAATCCTTAAAATTCTTTCACAGAAACGTCAAATCCATACACTTATTTTCTGTCTAGATTCATCTTATAACCTTTAATCCATCATTTTAGGATTTTAATAATTATCTAAATTCTCGGGTTGTCACATTAACACCTTAAATCTATTTTCTAGATTATTAAAATACTTATGTTAGTTCACTAACTTATTTAACTTATTAGTGAGACTTTCTTTAAATATTATAGCACATTATTCACATAATCACTTAATCATCCATAATATATTACAGATTGTCTAATATATTTATTTACAATGTACCACAGAAAATTCTTGGTTATTACAACCCTTACGGATCTTGACTTTGACATGTTCATGCATTATAGGATGTTTATAACTGTGGGTAGGTGTGCTACTGAATGATCACCTAGTCATGCCTATGTGTATGTGGATAGTCCTGTTTACAAAGGAGACTCTGGCAAAATTTTCCAAAAGTCTAGGCATTGGGTAGACATGCAGTTTTAACTCTACTGTAGGCGTATGTCAAAGTAATGCATGCATGCACGTATTCATAAAATGTATTTGAAAAGCTCTAGGTTAGAATTTACCACACCCTTTCTGGGGTGATTTGGAGACTTGTGTCCAGATATTATGTATCCGGATTAGCCGAGTAGTTCCCGCAGGACCACTTCAGGTGTACGGAGGAGGGCTTCTAAAGTGCCTTGACCCCGTTCAGTCAGACAACCTCGTCGTTTGGCAGAGGCGGTGATTCATCCTATCCGGGTTGATGTATTAGATGTTGAGGACGAGGAGGAGGATGTACCGGTTGCGGATCCAGCTCCTGCTACTCATGCTCCTCGCAGGGATCTTCCAAGCATTACTGTGATGATTCCAGATCTTCTGGGTGATTTAAGTCGCCACCCCTTAGTTTACTTGCAGGCAAACGAGGTAAAAGTTGGGTTTAATCTTCCTTTTTCCTATTGACGAGGAGCAAAGATTTTGATGTTGCTATGCATTTGTGATGTAGGTTCCCGACTTCACACAACCTCGAGGGAACTGGTTTAGCATATACTCCCTATATCAGGCTCTGCATCCAGATTATCGAGGTATTGTACATGATTGGGGCTTTGGGGCGTTCTTTTCCATTCTATCCCGCCGTTGTCCCTAGGGTTACCTCAGGGCATTGTCTGAGCGCTTGTTTCACCAGACTCAGTCTCTCTATTTTTTGGATTGTGAGGTGATGATGAAGCCGATGGATTGGTAGTTTATCACCGGTATGGAGTTGGGAGGGGTGCCAGTGCCATGTACGACGAACATTACCCCGATGGATTGGCAGTCCAATCCTTGTTAGGAGTTCTGGCTGAGGCGCTCAAGGGTAGGACCGTCCGTGCGGGTCCTTTGAGCGTATATGCTATGAGTGGGCTATTGAGTGAGCCCATACCCGCTGATGTGAGAGTCAGGGATCGCATTCTTCGGTGATTGTTCCTGATTATTATCAGGGGTTATTTCATAGCAGATAACTCTTCTACGGTATCATTCGCTTTTATCAATGCCACTCGGGAGGTGGACCATATTGGAGAGTATGACTGAGGCTCCTACACCTTTTCCTATTTTCTTAAGGGAATGCGCATGCGTTCGCAGGGCTTGACAGAGGCTTAGCTAGGATTTTACCCATTTTTGCTGGTGAGAATTTCTCTTTTGATTTTCCATGTACAGGTTAAGAGTGTTCACTGATAGCAGATGTTTGCCTTTGTGTTGGCAGTTTTGGGCCTATGAGAGGCTCCCATATTTGCGTCCTGTGAGTGTGTTAGGTTTAGATACCTATCCACGAGGACGGCGATGGCATCACTCCATTTTGGCGGAGGTTCCTGTAGCTGAGGGTTTCACCCATTATCGCTTACAGTTGGAGTTGTTAACAACTGATGCCATCACTTGGATTCCTTACTCTGGGAAACACTTAGCAGTTGGATTTGAGGATGGATTCCCGACTGGTGTCGAGTATGTGATATCCAACCGTAGGATTCCTCTCTTCACAGATGGAGGATGGGAGCTCTATTTAGGAGAACGTGCTACTAGTAGCACCACATGAGAGATTCGTGTGCCGATCTTGCCTCCTGCAGGCGTTATTTTCCTGTGTTGTAGTCGCCCGTCAGTGATATCCCGTTGTGGGGCATTGACAGCTACATTTTGTCAGAGGGTTCATATACCCAGGAGATGTTCTATCGCTGGTGGTCCCCTCGTACCATCTAAGCCCAGACCCGTACCACTCAGTTTATGGGGGATATAGTTCCTCGATCCGTGATGATGACGGATTGGATGGTCTGTGTCCGAGATCCGACTTATTTAACACAGATTGACAGTTTAACCCGGTAGTTGGTGTAAGACCCCAACTTTTTAATGAATAAAATCGAATTTTCTCTATTTATTATTGTGAATAATAAGGTGTTAATTTGATATAATACTTTTGTTATGGGTGAAATGTGAAAATTTTTCAAAATAAGCAAGTGGTTATACAATATTTATTGTTGTCGGGGAATATTTGTAGGTCGTGGAATATTCTTTCTGTCGGGGAATATTCGTACAACGGCACAGCTATTTGTGGGCCCCATAACAAAAAATGGTCGGATAAAGAAAATGACAAATTTGAATTTTTATAAATAACGGCGTAATCGTTAACGTTAACAATGTTGGAATACCCGGTGGGTAAAGTAAAGTAATACGCGTTGTTGCATAGTAGCACACGATATTGCACAGTATTTCTGAATTATTAATTCTTACGTAAGAAGGCACTACTCAATAATTGTTACAGTAATTACTGTTCAATATTTTATTTTATTGATTCAATAATTGCTACGTTGATATTTTATATTATTGTTGTTCAATAATTGTCACTGCACAGTATCTCCATTACCAGATCAATAATTCATATTATTTGAATAATATTATTAGATAGCATTATTGACAATATCTAAGGATGTTCTGTCTAAGGAGAGGTTTGGTCACCTAATTGCGCGCCAATAAGGAGAAATCCTTATTGGAAAGCCCCCTCTTTCCTGGGAACGACCTGGTTGTCATAATTGTGATTCTGTAATATTATTTGTGAATAATTAGTTATTGATTTATATGATAAGGAAATATTTATTTGATGCATATATAAATGATAGATTTATTTATGTGGTTATAAATGAAGGAATTAATGTTGAGGTGTTTTATCAGTATTTTGTCGGATTGGAGGTTTTAAAATATCAAATCGGTGTTCTTAAAGCTCTATTGCGTGAGTTATAATTTTAATCCGACCGTTGGATCGTTGTGGTTTTTGGATATGTTACACATATATAGGTTGAGTATATGTCCACAAATTTTGAACCGTTAAAAATTAACGCATGATTTGTTATGAAATTTAAAAGGTGTTAAAAATCACCCGTTTGTGGATTTCAGATATTTTCTGTCTGGAATTTGGAAAAACTTAAAGCTACAAAGTTGTAGAGAATTCGATTTCGTGTGGAATGGACATAAAATTCGTATTTTTCTGATACACGGGCTATTTTCTATGGATTATTTAAGTTTCGAAAAATAAAATATTTTTTTTATTAAATTTATGGGTGGGACCCACTTTTGTTTTAACGTGTGGGCTGGCCAATATTCAGGCATGGCTGGCTTGGTTGGTGGAGGAGGCGTAGGAAGAAAAGATTATATTGTATTTTATTAATTTAGTCTCCTTTGGCGTTCTAGTATTTTTCTATAAATAGGCACTTATGTTAGAATTGAAAATCGCACCAGAAACATAAGTTTTCTCTCTTTATATTATCGAGCATATTTTTGTGAGTATTTAGATACTTTGAGAGTTGTTATTCAGTGCAAGGTTTGTAAGACCCCAACTTATTATAAATAAAATTGAATTTCTCTATTTATTATTTTAAAATAGTAAGGGTTGAATTGATTAATGTGGTTAGTTATGGATAAAATGCACAAATAGTTCAAATAAGCAAGTGGTTATAAAATATTTATTATTGTCGGGTAATATTTGTTTGGTCGTGGAATATTCTTACTATTGGAGAATATTCGTACGACGGCGCAGCCTTGTGTGGGCCCCATAACGGAAAGCGATTGGATGAAAAAAACGATAAGTATAAGTTGTTTATAAATAATGGCGTAGTTGTTACCGTTAATACTGTTGGAATACCCGGTGGTTAAAACACAGTAATACGCATTGTTGCACAGTAGCACACAGTATTGCACTAATGATTGATTCTTACGTAAGAAGTCACTACTCAATAATTGTTACAGTAATTACTGTTTAATATTTTATTTTATTAATTCAATAATTGCTGCGTTGATATTTTATATTATTGTTGTTTTAATAATTGTCACTGCACAATATTTTTTATTATCAGATCAATAATTAATATTATTTGAATAATATTATTAGATAGCATTATTGGCAATGTCTAGAAAGTTCTGTCTAAGGAGAGGTTTGGTCACCTAATTGCGCGACAGTAAGGAGAAATCTTTATGAGAAATCCCCTTCTTTCCTGGGAACGGTCTGGTTGTCAGTATTGTGATTCTGTAATATTATTTGTGAATAATTAATTATTGATTTATATGATAAGGAAAATATTTATTTTATGTGGATATAGATGGAGAAAATTTTAAAGTGACAATTGTTGAAAAAAAATGATATTTTATCTTTTCTGATAATATAATTCATTTAAATATATTATTATATTATTATAATATAATTATGGTGATATTTTTATAATGAATGTGGGATATATGAATAAATGAGGAGGAAGAATATTTTTGTTACAAAAAAATATTTAAAACATATTTTTCATGTTTGTGGACCCCAAATTTTGACTAAAATTTGATTATAGCTTGTAAAATCGTCCGTATGTGGATTTTGGTCAATTTTTATTTGGAATTTGAAAAAACTTAAAACTACATAGTTGTAGAGAATTGAATTTCCTATAGAACGGACATAAGATTCAAATTTTTTTGATAAAAGGGCTGTTTATTATGAATTACTGAAGTTCTGGATTAATTGATTATTATTTTTTGGAGTTTTAAATGACTTTTATGTGAAAAACGTTTTTGTTGCTTTTATTGAGTGGATGGCTGATGTTTGGATTCAATTAGTGTGCGTAGGAAGTTTTAGAAAAATAATAATATTATTTATTAAATTTTCTGCTTTGGTGTTTTAAGCATTTTCCTATAAATAGGGTGCTTAGGTTAGAATTGAAAATCACACCAGAAACTAAAGTTTTCTCTCTCTATAATATCGAGCGTATTTTTGTGAGTATTTTGGTACTTTGAGAGTTGCTATACGGTGCAAGTTCCTTCAGTACTATATCTAGTATTCCAATCAGAAGTACTGTCTTTTTGGAGGTAAGGGATGTTATTTTTTTTATAAATGATATTATTTCTTTCAATATCATTATGCCAAAATATTGATCTAAATTTTTTTATCAAATTTAGAACTTTTTGTGTCGGGATTACTATTCACGTATACGACACTATTCACGAATACGGCACTATTCACCGAAAAATTAAATTTTTATTTTTTTCCAAGATATCTATTATGGATACTAGCTTTGATTGTATCCATGTTTTGATCATTCTTGAATTTTACTTCGCTATGATTATTTATGAAGTATTTTTGAACTCAGATTGTTTAAAGTACGAATCCTTAATATTTGTTCTTTTGTTTCACTGGATTCGTTTTCTTTAAAAGATTTTTCATCATCCACAGTCCTAAATGATGATATAACTGAATATCTTTGGCATGTAGTGCAAAGATGAATGATTTTCTGATGAATATCTTTGGCCCGTAGTGCAAAGATGAACATGTGTTTAGATGAACATGACCAACTGATGAATATCTTTGGCCTGTAGTGCAAAGATGAACATTTGATTCCATATATATATATATATATATATATATATATATATTGATTGATTGATGTTACAGGGATAAAATATCGATGATGGACTTTTAAATTCATAGATGATAGTAGATTTCATTCTCTACTTAACTCTTCTAATGAATTATTATTTCCACTGCGAATATTGATTTAAAATTTGTTGTCTATTATATTCTATTAGATTTTTTCCTGTTGAAGACTAACGATAATTTGTTCTATATTATCTTAGTCATAATATTCTTTTATGGGCTAGTTGAGCTCACCCTTTTCCTTTTTGTTTTATTTTTCTTCTCAGGAGGCAAGAATGTAGCAAGTACTAGTCGGAGTATGGAATGATGGTTCTAGAAAGTTGTTTAGTAGTCCTCACCATTTTTATAAAATAATTTATCAATAATTGTAATGAGGACTTATTTTAGTGTGGATATTGTCTAGAAGACGATATTTGTATTTAAACTTACAGTTTAAGTGTTGTCGTATGTTGCACGAAAATTGTATTAATAAAGTGGTAGTTGTTTCTGTACCATGTTTTGGCGACTTAGAATGGGTGATGTATACTTGTTTTGTGGGCGTCACTGTTGGTATCAGAGCTTAGGGATATGATCTCTGGCAGAGATCGGGGAATAAAACTAGGAGGGGAGAGACGAGTAAATCCTTTGCTAGTGTGTCCTACCTAAGCTTATTTGTTGGTTGGTTAGAGTATAGGGTTATTATGTTGCATGTCAATTTCTTTAATTAACCCTTGTTTTATGGCAGTATTTGAGAATGACAACTGAGAATGTTAAAAGTGGAGTAAACGAGACCGTGGAGACACCTTTACTCACCAATGACGAGAACGTGCAATAGGCCAGCAATGTTCCTCCTGTAAACAACTCCACTGAGCGAACGATGAACGATGCGATGTTTAGAAGCTTTTTGTGGTTTATGCAAAACCAGACGAGGGAGACTCCTGTTCAAAATACAGGTAGAAATAATGGCAACGCACAGCTGGTCACATCCAAACAGTTCAAAGAGTTGGGACCACCAGAATTCTGGGAAAAGCCGGATCCGATTAAGGTAGAAACGTGGGTCTAGCAAATTACCAAGATATTCGATGTCTTGGGATGCACGGAGGAACAGAAGGTTCCATTCGCCACCTTTATGTTCCGTAATGAGGCAGATTACTGGTGGGAATCTGTGAAGCATACCCATCCAGCCGCACTTAGCATGTCTTGGGAGACATTTCAGAAACTGTTCAATGACAAGTACTTTCCTGAAAGTATTCGTCATATGAAGGAGGTGGAGTTTATTAGACTGGAGCAGAACAACATAACGATATCCCAGTACGAGGCGAAGTTCGCGTAGTTATCCAGGTTTGCACCTCATTTGGTGGAGAATGAGGAATGCATGACACGGATGTTTCTGAGAGGTTTGAAACCCGACATACGTCAGTATCTCATTTCTCATAAATTTTCTCTATATTCAGATGTTGTCAACAGAGCTCAATTATTAGAGCGACATAACAAGTACGTTCAACCGAGGGACCACAACCAGGGTCATACCGGTGACAGCAGTCATCGGAGCAACGATAACTAGCGGGGAAAGAAGAACACAGACAAAAGCGGTAACCACTCTGGTGGTAATTGTGGCCATGAAAATATTAGAAGTGAGTCGAGGGGAGATTTTAAAAAGAGGAGATTCAATAATGATAATGTGAAGACGTCAGCACCAGCAACAACTGTTTCTAAGGGAGGAGAACGACCACCGGTCGTATGCTATAAACGTTGAAAAGAGGGACACATCAGCCTAAACTGTCCACAACAGTTCAAGGTATGTTATAATTGTGGAAAGGAAGGACATATCGCTCGAGATTATACTATAGCGAAACCAAGTCCAGCGGGGATGGTGACTCGAAAGGCTGTCCCAGAAAAGTCAAAGTCAGCGGTTCCTAGAAGAGCATTTGTCATGACTGGTCAAAGTGCAAGAAACCCAAACGAGGTGATCACGAGTAAACTAATCATAAATTCTTGTGAAGTTTATACCTTACTAGATACCGGTGCTACCCATTCATTTATCTCTCCTGCTTGTGCTCAACGTTTAAACTTGACTCCGGAAAAATTAGACTTTGACTTATCTGTGGAGACTCCATTAGGAGAAACTTTCATTACATCCACTATTTATAAATCTTGTTTGATCCAAGTTAGCACCATCACATTACCTGTTGACCTTATCTCTTTAAAGATACTTGCATTTGACGTGATTTTAGGGATTGATTGGTTAACTACTCATCATGCCAAAATTGATTGTTTTTGTAAGGTTGCTAGTTTTTATATTCCTAATCAACCTGTTATTCGAATTCAAGCAACTAAACCACTGAAATCAATCACTGTTATATCAAGCCATAAAGCCATTCATTTATTAAAAAACGGATGTCAAGCTTTCTTAGCCCATGTTATGGCTTTGAATAAAGACTCGTCAGATTTGAATAATATTCCTATTGTTAGTAACTTTCCTGACGTATTTCCTGAAGAACTTCCCGGTCTACCCCTAGAACGTGAAGTTGAATTATTTATTAACCTTGAACTTGGTACAAAGCCCATTTCTAAAACCCCATATTGAATGGCTCCTATTGAACTTCAGTAGTTAAAGGTTCAACTACAGGAGTTGTTGGACATCGGTTTCATTCGTCCTAGTATATCTCCTTGGGGTGCTCCTATTTTATTTGTAAAGAAGAAAGACGGGAGTATGCGACTTTGTATTGACTATCGAGAATTGAACTATGTCACCATCAAGAATAGGTATCTATTACCTCGTATTGATGACCTGTTTGACCAGTTGCAAGGAGCACATTTCTTTTTAAAGATCGATCTTCGTTCTGGATATCATTAATTGAAGATAAGAACTGAAGATATTCCGAAGACTGCCTTTAGAACTCGGTATGGGCATTATGAATTCTTAGTCATGTCTTTTGGATTGACTAATGCTCCTGCGGCTTTCATGGATATGATGAACCGAGTATTCAAAGAATATTTGGATCAGTTCGTTGTTGTCTTTATTGATGACATCCTCATATATTCCAAAAGTCGTGAAGATCATGAACACCATTTGAAGCTAGTACTCCAAAGGCTTCGTGAAAACAAGCTATATGCCAAGTTGAAGAAATGCGAGTTCTGGCTTAAAGAAGTAGCTTTCCTTGGCCACGTGGTGTCAAAACATGGAGTATCTGTTGACCCAGCAAAGATTGAAGCAATACAAAGTTGGGAGCAACCGAAGTCGGTGACCGAAGTACGTAGCTTTCTAGGTTTAGCGTGTTATTATCAGAGATTTGTGGAAGGATTTTCTCGAATCGCTACTCCGTTAACTCAACTGACTCGAAAAGATACAAAATTCGTATGGAGCGAGGAATGCGAGAAGAGTTTTCAAGAGTTTAAGAGGAGACTCATTTCGGCACCTGTTCTGACAATACCATCTTGTTCGGATGGATTTGTTATCTACAGTGATGCTTCGGGCAAAGGGTTAGGATGTGTTCTCATGCAACATGGAATGTCATAGCCTATGCCTCGCGACAACTCAAAGAATATGAGAGGAATTAGCCTACTTATGATCTAGAGTTGGCAGCAGTCGTTTTTACGCTAAAGATCTGGAGGCACTATCTATATGGGGAGAAAGTGGAGATATATTCGGATCATAAAAGCCTCAAATATTTCTTTACCCAAAAAGAACTCAACATACGGCAACGACGATGTCTCGAACTGTTGAAAGACTATGACTATACTATCCAATATCATCTTGGAAAAGCAAACATGGTAGCTGACGCATTGAGTAGAAGATCATATGCGGGTACGAGTGCAATGTTATTAACACAAAGGCCCATTTTGTATGACTTGCAAAGGATGGAGATAGAGGTAAAGGCTATAAGTACCCACGTGATGATATCAAGCATACGTGTAGAACCAACTTTAATCGATAAAGTTAAAGCTACTCAAGCTACGAACATGGAGCTGATGCGTATGAAGAAGAAAGTGCAAGAAGGTGCTATTCCGGAAGCAAGAATCGATGAAGAAGGAATACTTCGAGTCAACTCCAGACTTTGTGTTCCTAACGATTCTGACTTGAAACATAGAATCATGATGGAGGCACACAACATACCGTTTGTAATTCACCCTAGAAGTACCAAAATGTATCGTGATCTTCGAGATACATTTTGGTGGAATAATATGAAGAGAGAGATCGCGAAGTTTATCTTGAGGTGTTTAACTTGTCAACGTGTAAAGGCGGAGCATCAAGTACCAAAGGGTCCATTGCAACCACTTGAGATTCTGAAATGGAAGTGGGAACACGTTACCATAGATTTCGTTACGGGTCTTCCCAAGGTTTCTCAAGGCGTAGATGTAATTTGGGTTATTATTGATAGATTAACCAAGTCTGGTCATTTCTTGCCAATACGAGAGACTTATTCCCTTGAACGTATTGCTTTTATGTACGTGAGTGAGATTGTAAGGTTGCATGGCATGCCAGTATCCATAGTTTCGGATCGTGACCCAAGATTCACTTCACGATTTTGGGTTAGCTTGCAAAAAGCTTTGGGCACGGATTTACGATTCAGTTCGGCATACCATCCTCAAACGGACGGACAATCAGAGAGGACTATTCAAATTCTTGAAGATCTATTAAGACTTTATGTTTTAGACTTCAAAGGGAGTTGGGATAAGTATTTACCATTGGTGGAGTTCTCTTACAAAAATAGTTATCAAGCAAGTATAGGTGTGGCTCCATTCGAAGTATTATATGAATGAAAGTGTCGCTCTCTAATATGTTGGGATGAGGTGGGTGAAGTAACATTATTGGGATCAAAGTTGGTACGTATGACTATAGAAAAGATCCAAATGATTTGACAACGTATACAAACGGCACAAGATCGACAAAAGAGTTATGCGGATCTTCATCGAAAGGACGTAAAATTTAGTATTGGGGATCATGTATTGTTGTGAGTTGCTCCATGGAAGGGAGTTACAAGATTTGGGAAGAGAGGAAAGTTCAATCCACGATTTATTGGTCCATTTTAAATTCTTGACCGAGTAGAAAATATGGCCTATAGACTCGCGTTACCTTCAAGCATGTCTTGTGTTCATAATATTTTTCATATATCTGTGCTTCGTAAATATGTGAAAGACCCGAACCACGTTATTGAGTTAGAACTAGACGAGATAGCCGAAAACTTAACGTATGAGGAGGTACCTGTCAAGATCTTGGATAGAAAGGAGCATGTCCTACGCACAAAGGTCATACCACAAGTCAAAGTTTTGTGGAGGAACCATGCTATTGAGGAAATGACCTGGGAGTTGGAAACGAAAATGAAAGCGAGGTATCCTCATCTTTTTGAAACACTAGGTACGTACGTCAATTTCGAGGACGAAATTTCATAAGGAGGGAAGGTTGTAAGACCCCAACTTATTATAAATAAAATTAAATTTCTCTATTTATTATTTTGGAATAGTAAGGGTTGAATTGATTAATGTGGTTAGTTATGGGTAAAATGCGCAAATAGTTCAAATAAGCAAGTGGTTATAAAATATTCATTATTGTCGGGGAATATTCGTTTGGTCGTGAAATATTCTTACTGTAGAGGAATATTCGTACGACGGCGCAGCCTTGTGTGAGCCCCATAACGGAAAGCGATTGGATGAAGAAAACGATAAGTATAAGTTATTTATAAATAACGGCGTAGTTGTTACCGTTAATACTGTTGGAATACCCGGTGGTTAAAACACAGTAATACGCGTTGTTGCGCAGTAGCACACGGTAGTGCACCAATTATTGATTCTTACGTAAGAAGTCACTACTCAATAATTGTTACAGTAATTACTGTTCAATATTTTATTTTATTGATTCAATAATTGCTGCGTTGATATTTTATATTATTGTTGTTTTAATAATTATCACTGCACAGTATTTTTCATTATCAGATCAATAATTCATATTATTTGAATAATATTATTAGATAGCATTATTGGCAATGTCTAGAAAGTTCTGTCTAAGGAGAGGTTTGGTCACCTAATTGTGCGGCAGTAAGGAGAAATCCTTATTGGAAAGCCCCCTCTTTCCTGGGAACGGCCTGGTTGTCAGTATTGTGATTCTGTAATATTATTTGTGAATAATTAATTATTGATTTATATGATAAGAAAAATATTTATTTTATGTGAATGTAGATGGAGAAAATTTTAAAGTGACAATTGTTGAAAAAAATGATATTTTATCTTTTCTGATAATATAATTCATTTAAATATATTATTATATTATTATAATATAATAGTGGTGATATTTTTATAATGAATGTGGGATATATGAATAAATGAGGAGGAAGTGTATTTTTGTTACAAAAAAAATATTTAAAACATGTTTTTCATGTTTGTGGACCCCAAATTTTGACTGAAATTTGATTATAGCCTGTAAAATCATCCGTATGTGGATTTTGGTCAATTTCTGTTTAGAATTTGAAAAAACTTAAAACTATAAAGTTGTAGAGAATTGAATTTCCTATAGAATAGACATAAGATTCAAATTTTTTTGATAAAAAGGACTATTTATTATGAATTATTGAAGTTTCGGATTAATTGATTATTATTTTTTTGGAGTTTTAAATGACTTTTATATGAAAAATATTTTTGTTGCTTTTATTGAGTGGATGACTGATGTTTGGATTCAATTTGTGTGCGTAGGAAGTTTTTAAAAAATAATAATATTATTTATTAAATTTTCTGCTTTGGTGTTCTAAGCATTTTTCTATAAATAGGGTGCTTAGGTTAGAATTGAAAATCACACCAGAAACTAAAGTTTTCTCTCTCTATAATATCGAACGTATTTTTGTGAGTATTTTGGTACTTTGAGAGTTGCTATACGGTGCAAGTTCCTTCAGTACTATATCTAGTATTTTAGTCAGAAGTACTGTCTTTTTGGAGGTAAGAGATGTTATTTTTTTTATAAATGATATTATTTCTTTAAATATCATTATGCCGAAATATTGATCTGAATTTTTTATCAAATTTAAAACTTTTTGTGTCGGGGTTACTATTCACATATACGACACTATTCACGAGTACGACACTATTCACCGAAAAATTAAATTTTTATTTTTATCCAAGATATCTATTATGGATACTAGCTTTGATTGTATCCATATTTTGATCATTCTTGAATTTACTTCGCTATGATTATTTATGAAGTATTTTTGAACTCGGATTGTTTAAAGTACGAATCCTTAATATTTATTCTTTTGTTTCACTAGATTCGTTTTCTTTAAAAGATTTTTCATCATCCTCAGTCCTAAATGATGATATAATTGAATATCTTTGGCATGCAGTGCAAAGATGAATAATTTTTTGATGAATATCTTTAGCCCGTAGTGCAAAGATGAACAGGTGTTTTGATGAACATGACCAACTGATGAATATCTTTGGCCTATAGTGCAAAGATGAACATTTGATTTCAGATATATATATATATATATATATATATATATATATATATATATATTGATTGATGTTACAGGGATAAAATATCGATGATGGACTTTTAAATTCATAGATGATAGTAGATTTCATTCTCTACTTAACTCTTCTAATGAATTATTATTTTCGCTGCGAATATTGATTTAAAATTTGTTGTTTGTGAGACCCCAGATTTTATGAATAAAGATTTAAATTTCTCGAAATATTTGTTTTGAATATTATGGTGTGGATTTGATATAATGTTATAGTTGTGGGTAATATTTATAAATTTTTCAAAGTATGCAAGTTGTTGTATTATATTCGATTGGTCGGGGAATATTCGTTTTAGTAGGGAATATTCGTACAACGGCTCAATCATTGGTGAACCCCACAGCGGAATTATTGTCGGATTGAGAAAACGACAAAAATATTTTTATTGAAAATAACGGCGGAAGTTTTACCTTTAATACTGTTGAACTACTCGGTAGTAAAAGTACAGTAATATGCGTGGTTACATAGTAGCACACGGCATTAATTATTGATGGTTACGTGATAAGTCACTCAGTTTTGTTTTATTGGTATTATTAATGTAATAAAATAGAAAAGCTTTTTATATAAAACAGAATACTTTTATAAAGTTATTCGTTTTATTAGGCTAATAGTAAAATCTTTTTATATAAAACAGAATACTTTTATAAAGTTATCTGTTTTATTAGACAATAATCAGAATATATTATATTTTATTATGCATAGTGTTTGCATAGTGCTTACATAGTATTTGCATAGTAAAATCTTTTATAAAGTTATTCGTTTTATTAGATTATAAATAGAATATATTATATTTTATTTAAAAGATTTTGCTTTAAATATGGACCGTCGATTAAAGTAAATCAATCTAGACCGTTCATGAGTTAGTTAGTATGCACTCCATTTTTCTATAAATAGAAGCTCATTCCTTCATTATTTTCTTACGAATTCACTGAAACTCTAGAGAGAGAGAAGAAAAGTATTCTGCTACTTCACTACTCCGATATCAAGTTTCTTTTACGGTAAGAGATATTATTTGTTGTACTCATAAGGGGTATTATTTTCTTTTGTATTCATGAAGAGAACTTCTGTTATTCCATTCTTTATTATTCTGTTGGAATAACCTATCTGTGCGTTTTACGCCGGACCTAGTTTCGTCTTTATTATTCTGTTGGAACATCCTGTCGGTGCGTATTACGCCTGACCTGGTTTCGTTATTTAGTATTCTGTTAGAATAACCTGTCTATGCGAAGTACCGCATGCATGGTGATTTCTGTTGTTATTTCATTCTTTATTATTCTGTTAGAATATCCTGTCTGTGCGTTTTACGCCGGACCTGGTTCTATTATTTATTATTCTGTTGGAATAACCTGCTTGTGCGGTTTATCGCATGCCTGGTGATTTCTTTTGTTATTCCATTCTTTATTATACTCAGTTGGTTAAAGTTTTGGCTTTTATACTCCATGAAATTAGTGGAATATCCTTGATATTTGTACTTCATCCAGTATATTTTTATGAAAATATTCTTCCGAGCATTCTTAAATTTTACTCTACAAAGTAGTATCATGTTGACAATTTGGACGTTATTGGTTCCTGGAAGAAGATGGGTAATTTTCTTCTGAGTTGTCAGAAGATTAAGAATGTTCTCGAGTGAGTCCCCTAAGGGTGTCAACACTCGAGTGCGTCTGACTTCTCCATTCTTTGGTAATGGAGGGTTTGAAGACTACGCTTGAAAGGGGGAGTAATTTCTCCTCTGGATAGGCATATTCTGACTGCCTTTCTGACCTTGTAGTATCAAGGAAACATCATCTTTTTTCTTTTTATGGACCTCCGGGGGTTGTTTCCATAATTTTTGGACTGGATGTGCTCAGCAACAGCTTTCAGAGCAGCTAGGTCTTGAATCTTTCCTGATTTTAAACCCATCTTAGCCATTTCTCCATGTTTGATAGTTGCGGAGAATGGTTTGCCAAAGCAAGCTAAAACTCTCTCGTAGAAAGGAGCTTCTTGTATGTCTATGAAGGTCATCACCATCTCAGACTCAGTCACAGAGGGAACAACTTGAGTAGCAAGGCGCCTCCACCTTTGAGCATACTCTTTGAAAGATTCATTGGTTTGTTTCCTGACTTTAGTAATTTGGTACCGGTCAGGAGCCATTTGAGTTTGGAAATTATATTGGTTGAGAAAAGCACGTGACAGCTCTTCCCAGCTATGAATCTTGGAGTTGTCTAATCTGGTATACCATGATCTAGCTTCACCAGTCAGACTCTTTTGAAATAACTGCATTCTAAGCTTTTCATCCTCGACATAAGATCCGAGTTCTCCAATGAAGACTTTCAAATGTGTGTAAGGATCTCCCAACCCGTCATACTTTTCAAAATCAGGAGTCTTGAATTTCTCTGGATAATGCACACCAGGGAATATACAAATGTCTGTATATGAAACACTCCCATGTGCTCCAATCCCTTTGATAGACCGAATAGTCTTTTCCATCTGTAGGACCTTTATCCTGATATCACCGGTGTATGGATCTTCTTTGAGATGGGTGGTTTCAGGGGTGTTATTGGTTTTGTCCAATTGAGATTCGGGTACATGAATTTCTTTACCCGATCCCTGAGTTCCTCAATATGCAGAGGATTCTGTATGTATGGGTATTTGTGGACCCTGAGTGGACTTGTGTAGTTCCTTAAGCAGAACAGTCAACTCTGTAATTTGGTTGCTTAGTCCTTCGAACTCCTCGCGAGATAGGGGAGCAGGACTAGACTGGCCAGATGAAGCCATGCTTGGCTGTAGGCTCGTTGCCTTTTTGGATTTTGAACGGGTAACAGGACCAATTATATCCCTACAAAAAGACTTACGTAGTTTAGTCTTAGTGAATGTAGAAATATTTACATGTAGCGTCTGTTTAGGAATATGGTCTTGCGAAACGGATGTTAGTTGACAAGATAGTATGTCAAGTTTTGATATATAGGGAATGCATGTACACATTTTCCTCATATTTTCCATTACATTGAGTTTGACATGGAAATGAAATTACAAGTAATTTAATTTATAAGTAATTTTGGAATGTGAAAGTATGAAGAGACTTTCCTCCGCGTTTAGTTTATCAGAGGCTGACCTATCTCAGGCTACTCTCGCGGCTTTTTGGCATGAAGGTCCCCAGATCATCGCAATCTACTTGACGGAAAGTTAATCCTGTCTTTCAACTGGAGCGAATCTGGGTGGTCCCTTTCCTGAGCCTCGTTGGAATTAGTCTTCCTATGAGTCCAGTAATCAAACACTGACAGGATAGCCTCCTGGTGGAGGAACCACATAACATACATTCACATACAACGTGTCTCACCGTTTATGAAAATGAGGACATGTGCGAAGCACTAATATCACAAGCAGATATGGTGCGAAGCACTAATTGCAATAAGTAAATGCATTCGTACACATTCATTATTCAAATGTAAATGCAACATCCACACACAAGCAGATAATGGTTTTGAAAAGTTTGTAGTAGCGGCTTAAGCCTTCTTACTGGAAATCCCCAGCAGAGTCGCCACCTGTCGACGTCGGGATTTTTATTTGTCCCTTTTCTGTACTTGTCTTTTGGTGTTCTCATGTTAGGTGAGATTTGTTCGAAAAAACAAGTTGTGAAAATGTCCGACATGCATATGTCGATGATTGGACTGTAAGAGTCGCCAGTTGGTTTTTTTAAATGGTTGCACCAACTCAACCGAGAAAAGGTTTGCACATTGACCTAGTGATGTGACACTATTTAACTGGTCTGTGAAATCGAGATTCGTTAGGGTTCGGGGACTTGATTATTTAGAGGGAAGGTGTTAGGCACCCCCCGACATCCGTGTTACCACGGTGACCGCCACTTTTTAATTAAATTGTTATCTGAATGTGTGTATATGTGTAGATCAATGTGTAATTATCTGAAAGTAGTGCTATGCCTCGTTTGCACCTATATACAAAGGGTTTGAATTTTGTATATAAGTTCAATTTTAACAAGATATAGCAGTGACGTTTTGTAAAAGAGGTTTTTTCAAACCCTTATGCTCAATAGTAATTGAGGCCTTTGATACTTCCATTTTATTAAATGTTCGGCTTAGTTGTTTTTATTTTCGAGATGCGAGGCATCCTCGAGAAAATAAAATATATAGCAGTGCCGAACTCCTTGTGGGCATGAGAGTCGTCTAAGGAAATTCAAACACTGTGAATAATTTACAAGCCATGTACAGCTGCTAATGTCCATCACGAAAACCGAATCTAGATTCAGGAGACTGAATCTGTGATCACATGATTCCTAGGCTCACATGATGTAGCAGTTTGTATGAAAGCTGTAAACAGTTATATATATAAAAGCTATAAATATATATATACAGACAATCAACCACCACGAAGCACCTCCACGGGGGATTGAAAAAATGTAAATAAAGCAGTAAAAACCAATCAACTGCCACAAAGTAAACTCCAGGCATGACTAAATATAAAGAAAGCAGTAAAATGCCACGAAGTAAACTCCAGGCCTGACAGAATATATATATATATATATATATATATATATATATATATATATATATATATATATATATATATATATATATATATAAGTGATAAACGCACTGGATATATATCGATCCAGGCACGTTTCGTTATGTTGCATTCGAGATATATATATATATATATATATATATATATATATATATATATATATATATATATATATATATATATATATATATAAAAGCCATATATATATCAATCAAACGGATATGACAATATATATATATATATATATATATATATACATATATATACAAAAGAAATAAAAAGCCACGGACCGAAGTTCGGGCACACGCAGACAACACGACTCTCAACGTGAACAACTGTGTGCAAGAAGTGAGGAAAAGGCTTTAGATAATGTAAGAAGGCTTACAGTAGACTGTCAAAGAAGACTTCAATAGCTTTAAATGGATGAACACTCGGTTCCCACCGATAAAAAGTAGCCAAATATAAGCTCACAAGTGTTTGAAATGAGAAAGCACTCAATTTATGGTGTGTACAGAGCAAATTAGACAGGGCTTCCTCGCCTTTTTCTTCAAAATGGCTGCCCCAAGCCCTCTATTTATAAAGGGGGAGCTGCAGGTGTACCTGCGGCAGCCATAGATGCACCTGCGGATACCTGGGGTGCCCTGGGCTCCGCGGGTCCAGCTGTCTCGAAGTACGTGCACGTGTGCAACGTGATATCTGGTTGAACTTTTAGATCTTTAATTTGGGCATCCGATCGAGGTGTATAAGACCTTTTTCGGCATGTTGTTGTTGAGAGCTACACAATGACATGAGAGTAGAGGTTGTACGAAGTCATGAAGATGGGACCATGCCCTTAGTCTTCAAGTCTTCAAACTCTATCCGGTGTGCTGTCCTGTGTAGTAGTCACTCGGGATTGGAACTATTTGGTTTTTGTAGGACATTCCTGTGTGTAATATGTGTTGAGTCGGCACGAATGTGGGATTGAGGTGGCAAAATGACAATTTTTCCCCTGACCGGGGTTATCTCCGGTTTTGGGCTGATTTAGCAGTCGTTGCTCAGGGTTATCTCTGAGATTGGACTGCTACAAGTGTTGAATGCCTGTCCTCCCAATGTTATCTCCAGGTTTGGAGCTGAGTGCCTCGGGGCTATCACCGAGTGTTGAAGCTGATCGCAGGGGTTTGAAACAAGTATTTTTGGGGTTATCTCCGAAACTGCAACTGCATGCCTCGGGGTTGTCTCCGAAGTTTGAACTGTATCTCCCGGGGTTCTCTCCGGGATTGGAAATGAAGATCTCGGGGTTATCTCCGAGATGGAACTGAGGATTCTAGGGTTATCTCCGGAACTGGAACTGTATTCCTCGGGGTTTTCTCCGAGGTTGAAACTGAGTATCCCGGGGTTATCTCCGGGACTAGATTGAATATCTCGGGATTGTCTCTGAGATGATAAACTGAATATCCCGGGGTTGTCTCCGGGACTGTGTGACAACCCGAGAATTTGGATAATTATAAAATCTTAAAATATTGAATTAAGGTTAAATAATAAACCTAGACAGAAAATAAATGAATGTATTTGAGATTTCCGAGAAGGAATTTTGTGAATTTTAAATTTTTTTTGGTGAATTATTCAGGATTAAGGGTATAAGTTAATATGTTCTGTGTTTATGGTATTATATGTGTACAATATGTGGTTAAGGGTCAAGGGTTGACCAGATAAGCTATATCAGTGGCAAACCCTAATATTATATTAAGAACGTCAACGTTTAGTTAGAAAATTCTTACGATTTATAAGAAACACTAAAATCGGTTTTGGAAACCTTAATTTCAGTTCTGGGAATTTGAAACCCTAATTTGAATTATAGAAACCCTAATTTGGGAAGTTAAATTCTATGTATAAGGCTTTTGGGTATTAATTACAAATCTAATTAGCGATAACCCTAACGATTAAATTAGAATTCTAATAATTAGAAACCCTAAAAAAAACCTTAAGTCGTAAATTTGAAACCCTAATTAGTAATTAGGTAATTTTAATTTAATTAAGGAAATATAAACCCTAATTAACAAGATTGAATTCAAGATTAGGAAATCTTAATATAATTATAGAATCCTAATTATAATTTGGAAATATTAATTTTTTATTTTGAAAACGTAATTTTGGAAATCCTAGAAAAATTGAATTTTTAGAACATTAGGTTTTAACCCTAAGGGTCAAACCCTAAGGGTCAAACCTTAAGGGTTCAAACCCTAAGGGTTGCATCAAAGGACCAATTTGCCATTAAATTTATAAATCAAATGTGATAACCCGGGATTTCGAATATTCAAAATTTTACGAATACATTTTTTTTAATATTAATATTGATTATCAATTTTTTTGACAAGTATCTGTGATACGAGTCTCGAGAAGGTCAATTTGTATATTGACTAATAAATTTAGAGTTGAGTTGTGCTTAACAGCTTTAGAAATCCTAACCCTCAGCTCGGATAGGGATTCGATAGAAAATATAATTAAAATAATTATATTAATGAGTATGTGTTTGTACCGAAGAGATTTATTGATCAATGATTGATCAGATAAGGTTTAAAATTAGTAAACCCTAATAAGGGATTAGAAACCCTAATCTTAGGTTTAGAAATCCTAACGTATAGTTAGTAATCCTAAACGAATGTCGGGAAACCCTAATTTAAAATTTGGGAATCTTAAAACCCTAATTAGGAAACCCTAATCTTAATTGGCAAGCCTAATGTGTGTATTAAACTTTAGTATGATTAGAAAATCCTAATTATATTTTAGTTATCTTAATTTCTATTTTACAAACCCTAATTGTAATTTAGAATTTTTTTTTCTAACTAAAACCCTAATTTTAGTTTCAAAATTTTAATTTTCTAATTTAAAACCTTAATTTAGAAAATCCAAGAAAGTTAGTATTTTAAACCCTAAGGGTTAAACCCTAAGGGTTTGTGTAATTGTCAAGTATGCCATTAAAAATATATGGAAAAAGACCAAAATACCCTTTTAGGCATATTTTAAAATGTAACTAGCAAAATGTGATAGCAACATTAGTAGGCGACCTAACATATTGACTTGGTGACTTTTAAATCTCAGCAAAATAGCCTCTAAGGGACAGCTAGCAGATTATTCAATGCATCCAAGTGATTATATATTAGATTGGAGAGAGAGAAAGTCACAAATATTTGACAAATTGCTCTCAAGCTCTCCACCACTCATTCTCTCTCTAAAATTCCGAATTTGTTAAGTCTTTCAGTCACTCATTAACCTCTTAGAACACCCAAAAACAGATTACAGAGCATAGATCAAGAATTGGAAAATAGAAGGTGTAAACCCTAGTTCACATTTTGATCTTGTATGCTTAAATAATTTTCGTGTTTATGTGTTTAGATCTTTGCTAGATGATGTTTAATGATGATCTATGTTGATATAACATAGATCCATAGCATCAAAATGCTTTAAAAAGCGAGTTTTTCTAAAACTATCAAAAACACAATTTGTGGTCTGACAAGCTAATGTCATGAGCCACAGATCCGTGTCTGTTTTTGATTTTTCTTGTTTTATGTTTTGTATTGGTAGTATGGTATGAGGTCTTTCATTTGCAAGTGGTAGTATAGCCATTAGATCTGTAGATCATGTGTTATTCTTGGTCAAAACTCGTTGACCGGGCATGACCATGAGAAATCTGGGTAACCCAGAAAGTTCAAAGTAACGTCTGACAAGATTTTTGAAACTCGATTTATGTTAGGTGTTGTGTTGTTTGTTGTTAATGTTGTATATATGTTGTACCTTGTTAGATGGACTATAGATCCATATCTCTGGATCTCTTAAACAACAAATTAGTTGGACGAAATAGATGGTCAAAGATGCCCCTCTGATCACAAAGTCATTTTCTGGAATTTCCAGAAACATTAAGCACACAGTTTCTGACAGCGTTTGACCAAGCTGTATCTGGAGAATTTATTGTTGTTGGACTGATTTGTTATAGTATATATGTTCTATGTTATGAGTACTAGATCTATGAACCAAGAAACCACCTATCTAAGGACCAGAACCTAACTTAAAATGGACATGAAAGTGACCAGACGAAGTTCTGGGTTTCTGGGGAAACCCAGGTAATGTCTGACAAGATTTTTCGAAGCTCGAATCTCGTTTTTGTGTTGATGTATGACCTATCTGTTGGTTGATAGTTGTAGTGGTGTATACATACTACAAGATCAACGTTTAAACATGACCCAGAAACATTTCGAAATGAGATTAAAAGTCGGTCAAACAGGGCACCTCGAACACGAAGCTGTTAGTGTTCTTGAACTCAAGAACACCAACAACGATGCTAAGTGTCGCTAAAGGGCTATAGCGACGGTTTTAATTTTTTTATTTTCTGAATATTCCGAAAAATACTTAAAAATAGAAAATAAATTATAAAAATTACAAAAATGGTTTTAAAAATCATTTTAAATTCTGAAAAATAACTTTTAATTATTTGGGACATTTTTCATTAATATTTATAATTATTTGAATATTAATGCTATTTAATTTATTTAATTAGTGTATTAAATAAATAAGAGAAAAATAATTTTAATTATATAAAAATCATTTTAAATAAGAATAATGTATTTAAAAATATTTTGAGTTATAAAATGTAACTTTTCATTTTTAGAGAATTTTGATTAATAATTTTATATTAATGATATTAGATTTATTTAATTATTAAATTAAATAAATAAGATAAAAATGATTTTATTGATTTAAAAATCATTTTAAATAAGAATAAAGTGTTAGAAAATATTTTGAATTATAAAATATAATTTTCAATATTTTTGGAGAATTCTCATTAATAAATTAATATTAATGATATTAGATTTATTTAATTATTATATTAAATAAATGACTTAAAAATGATTTTATTAATTTAAAAATAAGAAAAATAATTTAAAAATATTTTAAGTTATAATTAATGAATTTTAGTATTTGGATGATAATTTTATTAATATTTAAATATTAATGGTGATGATTTTAAAATAATTTTTATTAGTTTAAAAATCATTTAAGTAGAATATTAATGATTTAAAAATATTTTAAGTTATTAACAATAACTTTAATATTTTGACTAGTATAACATTAATATTTTTATATTATTAAATATTAATATTAATAAGATTATTTGATAATTAAATCATTTAAAAATGATTTAAGTGTTTGAAAAATTATTATAAATTATGATAATTGTTTATAAATTTTTAAAAGCTTCCGAAAAATATTATAAACGATATTTAACTTATCTAAAATAATATTGAAGCTTAGAGATCAAGTTTAATTGACAATCAATATGTTAATTGTCGGATAGGGTGACTAGAACACCGAGAATGGACTGAAGTCCAACCAGACCGAACTAATTAAACTTGATAAGTGTTTATATAGATTATAAACACTGATGTGACTATGTGGTAATGTGTCTAGGAGAAGATTGACTGTGGATTACAGTGTTGTGTGTTATGAATTATTGTGCTAATTGTGAGACCGATATTATTAGTTATAGGTCTTTCAAAAGCAGATAAGTTTATTGTGTAGCTGTAATCAGCGGAAGAGGCAAGTTTCCTAACTCAACCTTGAGTTATGTTCATTCAATTATTATAGTGGTTAATTATTGTTAATTATACCACGTCCAAGAATTTAATGTTGATTATTCGCAGTTAGTGCATGCTTAATAATTCAAATTGAATTACTAATTTGAAAAAATATATATTCGTAGAATAACTGTTTTTGGATATTCATATCCGTAGAAGCTAAGATTGCCAGTACAAATAATTCCTGCTTATTATCAAATTATGTTGAGAAAGGTCTTAGCTAATTATTCTTGCTAGACGAACCTTTGTTAGAACTTGATAGATTTGAGAAGAGAATTCAATTGTTATTGACAGATCGATGCTAATTATTTCGGCTAGATCGATAAGTAAATAGAAACTGAAATCATTAAATTTCATTGTTAAATCAAATCTTGATTCTGAGACTGAGAAGAACAACCTTTTATACAAAGGGAACATTTTTAGTCGTATATTCGACCATTTCGCGCGACTTAAGTATTATGCATAATATAGGGTACAAGGAGTTGGCCGGCTCTAAGTACTTGCAGAGGGGTATGATTTAATCTTTATGGTTATCTGATACACCTGCGTATATGTCAAAGTAAAACTTTAATATATACCCGAGAAGAGAAGTTCAAGATCCAATGGATCACTCATCATAAATCTGGAAAATATTCTACTTTGTTATTGCGTAGAATTGATTCTTGATTATTCAATAAAATATCGTAGAAATTTTGAAAGCGTTGTACTATTTTATTATCAAATTATTGTGTTGCATAGATTGTGAGAAGACTTGTTAATTATTAAAGCTTTGTTCAGCTATTTCAAAGTTCCCCAAACTTTGGTTTCATTCTATCAAAATAGATAGTCTGTTCTTATTGATTCATAAATATTTATTGTATGTTTTAACTTGCGGGGCAAGTTTGTTGCTCACCCTTGTTAAATAAAATATTTTAGCTAGGAACGAAGAGGCCAGCGGGTCAAAGAAGAACAAAGGCAAAGGCAAAATGCTGGAGTAGTATAATGAATATTATTATTATGTTGTATTGTAAACCCTTTTTGTATATCTAAAGGGTATGTCTGTAATGTTAAGGTTAGAGATCCTGGGACTTATGTATTAACAACATAAGTTAATGACTTATGTGTTCCTATTTATATATGAATGGGTAGTTAAATGGTATTATATTGTGGATCGTGAACACCTAACTCGGGGGTCAGGTAACCCAGATTTGGGGGCGTCACAGGTTGGCATCAAGGCTATAGGTTATAAACCTTAAGTGGGGTGGGGAAAACCCTAGTAATCTAACCATAAACGAGATATAGAATACTCATTTAGAGTACTAAGGGATTGCCGAAGTGCATCAATAGTGAGATAAGTGGACACATAGTGTGAGAAGTTTGTACTAGTGGAGTAATAATCAAGTTGTTTAAACTGATTGTAGGATGTCGAGAGAAGATAAAATGAGTACGGAGATGCCAGCAGCTGTTGCACCAATGCCAGAAGCCGAGGTGCCAGTGCAAAGCGAATCAGTTGAGAAAGTGGGAAAAGATGAACCCATGGTCAATCTCGGGAGTGATCATGATGATTATCCCGAGATGTATCTAAGTAGTGATGAGGAGGCGGAGTCTGAAGAAGCTAAGGTGGAGTTAAAGAATAAGATCAAAGTTGGAGAACAAGATCAGCTATCTGCAGAAGTCCATGAACTCCGAAGTAAAGTGTTTCTTCTAGAGGAGTTGTGGAAGACAGAGCGGACGTTACACGAAATGACTGAAGAATGGAACGAGCTCAAGGCGCATGTGGAAAGGATGAAGACTGAAGGGGGTGGATCATCTGAAGGAACCAGTAAGAAGGACAAGAAGAAGAGAAAGAGGAAAAAAGACAGTGAAAACTCTAAAAATTCAAACCCGAAGAAGAAGCAAGCCTGTATCAAGTGTGGAAAGACTCACGCTGGAGAATGCATGATGTGGAAGAATGTATGTTTCAACTGTAAGCAGGAAAGACATATTTCTTTGCATTGTCCTAAGACGAATTTGAGGAAGTGTTTCTCTTGTGGAAGAACGGGTCACGAATTCAACAAGTGTCCCAACCAGAAGAAGACTGGTGAAGGGATTGGACGGTAGATAGCTTAAGTTTGAGCATTAGTATCTTTTGGTAGAAGCTTTTGATATTAAGTGTTGTAATATCGAGAATGATGTTAAACATATGTAAATATATATATTTTATGAATAAAATCTTTATTTTCTATTTGAATATAAGATTAAGATTAATTTGTGTGTTCTTACAACACATACTTATGGTAAGTTAATGACTCGTGATTATATGAAATGTTCTGAATCCCTCAGCGAATGGACGCCAAAGGTCTGACTAGGATAAGTTCATACACTCATATAATTATGGCAAGTTCCTGAACTCATAAGTGTGGTAAGTTTGACGAACTAGTAATAACTATGTGTGAATGGAGAATTGCAACTTTTTGTGTAAAGTTGTGTTGTTAATCCTGATATGATTTAAAAAGGGATAGTAAATGTGTTAAGTACTATATGTACTATGTGCTATTTGAATAAATATGCGATTATATGAGAACTATGTGTTGAATTCTTATTGTGATAAGAATCTGTGTAGAGAAAGAGAATTAATATAAGATTTTTTTTATTTAATCAGATCATGCCGCCTAGACGACAGAATCGAAACCAACGAGAAGAACAGTCAGTGAATAACGAAGGAGGTTAAGCGGACCCAATGCAGAATTTTGTAGATATGATAGCCGAAGCTATGGAAAATAGGACTCCAGCAAGAGGAAGAGCGAGAAATCTGCCAACTAATAGATTGGCTAACTTCAAAGACTTTAAAGCGGTAGGACCGCCTGAATTTAAAGGGACCATAGATCCGATTGAAGCCCAAACATGGGTGAAGGAGATGGAGAAAGCATTCGTTATCGCCAGAGTAGTGGAGGAGCAAAAGACGGCTTTTGCAACATACTTAATGAAGGGAGAAGCTAATTACTGGTGGGAGACTAACCAAGCGCGAGCTGGAACAGCTATAGTAACATGGACAAGATTCAAGGAACTATTTTTGAGA
The DNA here is from genome assembly GCA_016801055.1 of Panax notoginseng. NCBI lineage: Eukaryota > Viridiplantae > Streptophyta > Magnoliopsida > Apiales > Araliaceae > Panax > Panax notoginseng. The sequence continues at coordinate 130,264,575 of CM029013.1, read as the reverse complement.
ACTACTTCTCACCGAGTATGCAATCCAAGATGGAAGTTAAATTTTTAGAATTGAAGCAGGAGAACATGTCAGTAAAAGAATACGCTGCCAAATTCAATGAATTAGCGAGATTTGCACCTCATCAAGTGAACACAGAAGCAAGAAAAGCGAGGAGATTTGAGAATGGACTGAAGCCGGGAATATTCAACAAGGTAGCGATATTAAAGATCAATATGTTCGCGGCTTTGATGGAGAAAACGTTAATTACTGAAGGAGGGAGCGAAACTGCGTCTCGATTTCATCAGGATAAGAAGAAGAAGACAAATGATGGTGGAAGTAGTGGTGGTAGTAATCCGAACAAGAGAAAATGGAGCGAGAATACCCAGTCGGGTAATAAAACAGAGGAGAATAGGAAAGGGAGGGAACCATATGCACCTTGTGGAAAGAATCATGCTGGAGTTTGTCTGAAGAAAAAAGGAGTCTGCTATAACTGTGGGCAAGAGGGGCACATGTCGCCCAGTTGTCCCAATCCAAAGAAAATTCAAGGTTGTTTTGCGTGCGGATCGACTGACCATATTGTATGGAACTATCCAAAGAACAATGCGGAGAAGGAAAGTGTCAACAAGGGACCCGGTGGCGAAACCTTGGCAACTCAAGGACCTGCACAGCCAGGAAGACCAACCGCCCGTACATTCAACATGACGGCGCAGGATACGGTGGCTGCCCAAAAGGTGGTAGCAGGTAACGATTTCATTTAGAAATTTAGTTGCGCGAATAATATGAGTTAGATAATTCTGTGAACTACTTTCTCTTATAGATTCAAGTCACAGGTTAGAATTTGAAACATAAATTAATATTGTGTTGATAAAAATGAATTAATGATACAACTTTAAAAGATTGTAGAGAATAAGAAAGCAGTGATTCCGAGGACGGAAACCTTTTAAGGAGGGGTGAATGTGATAACCCGGGATTTCGAATATTCAAAATTTTATGAAAAATTTATTTTTTATTTTAATATTAATATTGATTATCAATTTTTGGACAAGTATCTGTGATACGAGTCTCGAGAAGGTCAATTTGTATATTGACTAATAAATTTGGAGTAGAGTTGTGCTTAACAGCTTTAGAAATCCTAACCATAAAGCTCGGATAGGGATTCGATAGAAAATATAATTAAAATAATTATATTAATGAGTATGTGTTTGTACCGAAGAGATTTACTGATCAATGATTGATCGGATAAGGTTTAAAATTAGTAAACCCTAATAAGGGATTAGAAACCCTAATCTCAGGTTTAAAAACCCTAACGTATAGCTAGTAATCCTAAACGAATGTCGGGAAACCCTAATTTAAAATCCAGGAATCCTAAAACCCTAATTAGGAAACCCTAATCCTAATTGGCAAGCCTAATGTGTGTATTAAACTTTAGTATGATTAGAAAACCCTTATTATATTTTAGTTGTCTTAATTTCTATTTTACAAACCCTAATTGTAATTTAGAATTTTTTTAACTAAAACCCTAATTTTAGTTTCAAAATTTTAATTTTCTAATTTAAAACCCTAATTTAGAAAATCCTAGAAAGTTAGTATTTTAAATCCTAAGGATTTGTGCAATTGTCAAGTATGCCATTAAAAATATATAGGAAAAGACCAAAATGCCCTTTTAAGCATATTTTAATATGTAACTTGCAAAATGTGCTAGCAACTTTAGTAGGTGACCTAACATATTGACTTGGTGACTTTTAAATCTCAGCAAAATAGCCTCTAAGGGACAGCTAGCAGATTATTCAATGCATCCAAGTGATTATATATTACATTGGAGAGAGAGAAAGTGACAAATATTTGACAAATTGCTCTCAAGCTCTCCACCACTCATTCTCTCTCTAAAATTCCGAATTTGTGAAGTCTTTCAGTCACTCATTAACCTCTTAGAACACCCAAAAATAGATTGGAGAGCATAAATCAAGAATTGGAAGATAGAAGGTATAAACCCTAGTTCACATTTTGATCTTGTATGCTTAAATAATTTTTGTGTTTATGTGTTTAGATCTTTGCTAGATGATGTTTAATGATGATCTATGTTGATATAACATAGATCCATAGCATCAAAATGCTTTAGAAAGCGAGTTTTTCTATAACTATCAAGAACACGATTTGTGGTCTGAAAAGCTAATGTCAGGAGCCACAGATCCGTGTCTGTTTTTCATTTTTCTTGTTTTATGTTTTGTATTGGTAGTCTGTTATGAGGTCTTTCATTTGCAAGTGGTAGTATAGCCATTAGATGTCTAGATCATGTGTTATTCTTGGTCAAAACCCGTTGACCGTGCATGACCATGAGAAATCTGGGTAACCCAGAAAGTTCAAAGTAACGTCTGACAAGATTTTTGAAACTCGATTTATGTCAGGTGTTGTGTTGTTTGTTGTTAATGTTGTATATATGTTGTACCCTGTTAGATGGACTATAGATCCATATCTCTGGATCTCTTAAACAACAAATCAGTTAGACGAAATAGATGGTCAAAGATGCCCCTCTGATCACAAAGTCATTTTCTGGAATTTCCAGAAACATTAAGAACACAGTTTCTGACAGCGTTTGACCAAGCTGTATCTGGAGAATTTATTGTTGTTGGACTGATTTGTTATAGTATATATGTTCTATGTTATGAGTACTAGATCTATGAACCAAGAAACCACCAATTTTAGGACCAGAACCTAACTTAAAATGGAAATGAAAGTGACCAGACGAAGTTCTGGGTTTCTGGGGAAACCCAGGTAATGTCTGACAAGATTTTTCGAAGCTCGAATCTCGTTTTTGTGTTGATATATGACCTATCTGTTGGTTGATAGTTGTAGTGGTGTATACATACTACAAGATCAACGTTTAAACATGACCCAGAAACATTTCGAAATGAGATTAAAAGTCGGTCAAACAGGGCACCTCGAACACGAAGCTGTCAGTGTTCTTGAACTCAAGAACACCAACAGCGACGCTAAGTGTCGCTAAAGGGCTATATCGACGGTTTTATTTAATTTATTTTCTGAATATTCCAGAAAATACTTAAAATAGAAAATAAATTATAAAAATTACAAAAAATGGTTTTAAAAATCATTTTAAATTCTGAAAAATAACTTTTAATTATTTAGGACATTTTTCATTAATATTTATAATCATTTGAATATTAATGCTATTTAATTTATTTAATTAGTGTATTAAATAAATTAGAGAAAAATGATTTTAATTATATAAAAATCATTTTAAATAAGAATAATGTATTTAAAAATATTTTGAGTTATAAAATGTAACTTTTAATTTTTAGAGAATTTTCATTAATAATTTTATATTAATGATATTAGATTTATTTAATTATTAAATTAAATAAATAAGATAAAAATAATTTTATTGATTTAAAAATCATTTTAAATAAGAATAAAGTGTTAGAAAATATTTTGAATTAAAAAATATAATTTTCAATATTTTTTGGAGAATTCTCATTAATAAATTAATATTGATGATATTAGATTTATTTAATTATTATATTAAATAAATAAATTAAAAAATATTTTATTAATTTAAAAATTATTTAAAAATAATAAAAATGATTTAAAAATATTTTAAGTTATAATTTATGACTTTTAGTATTTGGATGATAATTTTATTAATATTTAAATATTAATGGTGATGATTTAAAAATAATTTTAATTAGTTTAAAAATTATTTAAGTAGAATATTAATGATTTAAAAATATTTTAAATTATTAACAATAAATTTAATATTTTGACTAGTATAGCATTAATATTTTTATATTATTAAATATTAATGATAATAAGATTATTTAATAATTAAATCATTTAAAAATAATTTAAGTGTTTAAAAAATTATTATAAATTATTATAATTATTTATAAATTATTAAAAGTTTCCGAAAAATATTATAAACGATATTTAACTTATCTAAAATAATATTGAAGCTTAGAGATCATGTTTAATTGACAATCAATGTGTTAATTATCGGATAGGGTGACCAGAACACCGAGAATGGACTGAAGTCCAACCAGACCGAACTAATTAAACTTGATAAGTGTTTATATAGGTTATAAACACTGATGTGACTATGTGGTAATGTGTCTAGGATAAGATTGACTGTGGATTATAGTGTTGTGTGTTATAAAATATTGTGCTAATTGTGAGACCAATATTATTGGTTATAGGTCTTTCAAAATCAGATAAGTTTATTGTGTAGCTGTAATCAGCGGAAGAGGCAAGTTTCCTAACTCAACCTTGAGTTATGTTCATTCAATTATTATAGTGGTTAATTATTGTTAATTATACCACGTCCAAGAATTTATTGTTGATTATTCGCAGTTAGTGCATGTTTAATAATTCAAATTGAAATACTGATTCGGAAAAATATATATTCGTATAATAACTATTGTTGGATATTCATATCCGTAGAAGCTAAGATTGACAGTACAGATAATTATTGTTTATTGTCAAATTATGTTGAGAAAGGTCTTAGCTAATTATTCTGGCTAGACGAACCTTTGTTAGAACTTGATAAATTTGAGAAGAGAATTCAATTGTTATTGATAGATCGATGCTAATTATTTCGGCTAGATCGATAAGTAAATAGAAATTGAAATCATTGAATTTCTTTGTTAAATAAAATCTTGATTCTGAGATTGAGAAGAACAACATTTTTTACAGAGGGAACATTTTTAGTCGTATATTCGACCATTGCGCGTGACTTAAGTATTACGCATAATATAGGGTACAAGGAGTTGGCCGGCTCTAAGTACTTGCAGAGGGGTATGATTAAACTTTATGGTTATCTGATACACCTGCGTATATGTCAAAGTAAAACTTTAATATATACCCGAGAAGAGAAGTTCAAGATCCAATGGATCACTCAGCATAAATCTGGAAAACATTCCACTCTGTTATTGCGTAGAATTGATTTTTGATTATTCAATAAAATATCGTAGAAATTTTGAAAGCATTGTACTATTTCATTATCAAATTATTGTGTTGCATAGATTGTGAGAAGACTTGTTAATTATTAAAGCTTTGTTCAGCTATTTCAAAGTTCCCCAAACTTTTGTTTCATTCTATCAAAATAGATAGTATGTTCTTATTGTCCTTTTTCAATTCTTTATTAGGTTGGAGTGTAGATCTTGCTATATTTCACCAACTCTAAATCTCCCATGTGACTATATCTCACCAATATCAAATTTTCATGCCACCTAGCATCAATTGTGACCATGGATTAAAAGTCTAAGAGATTAAAAGTAAGAAAAAGATTACTTTATTTTCTCATTGTTGCCTAGTCCATTCTCTCTCTAAAATTTCGAGAGTTGGAGTGAAAGAGAGTCAAGTGTTAAGCTAATATCATCCTTTAACTTTCCAAGATCAGGATCAAAGGTCAGAATCAAGAATCAAAGTGTAAAACAGGTATAAACTCTAAAATTTTGAAATCATGTGATCTTATGTTATATGTTGTAATTTGTTGGTTAAAGTTGTGTATTAGGGTGTCTTTGGGTGATTTGGGTTGCTAGATCATAGATCTATAACATCTAGAGGCAAGAAAATCAAGTTTTTAGAAACTATTCTTGAACTTTCAAAAGTTGTCTGACAAGCAAATGTCAGGGCTGCTAGATCAATGTGTGTTAGATGTTATGTGTGTTTTATGTTATGGATCTGTTCTATGCCATGTATACTATGATCTAGAACTGGAAACAATGTCAAATCATGTCTAGATCGTAAGATATGATCAATCAAACAACGTTGACCGATCACGAAAGTGGGTTTCTGGGCAACCCAGAACCCAGATTTTTGTCTGACAGTGTTTTGCAGACCTTCGATCTTGCTGCTCTTTGATAGTTTGGTCAATGTGTTGTTGTTATGTTGCAGAATGGCATATGAAGTACACACTAAAGCCTTTAGAACAAGCAGATCGTGCACAGAATCATAGGAAAATCGTGGTCAAAGAACAGTTGACCAACTTGCCGGATAAAGATTCTGGTCCAGAATCTTCAAAGGCAGTTTCTTTGAAACTACTTTGACTGGCTCAGATTTTCTTTTGGTGATGTGTTTAAGTTGATTTAGTGTTATGATAATATACACTAACATCTATACTACTTATGTGAACCTTCATATCACATAAAGAAAGCTCAGGATGTATGTTACAAGAATCCAAAGTTGCACCCCCGTACTGTTCTTCATTTCTGGAAAACCCAGAAATGAAGAACAGCCTCTGACATGATTTTTGGTGGCCAAGATCTCTCTGATGTGTAGTGTTTTGGCTCTGAAATTTGTTTGAGGTTGTAATATTACATAAATACTATAACTTTAGCGTCATCACAAGACCAGATAGTATCAAGATCCATAAATTAGAACCGGTCAAACGTGGCACTTTGTCCACTGACATTAAGATCTGGGTTTGATGAAGAACAGCTCAAGAACACTTATAGCGACAATTTCGTTGCTATAGGGCCCTTTAGCGACATTTAATTTTGAAAATTAATTATTTTTATTAAATAATTAGTATTAAATAGTTTTTAATTATTAAAAATTCATAATAAATTACTAAAAATTATTTTAAAGTCCAAAAATGAGTTTTTAATTATTTAGAATATATTTCATAAATTTTTAATATTTTTGGAATATAAATGGTATTTAGTTTATTTAATTATAAAATTAAATAAATTATTTAAAAATAATTTTAATACTTGAAAAATCATGAAAAATTATATTATTGTATAGAAAAATATTTTAAGTTATTTTTAATGACTTTTGATATTTTGTGATGAATTACATTGATTAATTAATATTAGTGATAATTAGTTTATTTAATAAATGTATTAAATAAATTATGAAAAAATAGAATTAATGGTTTAAAAATCATATAAAAATGATTTAAGTGTTATAAAAGTATTTTAAGTTATAAAATATAACTTTTGATATTTTGTCATAAAAATATTAATATTTTAATATTAATAGCAATTATCGAATAATGAATTTAACTGTTAAAAATTATATAAATATAATTTTAAAGTATTAAAAATACTTTGTGATATTATAAATATATGATAATATTATGGTATGATTTTTATTAATATTTAATATTAAATAAATATTAATGATAAAAGAATTATGTAGTATTTAATTCATATAAATACGATATTAATGATTGAAAAATTATTTTAAATGATAATAATTATTTAAAAATTATTATGAGCTTATGAAAAATATTTGGATTGATAATATAATTATCTAAGATAAATGTTAAGTGATTAGGCAGAGTTTAATTGAACTTAAACTCGACAATGGTCCGATTATGCCGTCGGGATGTTAGATTTATATCGAATTTAACTCAGACTGAAATAGTCTGACTTGATACTAGGTCTTATGTGTTGTATAGACTGATAGGGTTATGTGTTTAGGTTATTTTATACTGTGATGATATTATTCTAACTTGGGAATCAATATTATTAATATTAGGTCTTCATATAAAGCTAAATAGGTTACGTAATGGTAATCAACAGAACAAGCAAGCTTCTTATACTCACTTATTGTGCAAGTTTTTCTTAACTCGACCTCGAGTTGTTTCATTCAAATATACTTGTGGTTAATCATTGCTGATTGCCATGTCTAAGAATTATTAAATCACACTCTGTGCATACTGCATGTATTCATCATGTATGAAAGGCTGATCACCTTCATTACCATTCGGTCCAGATATATATATGTTCATGTTCAATGTTCGTTCAGCTATGTAAACTTTGTTCATGCTAGTTCGCAATTATATTGTAGACCTGTAGCCAGCTTTTGTTCAATTCTTTCAATCATGATATATCCTTAATTTATTGAACTTAAACTTGCCGGGCAAACTTATTGCTCACCCTTGCTATATCATGATTAACATTACAGATTAAGATGAATACGTCAGATACAGGAAAGTACAAAGCCAAGTTCAACTTGGAATAATATGTGCAGATAATTGTAATAGTATAGTATGATAATAATGTTATATGTTAGACATGTTATGAATTGTGTATAAGTTAAGGTTACTCGACCTTGGGGAATAGTGTGTAAAGTTTATTGTATAAACACTTTATGTTTATATCAAAGTTGTAGGTTATAAACATTAGGTAGGAATACCTGAGACTAATAACCGTAGTGATTAGGATATGTACTAACTCAAATAGAGTTAGTGTGTTGGTAAGATTCAAAGACGAATTTCGGCGAGTTATAAAGATACAGAGTTCCCTAACTCTGATAATAATGGTGAACAGTAGTGATGAATAGTTTGAGTCTAAAAGACCATTAGATCAGTAATAGGAGATCGTAAAATAAAATGATAATAGAATAAAAATGAATCGTAATATATACGATGAGATCACCCCGTGATCTGATAAGGTGATAGCAGGGAAAAGAATCAATCTAATGATTGAAAAGTTTACAACAAGATTGCTGTGTGTCATTTGTACTATGAATTGGTACAGATTCAGGAAAAGATTATGAATATGGATTAAATGAAATTCGTATTGAGAAGGGAGTTAGGATAATTATGGGAATGTCTGTGTTGCACTATTTGCTATATACCTGTTGAGAATGTGATTCTTTTCTTAGGTGTATAACAGATAGGTAGGGTATAGTTAGAGAATATAAGGTTAAGTACGAGTTTGATGAACTGGGTATAGTTTTGTGTGAATGGAGTATTGAGGATCATAGGAATAGATAGATAATTAAGCAATTGATTAGTAGTGGAGACATAGATTTTTCCAAATCTGCTAGCTATACTAGACTCAAAATTTTTGACATCAAGATAAAAGTGCACGATGTGCCTTTTTGAAATGAATTTTATTCTCAACTTTTGGTGAGCCTTGTGTATGCCTGGACTTTGGGCCACCTACACCTCGTTACCTGTTGAGATAATAAAATAGAATTGTAATGAATTTTGAATGGTTTAAAGTATAGTCTATGCTACTTGTTTCGGCTAAACAATAATGATTTGAAATATCAAAATATATTTTATTTATCACTTATGTACCATGTAACCTGGTGCAGAGATGATAAAAAGTGGATGGAGTTATAATACAGGAATACTTAGTGTTGAATTTGATCTAAAATCGTTACTCCACTATTGTATGATGTGTTATGACAAAGTCACTCAATGACGACATCCTCAAACGGGCTGTTAATACAGTACGGCATCATGATGTCATTTTCAAGCCAATTTTAAAATTTTAATTTGCCAACGAGATTTGACTATACCTAAATATTTCGATTGAATTGAATTATTGATATGGGTCTATGCTATTTGATTTGGCTAGACCAACATTTATGAAAATTCTAAGCGTTCTTTGAAAATTTTCACGAACTAAATTGTTTTGGTGCGGATTTCGCTAAAGACTGACGTATGAAAATTTTTGTGCGCCTAAGGCGGATGGAATAGAAGGAATGAGAAAAAAATTGTTCCAATCACCAGTATTACTGGGCCAATATAGGGCAGAATGGGCTGATCACCCACTACGTTCATAAGACCAATGCGGTTTGCGAATGAATTTTCATAAATCCTTTGCGAAAATGACAGACAATAGTCTATATAATTCCTCAACAGTATTTGAAATTTTTTACTCTTGTGATGAATGTATTGGGTAGCATGTGATGCTGTGTATGAATAGTGTATGGTGAATGGTGTAAGGTAAATTTCGGGGACAAAATTTTTAGAAGAAGGGGTGAATGTGACAACCCTAGAATTTGGATATTTATAAAATCTTAAAATATTGAATTAAGGTTAAATAATAAACCTAGACAGAAAATAAGTGAATGGATTTGAGATTTCCGATAAGGAATTTTGTGAATTTAAAATTTTTATGGTTAATTATTCAAGATTAAGGGTATAAGTGAATATATTCTATGTTTATGGTATTATATGTGTACAGTATGTGGTTAAGGGTCAAGGGTTGACCAGATAAGCTATATCAGTGGCAAACCCTAATATTATATTAAGAACGTCAACGTTCAGTTAGAAAATTCTTACGATTTATAAGAAACTCTAAAATCGGTTCCGGAAACCCTAATTTCAGGGTCGAGAATTTGAAATCCTAATTTAAATTTTAGAAACCCTAATTTGGGAAGTTAAATGCTATGTATAAGGCTTTTGGGTATTAATTACAAATTCAATTAGGGATAACCCTAATGATTAAATTAGAATTCTAATAATTAGAAACCCTAATTATTAGAAACCTTAAGTTGTAAATTTGAAACCCTAATTGGTAATTAGGTAATTTTAATTTAATTAAGGAAATATAAACCCTAATTAGCAAGATTGAATTTATGATTAGGAGATCTTAATATAATTATAGAATCCTAATTATAATTTGGAAATATTAATTTTCTATTTTGAAAACCTATTTTTGGAAATCCTAGAAAAATTGAATTTTTAGAACCTTAGGTTTTAACCCTAAGGGTCAAACCCTAAGGGTTGTATCAAAGGACCAATTTGCCATTAAATTTATAAATCAAATGACCATTTTGCCCTTTTTCAATTCTTTATTAGGTTGGAGTGTAGATCTTGCTATATTTCACCAACTCTAAATCTCCCACGTGACTATATCTCACCAATATCAGATTTCCTTGCCACCAAACATTAATTGTGACCATGGATTAAAAGTCTAAGAGATTAAAAGTAAGAAAAAGCTTACTTTATTTTCTCATTATTGCCTAGTCCATTCTCTCTCTAAAATTTCGAGAGTTGGAGTGAAAGAGAGTCAAGTGTTAAGCTAATAACATCCTTTAACTTTCCAAGATCAGGATCAAAGGTCAGAATCAAGAATCAAAGTGTAAAACAGGTATAAACTCTAAAATTTTGAAATCGTGTGATCTTATGTTATATGTTGTAATTTGTTGGTTAAAGTTGTGTATTAGGGTGTCTTTGGGTGATATGGGTTGCTAGATCATAGATCTATAACATCTAGAGGCAAGAAAATCAAGTTTTTAGAAACTATTCTTGAACTTTCAAAAGTTGTCTGACAAGCAAATGTCAGGGCTGCTAGATCAATGCGTGTTAGATGTTATGTGTGTTTTATGTTATGGATCTGTTCTATGCCATGTATACTATGATCTAGAACTGGAAACAGTGTCAAATCATGTCTAGATCGTAAGATATGATCAATCAAACAACGTTGACCGATCACGAAAGTGGGTTTCTGGGCAACCCAGAACCCAGATTTTTGTCTGACAGTGTTTTGCAGACCTTCGATCTTGCTGCTCTTTGATAGTTTGGTCAATGTGTTGTTGTTATGTTGCAGAATGGCATGCACACTACACACTAAAGCCTTTAGAACAAGCAGATCGTGCACAGAATCATAGAAAATCGTGGTCAAAGAACCGTTGACCAACTTGCCGGATGAAGATTCTGGGTTGCCTAGAATATTCAAAGGCAATTTCTTTGAAACTACTTTGATCGGCTCAGATTTTCTTTTGGTGATGTGTTTAAGTTGATTTAGTGTTATGATAATATACACTAACATCTATACTACTTATGTGAACCTTCATATCACACAAAGAAAGCTCAGGATGTATGTTACAAGGATCCAAAGTTGCACCCTCGCACTGTTCTTCATTTTTGGAAAACCCAGTAACGAAGAACAGCCTCTGATATGATTTTTGGTGGCCAAGATCTCTCTGATGTGTAGTGTTTTGGCTCTGAAATTTGTTTGAGGTTGTAATATTACATAAATACTATAACTTTAGCATCATTACAAGACCAGATAGTATCAAGATCCATAAATTAGAACCGGTCAAACGTGGCACCTTGTCCACTGACGTGAAGATCTGGGTTTGATGAAGAACAACTTAAGAACACCTATAGCGACAGTTTCGTCGCTATAGGGCCCTTTAGCGACATTTAATTTTAGAAATTAATTATTTTTTTAAATAATTAGTATTAAATGGTTTTTAATTATTAAAAATTCGTAATAAATTACTAAAAATTATTTTAAAGTCCAAAAATGGTGTTTTAATTATGTAGAATATATTTAATAAATATTTAATATTTTTGGAATAGTAATGGTATTTAATTTATTTAATTATAAAATTAAATAAATTTTTTAAAAATGATTTTAATAATTGAAAAATCATGAAAAATTATATTATGGTATAAGAAAATATTTTAAGTTATTTTTAATGACTTTTGATATTTTGTGATGAATTTCATTAATTAATTAATATTAATGATAATTAGTTTATTTAATAAATGTATTAAATAAATTATGAAAAAATAAAATTAATGATTTAAAAATCATATAAAAATAATTTAAGTGTTATAAAAATATTTTAAGGTATAAAATATAACTTTTGATATTTTGTCATGCAAATATTAATATTTTAATATTAATAGCAATTATCAGATAATAAATTTTACTATTTAAAAATCATATATATATGATTTTAAAGTATTAAAAATACTTTGTGATATTATAAATATATGGTAATATTATGGTATGATTTTTATTAATATTTAATATTAAATAAATATTAATGATAAATGAATTATGTGGTATTTAATTCATATAAATACGACATTAATGATTGGAAAATCATTTTAAATGATAATAATTATTTAAAAAGTATTACGAGCTTATGAAAAATATTTGAACTGATAATATAATTATCTAAGATAAATGTTAAGTGATTAGGCAGAGTTTAATTGAACTTAAACTCGACAATGGTCTGATTAGGCCGTCGAGATGTCAGATTTATATCGAATTCAACTCAGACAAAAATAGTCTGACTTGATACTAGGTCTTATGTACTGTATAGACTGATAAGGTTATGTGTTATGTGTTTAGATTATTTTATACTGTGATGATATTATTCTAACTTGAGAATCAATATTATTAATATTAGGTCTTCAGATAAAGCTAAATAGGTTGTGTAACGATACTCAACGGAACATGCAAATTTCTTATGCTCGCTTATTGTGCAAGTTTTTCTTAACTCGACCTCGAGTTATTTCATTCAAATATACTTGTGGTTAATCATTGCTGATTACCATGTCTAAGAATTATTAAATCGCACACTTTGCATACTACATGTATTCATCAGGTATGAAAGGCTGATCACCTTCATTACCATTCGGTCCAGATATATATATATGTTCATGTTCAATGTTAGTTCAGCTATGTAAACTTTGTTCATGCTAATTCGCAATTATATTGTAGAACTATAGACAACTTTTGTTCAATTCTTTCAATCATGATATATCCTTAATTTATTGAACTTAAACTTGTTGGACAAACTTATTGCTCACCCTTGCTATATCATGATTAACATTACAGATTAAGATGAATACGTCGGATAAAGGAAAGGACAAAGCCAAGTTCTGCTTGGAATAATATGTGCAAATAATTATAATAGTATAGTATGATAATAATGTTATATGTTAGACAGGTTATGAATTGTGTATAAGTTAAGGTTACTCGACCTTGGAGAATAGTGTGTAAAGTTTATTGTATAAACACTTTATGTTTATATCTTCCGCAATAGTAATAGAAATATATTTTGGTTGTACCAGATCCTCGGTGATTTGGGATTCGAATTCGGGGCTCTCATAGTTGGTATCAAAGCTATAGGTTATGAACCTTAGGTAGGAATACTTGAGACTAATAACCGCAGTGATTAGGATAGGTACTAACTGAAATAAAGTTAGTGTGTCGGTAAGATTCAAAGACGAATCTCGACGAGATATACAGATTTAGAGTTCCCCAACTATGATAATAAAGGTGAACAGTAGTGATGAATAGATCGAGCCTAAAAGACTAATAGATCAGTAATAGGAGATCGTAAAACAAAACAATCATAGAATATAAATGAATCGTAATATATACGATGAGATCACCCCGTGATCTGATAAGGTGATAGCAGGGAAAAGAATTAATCTAATGATTGAAAAGTTTACAACAAGATTGCCGTGTCTCAGTTGTACTATGAATTGGTACAGATTCAGGAAAGGATTGTGAATACGAATTAAATGAAATTCGTATTGAGAAGGGAGTTAGGATAATTATGGGAATGTCTATGTCACACTATTTTCTATATACCTGTTGAGAAGGTGATTCTTTTCTCAGGTGTATATAACAGATAGGTAGGGTATAGTTAGAGAATATAAGGTGAAGTACGAGTTTGATGAACTGGGTAGAGTTTTGTGTGAATGGAGTATTGAGGATTATAGGAATAGATAGATAATTAAGCAATTGATTATTAGTGGAGACATAGGTTTTCCTAATTCTGCAAGCTATGCTAGACTCAAAATTTTTGACATCAAGCTAAAAACGCACGATGTGCCTTTTTGAAATGAATTTTATTCTCAACTTCTAGCGACCCTTGGTGTATGCCTGGACTTCGGGCCACCTACGCCTCGTTACCTGTTGAGATAATAAAACAGAATTGTAATGATTTTTGAACGGTTTAAATTATAGTCTATGCTACTTGTTTCGGCTAGATAACAATGATTTAAAATATCAAAATATTTTTTATTTATCACTTATGTACCATGTAACTTGGTGCAATGATGATAAAAAGTTGATGGAGTTGTAATACAGGATACTTAGTGTTGAATTTGATCTAAAATCGTTATTCCACTATTGTATGATGTGTTATGATAAAGTCACTCAATGATGGCATCCTCAAACGGGCTGTTAATACATTACGGCATCATGACGTCATTTTTAAGCTAATTTTAAAATTTTAATTTGCCAACGGGGTTTGACTATACCTAAATATTTAGATTGAATTGAATTAATGATATGAGTCTATGCTATTTGATTCGGCTAGACCAACGTTTATGAAAATTCTAAGCATTCTTTAAAAATTTTCCCGAACCAAATTGTTTTGGTGCCCATTTCGCTAAAGACTTAGGTAAGAAAATTTTTGTGCGCCTAAGTCGGATGGAATAGAAGGAACGGGAAAAAAATTATTCCAATCACCAGTATTACTGGGCCAGTACAGGACAGAACAGGCTGATCACCCACTACGTTCATAAGACCAATGCGATTTGCGGATGAATTTCCATAAAACCTTTGAGAAAATGACAGACAATAGTCTATATAACTCCTCAGCAATATTTGAAATTTTTTACTCTTGTGAGGAATGTATTGGGTAGCATGTGATGCTGTGTATGAATGGTGTATGGTGCATGGTGTAAGGTAAATTTCAGGGACGAAATTTTTATATGAAGGGGTGAATGTGACAACCCGAGAATTTGGATATTTATAAAATCTTAAAATATTGAATTAAGGTTAAATAATAAACCTAGACATAAAATAAGTGAATGAATTTGATATTTCCGAGAAGGAAGTTTGTGAATTTAAAATTTTTATGGTGAATTATTCAGGATTAAGGGTATAAGTGAATATGTTCTGTGTTTATGGTATTATATATGTACAGTATGTGGTTAAGGGTCAAGGGTTGACTAGATAAGTTATATTAGTGACAAACCCTAATATTATACTAAGAACGTCAACGTTCAGTTAGGAAATTCTTACGATTTATAAGAAACTCTAAAATCGGTTCTGGAAACCCTAATTTCAGGGTCGGGAATTTGAAACCCTAATTTAAAATTTAGAAACCCTAATTTGGGAAGTTAAATGCTATGTATAAGGCTTTTGGGTATTAATTACAAATTCAATTAGGGATAACCCTAATGATTAAATTAGAATTCTAATAATTAGAAACCCTAATTATTAGAAACCTTAAGTTGTAAATTTGAAACCCTAATTGGTAATTAGGTAATTTTAATTTAATTAAGGAAATATAAACCCTAATTAGCAAGATTGAATTTATGATTAGGAGATCTTAATATAATTATAGAATCTTAATTATAATTTGGAAATATTAATTTTCTATTTTGAAAACCTATTTTTGGAAATTCTAGAAAAATTGAATTTTTAGAACCTTAGGTTTTAACCCTAAGGGTCAAACCCTAAGGGTTGTATCAAAGGACCAATTTGCCATTAAATTTATAAATCAAATGACCATTTTGCCCTTTCTCAATTCTTTATTAGGTTGGAGTGTAGATCTTGTTATATTTCACCAACTCTAAATCTCCCACGTGACTATATCTCACCAATATCAGATTTCCTTGCGACCAAACATTAATTGTGACCATGGATTAAAAGTCTAAGAGATTAAAAGTAAGAAAAAGCTTACTTTATTTTCTCATTATTGCCTAGTCCATTCTCTCTCTAAAATTTCGAGAGTTGGAGTGAAAGAGAGTCAAGTGTTAAGCTAATAACATCCTTTAACTTTCCAAGATCAGGATCAAAGGTCAGAATCAAGAATCAAAGTGTAAAACAGGTATAAACTCTAAAATTTTGAAATCGTGTGATCTTATGTTATATGTTGTAATTTGTTGGTTAAAGTTGTGTATTAGGGTGTCTTTGAGTGATTTGGGTTGCTAGATCATAGATCTATAACATCTAGAGGCAAGAAAATCAAGTTTTTAGAAACTATTCTTGAACTTTCAAAAGTTGTCTGACAAGCAAATGTCAGGGCTGCTAGATCAATGCGTGTTAGATGTTATGTGTGTTTTATGTTATGGATCTGTTCTATGCCATGTATACTATGATCTAGAACTGGAAACAGTGTCAAATCATGTCTAGATCGTAAGATATGATCAATCAAACAGCGTTGACCGATCATGAAAGTGGGTTTCTGGGCAACCCAGAACCCAGATTTTTGTCTGACAGTGTTTTGCAGACCTTCGATCTTGCTGCTCTTTGATAGTTTGGTCAATGTGTTGTTGTAATGTTGTAGAATGGCGTGTGAACTACACACTAAAGCCTTTAGAACAAGCAGATCGTGCACAGAATCATAGCAAATCGTGGTCAAAGAACCGTTGACCAACTTGCCGGATGAAGATTCTGGGCAACCTAGAATCTTCAAAGGCAGTTTTCTTTGAAACTACTTTGACCAGCTCAGATTTTCTTTTGGTGATGTGTTTAAGTTGATTTAGTGTTATGCTAATAAACACTAACATCTATACTACTTATGTGAACCTTTATATCACACAAAGAAAGCTAAGGATGTATGTTATAAGGATCCAAAGTTGCACCCTCGCACTGTTCTTCATTTCTGGAAAACCCAGAAATGAAGAACAACCTCTGACATGATTTTTGGAGGCTAAGATCTCTCTGATGTGTAGTGTTTTGGCTCTGAAATTTGTTTTAGGTTGTAATATTACATAAATACTATAACTTTAGCATCATTACAAGACCATATAGTATCAAGATCCATAAATTAGAACCGGCCAAACGTGGCACCTTGTCCACTGACATAAAGATCTGGGTTTGATGAAGAACAGCTCAAGAACACCTATAGCGACAGTTTCATCGCTATAGGGCCCTTTAGCGACATTTAATTTCAGAAATTAATTATTTTTATTAAATAATTAGTATTAAATGGTTTTTAATTATTAAAAATTCATAATAAATTACTAAAAATTATTTTAAAATCCAAAAAATGGTTTTTAATTATTTAGAATATATTTCATAAATATTTAATATTTTTAGAATATTAATGGTATTTAATTTATTTAATTATAAAATTAATAAATTATTAAAAAATGATTTTAATACTTGAAAAATCATGAAAAATTATATTATGGTATAATAAAATATTTTAAGTTATTTTAATGACTTTTGATAATTTGTGATGAATTTCATTAATTAATTAATATTAATGATAATTAGTTTATTTAATAAATGTATTAAATAAATTATGAAAAAATAGAATTAATGATTTAAAAATCATATAAAAATGATTTAAGTGTTATAAAAATATTTTAAGTTATAAAATATAACTTTTGATATTTTATCAATATTAATATTAATATTTTAATATTAATAGCAATTATCAGATAATGAATTTAACTGTTTAAAAATTATATAAATATGATTTTAAAGTATTAAAAATACTTTGTGATATTATAAATATATGATAATATTATGGTATGATTTTTATTAATATTTAATATTAAATAAATATTAATGATAAATGAATTATGTGGTATTTAATTCATATAAATACGACATTAAGGATTGAAAAATTATTTTAAATGATAATAATTATTTAAAAATTATTACGAGCTTATGAAAAATATTTGGACTGATAATATAATTATCTAAGATGAATGTTAAGTGATTAGGCAGAGTTTAATTGAACTTAAACTCGATAATGGTCAGATTAGGCCGTCGGGATGTCAGATTTATATCGAATTAAACTCAGACTGAAAAAGTCTGACTTGATACTGGGTCTTATGTGCTGTGTAGACTGATAGGGTTATGTGTTATGTGTTTAGGTTATTTTATACTGTGATGATATTATTCTAACTTGGGAATCAATATTATTAATATTAGGTCTTCAGATAAAGCTAAATAGGTTGCGTAACGGTAATCAATAGAACATGCAAGTTTCTTATACTCACTTATTGTGCAAGTTTTTCTTAACTCGACCTCGAGTTGTTTCATTCAAATATACTTGTGATTAATCATTGCTGATTGCCATGTCTAAGAATTATTAAATCGCACTCTGTGCATACTGCATGTATTCATTAGGTATGAAAGGCTGATCACCTTCATTACTATTTGGTCCAGATATATATATGTTCATGTTCAATGTTCGTTCAGCTATGTAAACTTTGTTTATACTAGTTTGCAATTATATTGTAGAACTATAGCCAGCTTTTGTTCAATTCTTTCAATCATGATATATCCTTAATTTATTGAACTTAAACTTGTTGGGCAAACTTATTGCTCACCCTTCCTATATCATGATTAACATTGCAAATTAAGAAGAATACGTCGGATACATGAAAGGACAATGCTAAGTTCAGCTTGGAATAATATGTGCAGATAATTGTAATAGTATAGTATGATAATAATGTTATATGTTAGACATGTTATGAATTGCGTATAAGTTAAGGTTACTCGACCTTTGGGGAATAGTGTGTAAAGTTTATTGTATAAATAGTTTATGTTTATATCTTTCGCAATAGTAATATAAATATATTTTGATTATACCGGATTCGCGGTGATTTGGGACCCGGATTCGGGGCTCTCACAGACTGTGCTGCTTTGACTTCCAGGGTTATGTCTGGAAGACGACTTTGCCCTCCTGCAATGTTAGTAATAGGAATGCTAAAATTTTTGAGTGTCTACAGCGCTGCGGTGCCAGCTTCCTATGTATGCTCTGCGCTGCGGCTTAAGTTAGCAATGTCTAGTACTCGATTACGGCATTGCGATGCCAAACTCATCGGTATAGGCTGCGCTGCGGTACGATTTGGCAGTGTGTGGGATTCAGTTACGGCACTGCGGTGCCAACTTTATAAGCTTGGGTGGCACTGCGGCGCCAGCCTTGAGCCTCAGAGAAAATTTTAAGTTTTTCCAACTTTAATCCTTTCCGAGCTTGTAACTTAATCGTTATAAGTCAGAATTAGCTCGTTCAAAAGCCGTTATCTCACATATCTCGTATACTACGATTTCGTTAGGACATCTTATATTTTAGAGTCCATTATCACTGAATTCACAATTTAAGTTCTTTATTACGCATTCGTTAAATGTTCGTGAACATTCATAGCTCATTTCTTCGTTTTAAGTTGGAATTCAACCATTCTTGAGTTCGTAACTCTAAAATGCAAAGTTCTACGGTATGCCATCGAAAACTAAGGTTTCCGAATTAAACGACGACTTTTGACTTTTATTCTGAGAATCTCACGATTTCGACGATTATCGTCTAATCTCATAAATCTCGCCATAACTTCATTATTTGAGATTTTTACTACATTTAAAATGGATTCATTCCATCATTCTATCATCCTAACCAAGCATATATCATCTAATCCTATATACGATAGTTTTAAACTTGTCCATCAATAACAAATAATAAATTTTCAA
This sequence comes from Panax notoginseng, assembly GCA_016801055.1. NCBI lineage: Eukaryota > Viridiplantae > Streptophyta > Magnoliopsida > Apiales > Araliaceae > Panax > Panax notoginseng. The sequence continues at coordinate 130,244,641 of CM029013.1, read as the reverse complement.
GTGTTTCTTCATTAGTTCATATATCTATGATTATGATTTCACTTGTAACATGGTTTATTAATGTTTAAGTCCACTAATAGCCATCCTTGTTACTCCTTATGATATATGCTCCACCAATAATCACTTTTCTATCAAACTAATAATGAAGAGATGAAGATTAATGGTTAGAGGTTCCTTACCTTTGATGTTCTTGCTCTCTCTTCTTCTTCTTGAATTAGTAAACTACCTCTCACTTCCATCTCAATATAATTGTACTAAGTGTTGGTGGAAATTAAACAAGTAACAAATGACAATTAAAGCTTCTTATTTATAAGCCTTGCAAAGTGAGGGCAAAAGGGTCCATTACCCCACCTCATTACTATTCCCACCTCCTCAACCAAACTTCCTAAGGAAGCTATCCCATCTCCTTATTTGGCCAGCCATGAGTCACCATGGGGGGCCCACATGGGTTGTCCCATCGGTTTTTCTCACCCGGTGTCCCATCGATTCGATCCACGGGTTCAGTTCTTGGTTCAGGCTTAGGTTTTATTAACTTTGGGCCTAATGTTAGGCCTGCATTACTTAGCTTTGGGCCTTAACAATTATTCACTTGGGCTTGCCAAATACATGAGCAAATCCTATTAGTCCATTTCAAATGGCTAAAGCTTTTAACGTATAATTCTCGTATTCTCCTCGTATACTAGTTCGTATAATCATTCATCATATACGTTATGTCATCTTTCGTATATACTTGTACAATACTTCATATCATACTCGTATTCATTTTCTCGTATAATACTTTCTTATTATATGATCGCCATTCATTCAATTCTTCATTTTTCTTAACATTCTCGAACTTAGTATGCAGGCGAAAAACTGCGTTTGTCATAACTGAATTATTATTATATAATCCATCCTTCCTTATCAATTTAACATTACGTATTTCTCGAAAGTTCAAAAATAATTCCCGAGTAGAAATGGATGAATAGTGTTTTTCGAAGAATTTGTTGGAAAGCTTTTATTTTCGTCTTGGAAATTCAAACACCTTAATTCTATCACGTAGCCAGAATACTACGACTTTATCCTACTTTTAGGTTATAGAATAACCTTCATCTTGCTTACTCGTTATAAATAACATATATTATAATTTTATTCATTAATTATTCAAATAAAATTATTTTACAATTAATCCGATTTTCTTAGTTGTTACAAAACTAGACTAGCAACGGTGTTTATTCATATTTGTTTCTTCTTTTTTTTCTATATATCTTATATACCCTAATTTTTTTCCCAAACTTAGGTTATTGTCTAACTTTAGCCATCACTGCCTATTCATGAGTTTCTTTCATTCGAACTAGCATTATCCTTTAGAGTTCTATTATGTGTCAATTTAGACTCAATCAGTCAACAAAGCTGTTCTTACTGTGCTATCCTTTTTATACCAGTTTCAAACAGAAAAAGATTCAACTCAAGAGAAGAAATTACATCAAAGTCTTAACAATCAATGCTACACTTGTCTACACAATTCCAATCTCATCATTGACCAAAATAGACTCTTACTATCTAACAACTGGATTCATGCCAATGTATGAACTAAATGCAATATAAACATTAAACTAAACTAATATTTTTGGGATTTTTCACAATTTTTTTTAAACATATATATGCATGATACTAAACGCTATCACCAACAAAAATATCATCAAAACAATTAGTAACAATTTATCAAAAACTAATAACTAATCATGAATAATCAGAGTCAGAATTAACCAACCAAGCAAAACCACCCCAAACTTAACATAAGTAATGTCCCCATTACGACAATATAAAGAAAATAAAAGCGTGAGGACTTCCTTGAAACATGATCACAAGAATTTAGTAGCAAATACACATGAAATGGATAGTGATTCGCATATATAAAATCCACTTATCAAAATCCCCCAAACATAAACCATTCTAGTCCTCGAGCACAAAACAACTACATGCTATGTAATGCAATGAAATGAACAAATCTAACAGTATCGCATAATCAAAATTATCTTATCAGGCTCAGAGAAAACAAGCAACTCTACAATATTAATCACCCAAACCAATCCACAATTCCATATTAATTCTCAAATCTTACACCATTATCACTGATATATTGTGCATGTGTGATCAACATCCAAGATAACTGATACGAACTCAAATTCAATACATAATCAATTTCTTAGAAGGAATCATATAGTGCAAACTTAAAAAGTCCAAAAATAGACAAGTTCCATTAGACATCAGACATTTACCAAGATTAAGGGATCAAAGAGGGTATTTATGCTTTCTATTTTTTTTTCATTGATGGGGGCCCTTTGCTCTTATTTCCCGTCTTTTTTTTTCTCTTTTTGATATGGATGGTTGGTGAGTGCGTTTTACGCTCCATCTCACGCTTGAGTTTATGGGGAGTATATTTTCCTTAACCCACCACAAGACTCAACTAGATATTAATTTCTCTTTTACTTTTTTTTTCGAAGCTTATATACCCTACCTAAATCCCCCAAACTTAAGTTCTTGTCTAAGTCATCACTTCCATTGCCTATCCTTGTCATTTTCTTATTCACCCTAGCATTATCCTTTAGAAAATCTTTATGTATTCATTTGAACTAACAAGTCAACCCAAATGTTATTAGCGTGCTAACCTTTTTATACCAGTTTCAAACAAGCGCAAGAATCGATTCATAATAGAAATTATATCACAGTTCTAAGAATCAATACTGTATTGGTTAACTTATTCTTAATCTCATCGTTGGCCCATAAATAACAAGCACTGTACACTGTTGGACGTACGCAAACACAATATTTAACTAAATTTATTTTATTAAAAATTTTTTTTTTAATTTTTTTTAACAACAAAATACAATAATAACCGGAATGAACACAATGCAATAACAAAAATAACCTAAGCTACTATGCAAAACTAGAATGCAATGAATTTAAACCTAACTACTATATATGCATGAAAACAAGAATATAAATCCCCCAAACTTAAGTAATACAATGCCCTCATTGGATGAACAATCATAATTAAGTGCATGAGGACTTCCCTGCTATCGCTTAAGTCCGAGGAGGTAGTTGTTGCTCTTCTTCATCAGAATCACTTGGTGGAAATCTCGGCATTGGTCCGAGTTGCTGATATGGATATTAAATCGTCGAGTTGAAGCTTTGAAGGGTTGTGTGGAGTGAGGCGAAAGATGCGTTCATAGCATCAAACATGTGATCTTGCCTCATTGCCAATCGCCGCATTTCCTGATGTGCTGCTTTGTTATATGCAGTCATTTGATTTTAGAGCTCAAGGAACTAAGGACTAGATATTGCCTCGGTCTGTGGTACCTGCTCAGCCCCTTTATCGCCCGTAGCTGCATCATCATCCTCTGATGCCTCTGTAGCATCAACTTTATCTTCCAAAGCCGACAAAAAAATAAAGCCCAGACCTCGTGGATGTGACTCGCCTTCTGCCCATACAGAATACCACGCTATCATTCTAGAATCAAGCAATGTAAGTGGCATTTGTGTGGGCTCATCGTCAGACCATCTCACCCCTGCATTGCGACACAACCCACATATGAGTTATGGGTGTGGAAAGCTGCCCAAAATATTTCTACGTAAACACCGGCAGAAGGAGAAACAGATAAAGGCCCCGACATCGATAATGAAATCTTGAACAATTACGAACAACAACAACGCCTTCTCTTTGGTGACTTCCGAGGTATGTTGGGACGGAAGCAATTTAGCGCATAAGAATGCGTACCATATTTTTCCATACAGGCTAAGGTCCTTGCTATGGAACACTGTGCCTCCCTTCCAACCTTTCATCCAAGATGTTCCCGGCTTTGTCATGTCCATGATTATTTCATCATAGTCCGGATCAGAGTTTCGTAGGTGAGCATACTGGTAGTGGTGAGGTACCCGCAGTTGATAGTAGGCGTTGATTACATCGGCACTGAATGAAACCAAGCGACCCCGCACAAACGCGTGGAATGGTTCTTTATCCTCAGCATTAGCATAGAATTCTTTGACAATGTTGACCATAGCGGGTTCTGGCTCTTCTGTGAATTTTGTCCACCCCTTTTGATAAATTTGAGGCATCATCTCCCCATCGTTAGGATTCGGTGCCAACCCCTGCTCTGGTGTAAGGGCTTTGGTGAGCATGTAATCATACCGGTCGGCGGCGGCGGCACTCTTGAACTTTCGGCGGTCGAATATGCGGGATTATGGAGTTGGCCTTGAACTCTCCCCTCTTTGTCATTTGGATGTCGGTTGTGAAGCCATTGAGTTTTGAATATCTGAATCCACTTCCTCTCCCCAAGTTTCAGTCACACACTTTAGCAAACAAGTGGTGTGCACACTGAGTTCTTTCCCCACTTGGATGAATTTGTGGCAATTAAGGTGAATGAAGATGAAGATGAAGTGGAATTGTGCTCTAGAATCACCCCAATATCTTGCTGAATTCGTAGTCTTGTGTAGAAGGAGTGGAGTGTATGTGGTGATTATGGGGATTGAGTGAGAGGGTTTATATAGAGGAGGTGTGGGGGAGAGGAATGGGAGTAATTGTGGAGGTAGTGGGTGTATGTGTAGTAATGGGGTGAGAGGATGGAGTGATCGTGGGTAGAAGGAATGGGGATGAGGCTTTGATGGTGGCACAATCGTGGTTGAGTAGTAGGAGAAGTGGTATTAGTTGGCATTATAGTGTATGAGAAGGAAAGTGGGAGTCTTGTGATGTAGCCGCCGAATAAGTAAGCCCAAATTTCAGGACCCTCGCCCCGGCGGGGGGTATTGTGCTTGGGAGTCCCGCCCCGGCGGGATATGCTACTGTCAAAACTATTTGGAAACCCCCCCCCGCCCCGGCGAGGGTTATAGTGTAAAAGGGGCCCGCCACGACGGGCTATGCTATTGTCAGACTCCCTTTTTTTCTCAATTTGCTTCATTGTAGCTCACTGAATGCTCCATTTTCCATCCTGCAAGATATACACATGAGAATTAGTGAGTTATCAACAATTTGTTGTATTATAGAGAGTTTAACTAGACTTTCATTGCATGCTACTACCTAGTAATTGAATAAAAACTATATTTCAACAAATATGAATGGAAAATACAATAAAGAAACTAAAGATTGGGTTGCCTCCCAATTAGCGCTTGATTTTAAGTCGTTCAGCCTGACTACTTCCTGCTTATGTTTTGTCGGTCAATGTGATGGCGATCACGTCGGTGTTGGCTTCTCCACCCCAATAATGCTTTAAACGGTGTCCATTTACTTTGAACATATCTAGTGGATTGCGACTATAGAGTTCAACTGCGCTATGAGAGAAAACCTGTTTAATAGTGAATGGTCCCGACCACCTCGACTTAAGCTTGCCTGGGAACAACCTCAGTCGTGAGTTGAATAGCAGTACTGATTGCCCCAGTGCGAATGTTTGATGCATAATTTTTTGGTCGTGCTATCTTTTTACCTTTTCTTTGTATAGGTTGGAATCCTCATAGGCGTGAAGGCGAAATTTGTCAAGTTCGTTCAATTGAAGTAGTCTCTTCTCCCCTACAGCTGCTTGATAAAAATTGAGTTTTTGCACCGCCCAATATGCCTTATGCTGTAGCTCGACCGGTAAGTGACATGCCTTCCCGTATAGTAGTTGATATAGTGACATCCCAATTGGTGTCTTGTATGCAGTCCGGTATGCCCATAATGCATCGTCTAATCTAAGCGACCAATCTTTCTGACTCGGATTCACCACTTTCTCTAATATCTTCTTAACTTCTCTTTTTGATACCTTAGCCTGTCCACTAGTTTGAGGGTGATACGCTGTAGCTACCTTGTGGTTGACCCCATACTTGGCCAAAAGAGCTGTAAAAGACTTATTGCAGAAGTGACTACCTTCGTCACTGATAATTGCTCTTGGCGTGCCAAACCTTGTGAAAATGTTCTTTTGTAGAAATTTGAGGACCACCTTGGCATTGTTTGATGGTAATGTTGCAGCTTCAACCCACTTCGATAGGTAATCCACTGCGAGCAAAATATACTGATTGTTCAAAGATGAAGGGAATGGCCCTATGAAATCGATACCCCATACGTCAAAGATTTCCACTTCAAGAATCGTTTGTAAAGGCATCTCATTCCATTTCGAAATGTTGCCCACCCTTTGGCACCTATCTCATTGTTTGAAAAAATGGTGGGCATCCTTGAATAATGTAGGCTAATAAAAACCCGATTGCAACACCTTAGATGCTGTTCTCTCACTCCCATAATGTCTGCCATACGCAGATGAGTGACACTCATGCAGAATGTTCTTCATTTCACTGTAGGGGACACACCGTCGAATCATTTTGTCGGCGCACTGCTTGAACAAATACGGTTCGTCCCACATGTACCATTTCACGTCATGAAGATACTTCTTTTTCTGTTGTCTTGTGAGGTCAGGTGGTAGAATGTTGCTCACAAGAAAATTTACATAATCCCCATACCAAGGAATCTATGCAAAAATCCCAAATAGTTGCTCATCTGGGAATGATTCATTAATTTCACATTTATCTTCTTTCGCTTTCCCTTGGTTTTCCAGCCTAGACAAGTGATCTGCTACTTGATTTTTCGTCCCCTTTCTATCCTTTATTTCTAAGTCAAACTCTTGAAGTAGGAGAATCCACCGGATAAGGTGTAGTTTAGCATCCTTTTTCACTATTTGGTACCGAATTGCCAAATGGTCTGTGTAGACTATCACCTTAGTCCCGATCAAGTAAGCCCAAAATTTATCAAATGCATACACCACTGTAAGCAATTCCTTTTCCGTGGTTGTGTAATTCATTTGAGTCTCTGTGAGTGTTTTGTTTGCATAGTATATGGCGTGAAACACCTTGTCTCGTCGTTGGCCCAAAACAACCCAACCGCATAGTCACTTGCATCACACATTAGCTCGAATGGCATGTTCCAATCCGGTGCAACTATCATGGGGGTTGTAGTCAATTTTTTCTTTAATAAGTCAAAAGTTGTCTTGCATTCTTCATCAAAACTGAAAATAGCATCCTTCTCTAAAAGACTGCATAGAGGTTTTGTAATTTTAGAGAAGTCTTTTATGAACCTCCTGTAGAACCCAGCATGACCCAGAAAACTCCTAATACCCTTAACTGAGCTCGGTGGAGGCAGTTTCTCGATTGTTTCCATCTTTGCTTTGTTAACCTCCAATCCTTGAGCCGATACCTTATGGCCAAAAATTATGCCCTCTTCAACCATGAAGTGGCATTTTTCCCAATTGAGTACAAGATTCGTATCCTTACATTGTTGCAACACCATGACCAGATTCTCTAGGCAAGTATCAAACTTGTCCTCATAGACCGAAAAATTGTTCATGAACACTTCAACATTCTTCTCCACCATATCTGAAAAAATGGCCATCATACACCATTGGAATGTTGCAGGTGCATTGCATAACCCGAATGACATCCTCCTGAATGCAAATGTACCATAAGGGCAAGTAAATGTCCTCTTTTCTTGATCCTCTGGAGCGATGACTATCTAGTTATAGCTCGAGTACCCATCCAACAAACAGTAATATTCATGTCCCGCCAATCTATCCAACATTTGATCAATAAAGGGCAGCGGGAAATGGTCTTTTCGGGTTGCCTTTTTAATTTTATATAATCCATGCAAACCTTCCAACCTGTCACTGTTCTAGTCGGTATTAACTCGTTGTCCTCATTCTGCACCACAGTCATTCCTCCTTTTTTCGGCACGCACTGGACCAGACTAACCCACTTACTGTCGAAAATCAGGTAGATGATACCGGTATCTAACCACTTCAAAATTTCCTTCATAATAGGGTTAAGTCGCCGTTGTTGCTCCACCGTTGGTTTTGCCTCATCTTCCATCAAAATTTTGTGCATGCAAAATGAAGGGCTAATTCCCTTTATGTCCACGATCGTCCACCTAATAGCTGATTTGTGTTCCCTAAGTACCCTCATCAACTTTTCTTCCTGTAATTCGTTAAGTGGAGCTGAAATAATAACAGGTAAGGAATTTAAATTCCCTAAATACGTATACCTGAGGTGTTTAAGGAGTGACTTAAGTTCTAACTTTGGTGGTTCTTCCAATGACGATTTTAGTTTTTTTGCGACTAACTTCTCCGTGTGCAATGGTTTAAACGATGTTCTGAATCTGCTAACCCGTGGCACTGAGTATAGCATTTGTAAGTAATCCACCATTTCTGGGTCATCGACCTCTTCATCCCCCAATAAAGTTGTTTCTAACTGATCGTTGACCAAACTCTTGCTCATATCTTCACTGATGATTTGCTCAACTAAATCCATCCGAAAACATTCTTCCTCATCCGTAGGGAATTTCATGGCCTTGAACACATTAAATTTGATTTCTTGATCTTAGACCCTCATAGTAAGTTCTCCTTTTTGGACGTCTATGAGTGTCCTATCCGTGGCCAAGAAAGGTCTCCCCTGGATAATTGGGATGTTCTTGTCCTCCTCAAAATCAATAATGATAAAGTCCACGGGGAATATAAACTTATCCACCTTAACCAGTATGTCCTCTACTATGCCTCTCGAATATGTGACTGACCTGTCTGCCAATTGCAATGAAATATTCGTAGGCCTTGGCGCGGGCAAACCCAATTCTGTGTATACTGACAATAGCATAAGATTCACACTCGCCCCCAAATCACATATACACTTGCTAAAATGCATATTCCCAATTGTGCATGGGATAGTGAAACTCCCTGGGTCCTTAAGTTTTAGTGGTAATTTCTGTTGTAATACTGCACTACACTCCTCTGTTAGTGTAACTATCTCAAAATCTTCCTATTTCTTCTTCCTTGACAGAATCCCTTTCATAAATTTCGCATAGGTCGGCATTTGCTCTAGGGCTTTTGCAAATGGTATGTTAATCTGTAGTTTCTTGAACACTTCCAAAAACTTTGCGAATTGCTTGTCTAATTTCTATTTTTGGGCCCTCTGCTGAAACGGTGGTGGTGGATAAACAATTGCCTTATTGTTTAACATGGAATCCTCACTTTGCTTATCCTCACCCTTGTTTCCTTTGCCCACGTTGCTGTCATCAACTTTGTCGTCCGGTGTTCCTAAATTTTCTGCATTATCACCCACAAGATGTTTTCCACTCCTCAATGTAATTGCCTGACGCTGTTCATGGCTACCCTTCAAATTTCTCTCTATATTGCTTGGTAGGGTCCCTTGTGGCCTGTTATTTAGTGCTAAAGCAATCTGTCCTATCTGATTTTCTAAATTCTTGATAGCCATCTCTTGTGATTTCATTGCCATTGCTTGATTTTTCATTGCTGCCTCATTACTAGTTATATTCCTCGAAATCTGATTTTCTTTCCTGATGCTGAGCAGGTTGTTGGTGACTCTAAAAACCTGGGGGATATGATGGTCGTGGAGCTTGACTTTGCTGGTTATTACTCCACGAGAAATTTGGGTGGTTCTTATTCCCCTGGTTGTACGTGTTTTGGTATGTATGTTGCGGAATTCTGTTGTAGCTACCTATTAACTGGACGGATGCTGGATTGATTGCGCACTGATCTGTAGGATGGTCACCCGCACACAATTCACATACCACTGCAACCTGCTGTACTTGAGCTGTAACATTCCATATTTTTTTTAAATGTAAGTTATAAATATTTATTGATTTATATAAATATTTATTGGATATGTTATTGTTGAATAAATAATTGTTCAATTTGAGTGATGTGGTTTATTTAATTATTTGTTGAATAAATAATTAAATATTAAATATTAAATATTTATTGGCAATATTAAATATTTATTGAATTATATGGCAATTCGAGTTGATGTGATTTAATTAATTATTTGTTGAGTAAATAAGTAAGGAGCTAAATAAATTAATTATTATGAGATTTTATAATAATGGAGTTTAATTTAATAAGCTAGAGAGCTTATAATGATTTTAAATAAATAATAATATTTAAATGAGAAATTGTAGTTTGAAATGTTAGTTGATTAAATGAAATTATAATTGTAAAAAGAATTATAATTATTTATGTATTAAAGTAATTTAATAGATTAATGTTTAACTGATTTATTAATTTAATAAAGGTGTGACTAATAACCTTGCTATAAAGGAGTTATTAAAATAAATAAATAAAAAAATGGTTTAATTTAGTTTTGTCAAACAAGGTATAAGGATTAATCAATTTGTTTTAATTCAGTTTACCAAACAAGGTGTAAGGATTAATGGGTTATTTTATTTAGATTAACCAAACAAGCCTTATGGCTTTTGATTTTCAAAACCTTTAACTGATGTCAGTTATATATCTTATATTTATAATATACAATTATTATAATTATAATTATATACGTTATATTTTAGTACGTATGTTAGAGAGAGAAAAGAGTTCAGAAGAAGGAAAATAGAGAAAGAAAGAACTCAGAGGAAGAAGAAGAAGAAAAGAAGAAAAGTGAGAGAATTCTAGAGAGAATTGAGAGATTATTAACAGATTTTAGAGAAAAGCTTGACAATCAAAGAGTTAGGACCATCATCTTATTCATAATCCAAGGTAGGCCATCTTCTTCTTTACAAAACTCTAAAAGTTTTTTTTTCCCAAAAAGTTTCTGTGAAAAATTTATGAAAAGAAATTTTGGTTGTTTTGGTTATAAGTTTATATAATTAGTAATTGTAGATGTGTTTCATGAGTTATGCATGATTATATAGAGTTTAATTCATGTATGTATATATTTTATGAAGAAATTGTTTTACAGAGAATTTTATGAATGAGAATGGGTTATTTTTAAAATGGAAATTAAGGTTTAATTAGTTGTTGTATTGATAAATTGATTATAAGAATTGCTAGAGTGTAAAATCATAATCATGATGCTTGAAAATTTCTGTTTTGATTGAATAACAAAATCACAGTATTGGTTTTCATGAAAAATATCAAAATATAGAGTTTTGCCAAAAATATTAAAATTGGGTGTTGAATATTTGATGTTTGTGCTAATTGATGAGTAGAAACATGTTAGAAGTCGTTAGTATACGATTATATGATGTCTGTATGCAATTTACATGATAATCGACTTATTAGATTCGAGCTTTTTGGCCAAATTGGTTTTTCTGGTACTGTTGCCGAGGCTGTCGCCGGATTCTGGAGTCTGGCGCCGCGGCGCGACTCCAGTAGTACTTTAGTGGTGCCTTAGCGCCATGTCCGCGCCCCAGCGCCGTGGCCCACGCCCCAGTGCCGTGGGCCGCGCCCCGGCACCGTGTCCCGCGCCCCAGCGCCACTGTTCCGCGCCCCGGCGCCGGAAAAGTGGCCTAGTTGGGCAGTTTTGGCCTCCTGTAGTAAAACAGCCATAACTTTTTCATACGAACTCCGATTTAGGTAATTCAAGATGATTCGGAAAGAGGACGAGTAGACCTACAACTTTCATTCTTTAAGTTTATTTATTTGAGGTCTGTAACAGTATGACTGTTGTGTATTTAGAGCCAATCGGAGGGCGTCGGGATGCACGAATGCAAGTGCAACCCTTTGGGTATTAGTATAACTTAATGATAACATGTTGAACATGTATTAGGATGTTATATCAAGTTGTTAATATACACGTGGTGTAATGGCATGATCATTTAGGTAGTTGTAATAAAGCTAAAATGTAATGTTCATGAAAGATGTGCTGTGTTTAAACTTAAATTTAGTTAGTAGCTATACTAAGAGTAATAAAGGAACTCATAAAGGTAATGTTAGTGTAACTAATGTGTATTATCAATGCATATGATATGTGTAGGACTTGGGGTGAATGTGAATAGTAATTGTTTAACCTACACGCGAGGCAAGTTCCCTAACCTTTTCTACTTTATTATTCAGCAAGGTTACTTTTCACTGTTATGTTATACTTATGCAAGTTCTCTAACTCCAAACTTCATTATGCAAGTTTGAATTCGTTAAACACATTATCGCTTTAATTCCATTTCAATTGTACAAATTGCTAACTTTACACTTTCGTAGAGTTAGATTGTTTATTGTTGATTAAGCTCGTGTATCTATTGGTTTATGAGGATGCATGTTATGATTATTCCATGATTATGCTATTAAATTATTCCTAAAGCATGATGTTAGTTTATAAATATCAATTCAACTATGATTATTCCATAGTATACAGTTATGTTGTTTGTAATCAACTAACCCTTAGTTGATTACCGTTAAATTCTAAATTACCCCATGATGTATCCAAACCAAACTCACTTTGGTACGGACTTGTATTCTAAATACTGAGAAGAACAACTCTTTTATAAGAGGTTACGCTTAGCGTTGAAATGATTGTGCACAATACATTGTACGAAGGGTTGATCCCCCTAAGTACGTGAAGTCCTTATAGTCTTATGACTGTTAAAGTTTAAGTTGAAAAATTACTTATAACTGTGGACATGATTCGTGGTCAATAGACCCTCAGTAATTGATTAAAGTTTTTAGAAAGTAATAGAATTTATTGTTCAGTTCTATTAAACCTAATGTTGGTACATGATGTAAAGTTAACTGATTTATTTATTATTATTTCAAGTGGGCCTTGTTTGCTCACTCTTGCCTGTAAAATTTCTTACAGCTAAGGTTGAAACTGGTGATGTACCTAGCACCAGTAAAGGGAAAGGAAAGATGAAACAATGCTGAAGACCTGTAATAGATTGAATAGTTTATTTTCAGACTTGTTTAAGGATTGTAATGAAGTTTATATTAATTTATTTTCCGCATGAATGAATGTTTGTAAAGGTTAGATAACCTGGGAGATTTTTATTTAAGTTTAATCCTGTATGGGCAGGTTTTATTTATTCAATTTTATCAATTGGGTAGTTAGTAATGAATGTTTTGATTACGTGAACACCAAATCTTGAGGAAATGAAGTACCAGGATTTGGGGGTGTCACAGGTTGGTATCAAAGCTTTAGGTTATGAACCTTAGGTGGGGGAAAAAGCCTTAGGAAGTAACCTTTTGAAAAGATAGTGGAGTTAACTCTTATCGAGTTTTAACAAAGAAGTAATAAAACAGTTATGTGCTTATGTGTTTATAACTTATGTGCTCGCGAGTGTCAATTAGAATGATTAATAACTAAAACTTTAAAATTTTGTTGTCAGGATGACTAATGTCGGAGAATCTAGTCAAACTAGGGAGGAGGGACCTCTAATGCCTATAGAGGAGGAGCCTCGTGACATTCAGGTAGTTTGGGAACAACTACTGCCACGGGAGTCAGCCCCGTTGGTCACAGTAGTTGAGGATGAGGATGATGATGTGGAGACAGACGAGGAGGATCCCGTGGAGTTACCACAGGAGGATGAGGATGACGAGGATGAGGAGGAAAGGATTCCGCTCAACTCGATTGCTGGACGTGTATACGATGAGGTGCATGACCGTAACGTGGAACTTCAGGATATAGTTGAGGAGTTACAGGAGATAGTAGCTGAACAACAGACTACAATTACACAAAAAGACGGCGAGATCCAGGATCGTGATGAACGACTGACAAACGCCGAGGAGAAGCTGACACAGACTGAAAGGGAGAAGGAACAACTGATCGAGACGGTCGTGGAACTGAAGAAAAAGCTGAATGAAGAAGCTATCAAGAGGGCGAGAGCTGAAGACGCATACGAGGAAGCTTATCAACGAACTGGAAGAGCAGTAAGGGACGCACAAGCAAAGAGGATGAAGATGGAAGAGATGGATAAAGTATTCAATACCGTGATCAATCGAGCTCAAGATCGGGTCATGGGTTATCCAATTCAGTTCGAGACTCTGCCATCATACGTGTTAGATCGCCTAACCATGTTCCGTGTTATGGAAGAAGAGCGTCAAAAGGCGACTGATTATCTTAATAGATCATCGTAGGAAATTTGTCTGTTTTGCAAATAATAAGTGTTAAATAATGTGTAAGTCCCGAGTGTTAAGTAACCATGGGATATGAGAATGATGATGTTGCCCTGAAACTTTTGTAGTTCAGGAAAGTAATGTAGATAGCAGAGATGCTATTGTGTTATGTTTTCAAAAGTTATGAATAAATAAAAGTTATTATTTTATTCAAAGTGTTATGTGCTATGTGATTATTTCTTTGTTGAGGCAAATTAATTAGAAATACGTAAAGAAGTTGAGTAGTGGTCTAATAGATGATTTCTTTAATAGAAAATGCCTCCCAGACGTCAACCAACACGACAGAGAACCACCGAAGAAGCTAATGACAGTGTTGATGCGAATCCCGTTCAACAACTAGTGGCACTATTGACAAGAGCGTTGCAGAATCAACCTCAAAACCAAGGCACAACGTTTAAGGAGTTTAAGGCGGTCGGACCACCTGAATTTCGTGGGTCAATGAATCCGGTCGAGGCACAAACCTGGATTATGGAAATAGAGAAGGTGTTCGATGTCGCTAGGGTAGGGGATGAGCAGAAGACTGCTTTCGCAACTTTCATGTTGAAAGCAGAAGCTAGTTATTGGTGGCAAGCCAATAAAACTCGGGAAGGGCCAGGAGTGATGACCTGGGATAGGTTCAAGGAACTGTTCTTCGAGACCTATTTCTCAGAGAGTTTAAAGAGTCAGCTGGAAGTACAGTTTCTGGAGCTGAAGCAAGGGACGATGTCGGTATCCGAGTATGCCGCAAAATTTAACGAGTTGGCGAGGTTTGCGCCATATCAAGTTAGCACAGACGAACGCAAAGCGAAGAGGTTTGAACAGTGACTGAAGCCCTGGCTGTACAGTAGGGTTTCCCTGTTCCAGTTGAAGACATTTGCAGCAGTAATGGAGAAAGCAATACTCGCTGAAGGTGGAGGAGAGGCGGTGACCAAATTCAACCAGGAACAAAAGAAGAAGAAGAATGAGAATGAAATGAAGAATGGAGGTGGCAGCAGTGGAAATAACAACAACAACAGCAACAACAACAGTTTGAAGAGGAAGTGGAATGGGAATGGGGGAGCTGGAAACCAGCAGGGTAACCAGCAAAACAAAAAGTTTGAAGCATGTGCGACATGCGGGAAATTTCACAAGGGTGCGTGCTTGATGGGGAAACGAGTTTGCTACAATTGTGGCCAGGAGGGTCACATCGCCCCAAATTGCACTCAACCAAAGAAGAAGGCGTGCTTCATGTGCGGATCCAAGGATCATTTTGCTCGTGAATGCCCTAAGAAGAAGGAGGGAGGGACAACCAGAAACAATGGAGGAGGTAACAATGGAGGTACGTGGGCTATTACAGGACCTGCAGCATCAAACAAACCCACAGCCAGAACCTTCAACATGACTGTGCAAGATGCTGTGCAATCAAAAGATGTGGTGTCAGGTATTATCCCAATCAATGATATTAATGCATATGTATTATTTGATTCGGGTGCTACTTGCTCGTTTATATCTGATGAATTTGCCAAGAGGTTAGAATTGCCTAGAGAAGAACTGAATTTTCCTTTGAACATAGAAATTGCGAATAAGAAAATAATCCCTGTTAGGTTCGTTTACAAGAACTGTAGGGTAAACATTAAGGGGAATATCTTGTTAGTAGATTTGATTCCGATTAGACTCGGGGAATTTGATGTAATTTTGGGAATGGATTGGTTGTTCAATTATGGAGCAGTAATTGACTGCCAAAAGAAGTGTGTAAACCTTATGACTCCGTCAAAGGTAGTATTTTATGGTAGCAAGTCGCCAAGACAAATGAAATGTCTGACAACTATGCAGGCCAAGAAGTTGTTGAGTCAAGGTTGTGTGGGCTATTTAGCTTACATAGTCGATACTCAGAAGAAAGGTGTGAAATTAGAAGAAATACCGGTAGTGAGAGAATTCGAAGACGTGTTTTCAGAAGATTTGCCAGGACTTCCGCCGGACAGAGAAATTGAATTCGTGATCGACTTAGTGCCGGGAACAGCACCGATATCAAAGGCTCCGTACAGAATGGCTCCGGTAGAAATGAAGGAACTGATGGTACAGTTGCAAGAACTGCTAGACAAGAAGTATATTCAACCAAGTGTATCGCCGTGGGGAGCGCCAGTTTTATTCGTGAAGAAGAAGGACGGGTCAATGCGTCTTTGCATTGATTACAGGGAGTTAAACAAAGTCACTATTAAAAACAAATACCCGTTGCCAAGAATAGCTGACTTGTTTGACCAGTTGAAGGGTGCTAAATACTTTTCGAAAATTGATTTGAGAAGTGGGTATCACCAGTTGAAAGTGAGGAAGGAGGATATACCACGAATGGCATTCAGAACTCGGTATGGACATTACGAGTTTCTGGTGATGTCTTTTGGTTTAACAATTGCCCCTGCCGCGTTCATGGATTTGATGAACAGGGTATTTAAACCATTTTTAGACAAGTTCGTAGTGGTGTTTATCGACGACATTCTGGTGTATTCCAAAACTCAAGAAGAACACGTGGAACATTTACGTCTGACATTGGAGACACTAAGAAAGGAAAAGTTGTACGCGAAATTCACTAAGTGTGAATTTTGGCTCGACCGTGTACAATTTTTGGGTTATGTGATTGACAAAGATGGGATTTCAGTAGATCCATCGAAAGTGGAAGCTATAATCAATTGGGAACAACCAAGAACACCTTCGGAGGTGAGGAGTTTCTTGGGGCTGGCCGGTTATTATAGAAGATTCATTCAAGATTTTTTTAAGATAGCCACTCCGTTAACAAATTTGACACGAAAAGCTGTGAAATTCGTTTGGACAGAAAAGTGTGAAGAGAGCTTCCAAGATTTGAAGAAAAAGCTAAGTATGGCACCTGTGTTAACCCTACCAGATAATACAGGAAATTTTGTGGTGTATAGTGATGCCTCACACAAAGGGTTGGGTTGTGTTCTTATGCAGAACGGCAAAGTTATTGCCTATGCATCAAGACAATTGGAAGATTATGAGAAAGGGTATCCGACTCATGATTTGGAATTGGCTGCAGTGGTATTTGCTCTCAAGATATGGAGACACTATCTTTATGGAGAGAAATGTGAGATCTACACAGACCACAAAAGTCTGAAGTATATTTTCACTCAGAAAGATTTGAACCTGCGTCAGAGAAGGTGGATGGAACTGATAAAAGATTACGATTGTGAGATCTTTTATCATCCGGGCAAAGCGAATGTGGTTGCGGATGCTTTAAGTAGGAAAGGTCGGAAGAAATTAATGCTGCTAACAACTCAGGAGGAGCTCATTTCAGCAATGACAAAGTTAGAACTGGAAATCAAATTTCCACAGGAATCCGACGAACAATTATTTCAGATAGAAGCTGGTCCAACTTTAATGGACAAAGTGAAGAGTGCCCAACTACAAGACGAAGAGTGTGCGAAAATCAAAGAGAATTTAATTGAAGGCGGTGATGTAAAATACAAGATCGACACCGAAGGGTTACTACGGTTTGAGGGAAGGATCTGGGTTCTAGCAGCACCAGAACTGAAAGAAGAAATTTTGATCGAAGCTCATAGCTCAAAATATTCAATTCATCCAGGGAGCACGAAAATGTATCAAGATTTGCGCCGACATTTTTGGTGGCCAAATATGAAAAGGGACGTCGCGGAATGTGTAGCAAAGTGCTTAACATGTCAGAGAGTAAAAGCCGAACATCAAAGACCCAGCGGATTGCTTCAACCGTTGGAAATACCGGAATGGAAGTGGGAGCATATCACGATGGATTTTGTGGTGGGTCTTCCAACTACTCAGAAAGGATACGATGCGATTTGGGTAATAGTAGACAGACTGACAAAATCTGCACACTTTTTGCCAATAAAGATTAGATTCAATCTTGATCAGCTGGCAAAACTATATATTAAAGAGATCGTTGCAAGACATGGAGTTCCAGTGTCAATTGTGTCAGACAGAGATCCGAGGTTCACATCAAACTTCTGAAAGAGACTACAAGAATGTATGGGACCACAGTTGCGAATGAGTACGGCATATCATCAGCAAACAGATGGCCAAAGCGAACGAACGATCCAGACATTAGAAGATATGTTGAGAGCATGCGTCATGGATTTCAAAGGAAGCTGGGAAGAGCAATTACCGTTGGTGGAATTTGCCTACAATAATAGTTATCACGCGAGCATCGGCATGCCGCCTTACGAAGCGTTATACAACTGAAAGTGCAGAACTCCACTGTACTGGGATGAAGTTGGAGAACGTCAACTGTTAGGACCAGAATTGGTGCAACAAACTGCTGAGGTTATCAAACTCATCAGGATAAGATTAGTAGCAGCTCAAGACCGACAGAAGAAGTATGCTGATCAACACAGGAAAGATCGTGCATTTGACGTAGGAAGCTATGTATTCCTAAAAGTTTCTCCTTGGAAGGGGAAAATTCGTTTCGGTAAAAAGGGAAAACTAAGCCCGAGGTTTATTGGACCCTTTGAAGTGCTGCGAAGAGTGGGAGAAGTGGCTTATGAGGTAGCTCTACCTCCAGAGTTGGAAAACATTCATAATATTTTTCATATTTCGGTGTTACGACCATATAAACCCGATTACAAGCACGTAATCGAGTACGAACCGTTGCAGTTCGAGAAAGATTTGTCTTATGAAGAGATTCCTATCCAGATAGTCGACAGGAAAGAACAAGTGCTCAGGAATAAAGTGATACCTTCTGTGAAGGTGATTTGGAGGAACCACAATGCTGAAGAAGCAACGTGGGAACTCGAAGAGAAAATGTTGAAAGAATACCCTGAGTTATTTGTTTAATCTGTGTCTTCGATTCTGAGGACAGAATCTTTGTAAATAGGGAAGAATGTAGCGAATGTGTTGTTTGAGTTGTGATTCTGAGGACAGAATCCTTTTAAGAGGGGAATGATGTAACATTCCATATTTTTTTTTAAATATTTATAAATATTTATTGATTTATATAAATATTTATTGGATATGTTATTGTTGAATAAATAATTGTTCAATTTGAGTGATGTGGTTTATTTAATTATTTGTTGAATAAATAATTAAATATTAAATATTAAATATTTATTGGCAATATTAAATATTTATTGAATTATATGGCAATTTGAGTTGATGTGATTTAATTAATTATTTGTTGAGTAAATAAGTAAGGAGCTAAATAAATTAATTATTATGAGATTTTATAATAATGGAGTTTAATTTAATAAGCTAGAGAGCTTATAATGATTTTAAATAAATAATAATATTTAAATGAGAAATTGTACTTTGAAATGTTAGTTGATTAAATGAAATTATAATTGTAAAAAGAATTATAATTGTTTATGTATTAAAATAATTTAATAGATTAATGTTTAACTGATTTATTAATTTAATAAAGGTGTGACTAATAACCTTGCTATAAAGGAGTTATTAAAATAAATAAATAAAAAAATGGTTTAATTTAGTTTTGTCAAACAAGGTATAAGGATTAATCAATTTATTTTAATTCAGTTTACCAAACAAGGTGTAAGGATTAATGAGTTATTTTATTTAGACTAACCAAACAAGCCTTATGGCTTTTGATTTTCAAAACTTTTAACTGATGTCAGTTATATATCTTATATTTATAATATACAATTATTATAATTATAATTATATACGTTATATTTTAATACATATGTTAGAGAGAGAAAAGAGTTCAGAAGAAGGAAAATAGAGAAAGAAAGAACTCAGAGGAAGAAGAAGAAGAAAAGAAGAAAAGTGAGAGAATTCTAGAGAGAATTGAGAGATTATTAACAGGTTTTGGAGAAAAGCTTGACAATCAAAGAGTTAGGACCATCATCTTCTTCATAATCCAAGGTAGGCCATCTTCTTCTTTACAAAACTCTAAAAGTTTTTTTTCCCAAAAAGTTTCTGTGAAAAATTTATGAAAAGAAATTTTGGTTGTTTTGGTTATAAGTTTATATAATTAGTAATTGTAGATGTGTTTCATAAGTTATGCATGATTATATAGAGTTTAATTCATGTATGTATATATTTTATGAAGAAATTGTTTTACAGAGAATTTTATGAATGAGAATGGGTTATTTTTAAAATGGAAATTAAGGTTTAATTAGTTGTTGTATTGATAAATTGATTATAAGAATTGCTAGAGTGTAAAATCATAATCATGATGCTTCGAAATTTCTGTTTTGATTGAATAACAAAATCACAGTATTGGTTTTCATGAAAAATATCAAAATATAGAGTTTTGCCAAAAATATTAAAATTGGGTGTTGAATATTTGATGTTTGTGCTAATTGATGAGTAGAAACATGTTAGAAGTCGTTAGTATACGATTATATGATGTCTGTATGCAATTTACATGATAATTGACTTATTAGATTCGAGCTTTTTGGCCAAATTGGTTTTTCTGGTACTGTTGCCGAGGCTGTCGCCGGATTCTGGAGTCTGGCGCCGCGGCGCGACTCCAGTAGTACTTTAGTGGCGCCTTAGCGCCATGTCCGCGCCCCAGCGCCGTGGCCCGCGCCCCAGTGCCGTGGCCCGTGCCCCGGCACCGTGTCCCGCGCCCCAGCGCCACTGTTCCGCGCCCCGGCGCCGGAAAAGTGGCCTAGTTGGGCAGTTTTGGCCTCTTGTAGTAAAACGGTCATAACTTTTTCATACGAACTCCGATTTAGGTAATTCAAGATGATTCGGAAAGAGGACGAGTAGACCTACAACTTTTATTCTTTAAGTTCTTTTATTTGAGGTCTGTAACAGTAGTCAAAATGGTCATCTTTATGACTGTTGTGTATTTGGAGCCAATCGGAGGGCGTCGGGATGCACGAATGCAAGTGCAACCCTTTGGGTATTAGTATAACTTAATGATAACATGTTGGACATGTATTAGGATGTTATATCAAGTTGTTAATATACACGTGGTGTAATGGCATGATCATTTAGGTAGTTGTAATAAAGCTAAAATGTAATGTTCATGAAAGATGTGCTGTGTTTAAACTTAAACTTAGTTAGTAGCTATACTAAGAGTAATAAAGGAACTCATAAAGGTAATGTTAGTGTAACTAATGTGTATTATCAATGCATACGATATGTGTAGGACTTGGGGTGAATGTGAATAGTAATTGTTTAACCTACACGCGAGGCAAGTTCCCTAACCTTTTCTACTTTATTATTCAGCAAGGTTACTTTTCACTGTTATGTTATACTTATGCAAGTTCTCTAACTCCAAACTTCATTGTGCAAGTTTGAATTCGTTAAACACATTATCGCTTTAATTCCATTTCAATTGTACAAATTGCTAACTTTACACTTTCGTAGAGTTAGATTGTTTATTGTTGATTAAGCTCGTGTATCTATTGGTTTATGAGGATGCATGTTATGATTATTCCATGATTATGCTATTAAATTATTCCTAAAGCATGATGTTAATTTATAAATATCAATTCAACTATGATTATTCCATAGTATACAGTTATGTTGTTTGTAATCAACTAACCCTTAGTTGATTACCGTTAAATTCTAAATTACCCCATGATGTATCCAAACCAAACTCACTTTGGTACGGACTTGTATTCTAAATACTGAGAAGAACAACTCTTTTATAAGAGGTTACGCTTAGCGTTGAAATGATTGTGCACAATACATTGTACGAAGGGTTGATCCCCCTAAGTACGTGAAGTCCTTATAGTCTTATGACTGTTAAAGTTTAAGTTGAAAAATTACTTATAACTGTGGACATGATTCGTGGTCAATAGACCCTCAGTAATTAATTAAAGTTTTTAGAAAGTAATAGAATTTATTGTTCAGTTCTATTAAACCTAATGTTGGTACATGATGTAAAGTTAACTGATTTATTTATTATTATTTCAAGTGGGCCTTGTTTGCTCACTCTTGCCTGTAAAATTTCTTACAGCTAAGGTTGAAACTGGTGATGTACCTAGCACCAGTAAAGGGAAAGGAAAGATGAAACAATGCTGAAGACCTGTAATAGATTGAATAGTTTATTTTCAGACTTGTTTAAGGATTGTAATGAAGTTTATATTAATTTATTTTCCGCATGAATGAATGTTTGTAAAGGTTAGATAACCTGGGAGATTTTTATTTAAGTTTAATCCTGTATGGGCAGGTTTTATTTATTCAATTTTATTAATTGGGTAGTTAGTAATGAATGTTTTGATTACGTGAACACCAAATCTTGAGGAAATGAAGTACCAGGATTTGGGGGTGTCACATGAGCCCCTGTTATAACATCCAACTTCTTGGACAGCGCAGAAATTTATGCTTGTATTGCTGTCACTCCATCTACTTCTAACACCCCAGCTGCCTTTGCCTGTGTCATTCTTGCTGTGGGCCACTGGTAGTTGTTAGCCGCCATGGTCTCAATCAAGTTGTAGGCCTCCTCGTAACTTTTAGCCATGAACGCTCCACCTGACGCTGCATCAATACTCGTTCTGAGATTCCCATGTGGTCCGTTGTAGAAGGTGTTCATTTGTAGCCACTTGGGCAATCCATGATGTGGACACTTTCTGAGTAACTCTTTGTATCTCTCCCATGCCTCATATAGCGACTCCGCATGTTGCTGCTCAAACATTGTTATGTCAATCCTCATTTTGGCAGTTTTAGCTGGTGGGAAAAATTTGGCAAGGAATTTCTGAGCTAAGTCTTCCCACGTAGTTATCGATCCCAGCGGCAAAGAATGTAACCAACTCTTCACCCTGTCCCGTAAAGTGAATGGGAACAAGCGAAGTCTCACCGCATCATCCGACACCCCATTATACCTATAGGTGCCGCATATCTCCAGAAAGCTGACTAGATGTTCATTCGAATCGTCATTATCTAATCCCCCAAACTGAACTGAATTCTGGATCATCTGAATCGTCGCAGACTTGATTTCGAATGTATTTGCAGCAATTGCGGGCCTGGTGATGCTTGACTGCAGTTCAATCACTTTGGGTGTGGCGAAGTCCCTTAACGCTTTCTGATCCTCAGCTGCCATTTCCTCTTCTTTCTCAGATGTTTCAAAGTCTTGTCTCGTTTCCTTGATCCCCTTACTTAACCTCTGAAACCGTTTCTCAATGTCGTCCTCAAAAGGCAGCAAGTCTGAATTTTTGGACCGAGTTTGCATAAACCGTTTCGAAAACCTGAAATAAGAGAAACAAAACAAAAATAAAAATGTTTAAGTAAAACTGGATTAATTAAACTGATATTGTAAAAATATTAAGATCTATACTAAATAGTCTCCAGCAATGGCGCCAAAAACTTATTGGAGTAAAATCTATATACGCAAAACACATAAGTATACGTGGTCTACAAGTAATATAGTAATGAATAGAGTATCGTTCTCACGAAGACAAATTAGCAAGAAATTTAACTTCACAATTATCAATCTCCTATTAAACTATTCACGAAGACAAATTAGCAACAAATACCAAAATCTGGGATTTCAATCAAATAATAGAGAATTAGACTTATGATTTCACCCTAAGCCTCACTCTGATTTTAACACCCTTATTCCAATGCAATTCACTAACCTAGTTTATTAATCAAGAATACGAATGTAGTACTAGCCACCTCTCGATGCACTAATACCGTATTAACTTAAATCCACAATTAAGATAGAAACAAGTTAAACACATTAATTAACTAATGCATTATATCTCTATGTGAATTACAATTAAAGAAGGTTTAAGCATAAGTTTTCTATCCAATTACATGCGATGTCAAGCATATCTCTACCTTAACATTCATTAAGATTCTGCTATTCACAAAATTCATGAACACATGCTATATTAACTAAGTCTAGATTTGAATATCCTCTCTCAATTCCATACAAATCCACAAAGAATTGTTGATCAGACAATTCATAAATTCAAGCTCAAATTAACATAGATAAACTGTCAATAGATTATTAAACTGGAAATCAAAGTTACATAATCATTGTTTCACCTAAAGATCCATCATAAGCCTAAAAAGTGAATTAGTTCATCCTAAACAAAATAACTACTGAATAATTCATAGAAATCATTCTTTCAATTACAAATAAAAGACTAAAGAGAAGAATAGTGAGTAACACCCTTCACGTAGCCTAGAATTGCAATTGTCTCGAAAATCTCTTCGAAATATCCCTCCTATGATCAATGTGAAATTCTGGAAAAAAATCTTCGTATTTTGCCCTCCAACTTTTTTTTCGAAAAAAACTGAGAATGATCTTCCTTATGTGTCTTGTTGAATTTTTTTCGTTAATTGAGAAGTAGATGTCCAACAAATAAGTCTCAATAGAAATTCCATCTTACTAGAGTTCCATTACCATGCAATAAGCTAGAATCCATGCCCAAGAAGAGTTTTAAGCTTAACAAAAGACTGCAAAATTCGACAACCCCCGCCCCGGCGGGGGTGTATGTGCTAAACATGCCTGCCCCGGCGGGCTACCTTTCTGTTAAATCCTGATGAAGACCCCCCGCCCCGGCGGGGGTGTATAGGCCAAATATGCCCTCCTCGGCGGGCTTCTATTCTGACAAAAGATTTACTGCACTTCAACATTTCTTCCAAACTTGCACCAATTGACTCCATATCACACCGAATAGCTCCACATACACGTTAAATGTCACAACAACCATCCTACACATGAAAAATATATAAAACAAGTAAAAACAAACATGATCACAATAATTTAGCAACAAATACGCATGAAATGGATATTGATTCGCGTATATAAAATCCACTTATAAGGCAACAAAATCCCAAGGATTTCTAACCAATATAATGAATAAGAGAGAATACTACAATATAGAATTGGATTTCACCAAATTGACAATACCTCATGTGTGAGAATCAGTCTCCACACTTTGAATAACGCCTAGATTGATGCCCAATTGGTGAGAGCAAGCCTTGGTAGTGAATGTGAATGTGAATGTGTTGGAATGGATTTGGTAGGAGAAATTGGTAATAGGTGGACTGGGAAGGAATATTTAGGACTTATCTCTTATAAGGGTGATGGGTGATTGAGAGAAGTTGAGATATAAATTGATTTGGGAAGTGAGATGAAGAGATGGGAAGAAGTGGAAGAAGTTGATGGGTTGAATTCACACATTATAGGAGTTATGGGGGAGTGGGAGAGTTTGAGTTTGGCAAGAATTCGGGAAGGCGTGGTGAAGGTGGGTTTAGAATGGGAAAAGGGAACGACCAACTGGTTTTTAGAAACTGAAAGTTCCAAATGGCGCGCCCCACACTATAACTTCAAGTAATGTGGCATGCCCCGCGCTGTATATGTAGTGAACAAGCCCAGGATGGCACGCCCCGCGCCGTATCATAGTGTTCTCTGGCACGACCCACGCTGGTATGGCAGTGTCTGACTGTTGAGGCAGTGCGCCCCGTGTCATACTGCATAGTCTCCTGGCGCGGCCCTCGCTATAGGGGCAGTGTCAGAGTTGGTGGACTTTTTTCTTGATGCCCTACAAATAAACCAAAATTACGTCATTACTACTACTATATTATTGAAAAATAACTATCTAATCTATGATATGAACTAAAATTTACTGAACAAATGAAAGAGAAAAGGTTTAGAGCTAGGGTTGCCTCCCAAGTAGCACTTGTTTTAACGTCGTCAGCCCGACGGTGCCTCTTGGTTCGTGGTGCATCGGCAAGTGTGATTACAATGGTTTCATTGTCGATGTCGCCACCCCAGTAATGCTTTAATCGCTGCCCGTTGACTTTGAATGTTTCGAGCGGATTTCTGCTGTACAGTTCAACGACGCCATGCGGGAAAATAGTCTTGATCGTAAATGGCCCCGACCATAGGGATTTGAGCTTCCAGGGAAACAACCTCATTCTTGAATTAAATAGTAATACAAATTGTCCCGGTTTGAACTTTCTCTGCATAATCTTTTGATCATGCCACTTCTTAACCTTTTCTTTGTACAGTTTTGAGTTCTCATAGGCTTGTAGTCGGAATTCATTGAGTTCATTCAATTGGAGTAATTTTTTCTCTCATGCAGCTGTTTCATCAAAGTTAAGTTTTTGAATGGCCCAATATGCCTTGTGTTGAAGTTCCACTAGGAGGTGACACGATTTCCCATAGACCAACTGGTACGGAGACATCCCAATTGGCATCTTGTATGTTATCCTATAAGCCCATAACGTGTCATCTAAATTTAGAGACCAATCTTTTCTGCTCGGATTCACCACCTTCTCTAAAATTCTATTCACCTCTCGGTTGGAAACCTCTGATTGACCACTAGTTTAGGGATGATAAGTAGTCGCAACCCTATGATTGACTCCATACTTTGCCAAGAGAGCTGTAAAGGATCTATTGCAGAAGTGACTTCCTTTGTCACTTATAATTGCTCTGGGCGTGCCAAACCTTGTGAAGATGTTCTTCTATACAAACTTCAGAACCACCTTATCATCATTGGTAGGGAGTGATATGGCTTCAACCCACTTTGACACGTAATCCACAACTAGCAGTATGTACAGGTTATTGAATGAAGGAAGAAATGGTCCCATAAAGTCCATCCCCCATACATCAAAAACCTCGACTTCCATGATGGTGTTGAGTGGCATCTTATTCGTTTTTGAAATATTGCCCACCCTTTGGCATCTATCACAGTTTTTTTACGAACTGGTGGGCATCCTTGAACATAGTAAGCCAATAGAATCCTACCTGAAGTACCTTGACTGATGTCCGCTCACTCCCCTAGTGTCCCCCATACGCAGATGATTGGCATTCGTGTAAAATATTTTTCACTTCGCTATAAGGCACACATCTACGAATCATTTTATCTGCACACTATCGGAATAGATAGGGCTTGTCCCACATGTACCACTTGACGTCATGTAGGAACTTCTTTTTCTGTTGACGTGTCAGATCAGGAGGAAGGATTTTTCTCACCAAGTAATTGGAAAAATCCGCATACCATGGAAACTCTAAGTTTACTCCAAATAGCCGCTCTTTCAGAAATGACTCGTTGATTAAACACTTATTTGCCCCGTCCTTATTCGGATTTTCCAATCTTAAAAGATGATCTGCCACTTAATTTTCTATCCCCTTCCTATCTTTTATTTCTAAGTCAAATTCATGAATGAGTAGAATCTATCTGATGAGTCTAGGCTTAGCATCCTTCTTTGAGATCGGATAACAAATCGCCGAGTGATCCATGTATACCACCACCTTTGTTTCTATCAAATAAGCTCTGAATTTGTCAAAGGTGTATACTATTGCAAGTAGTTCCTTCTCGGTAGTTGTGTAGTTCAATTGAGTGTCCGTGAGGGTTTTACTTGCATAGTGTATTGCATGGAATATCTTTTCTCGGTGTTGACCTAAAATAGCCCCTACGGCGTAGTCGCTAGCATCACAGATTAACTCAAAAGGCATTGTCCAATCCGGTGCTACGATCATGGGAGATGTAGTCAATTTCTTTTTCAACTGTTCAAACGCTGACACGCATTCTTCATCAAACTTAAAAATTGTGTCCTTCTCGAATAGGCTGCATAAAGGTTTAGCAATCTTAGAGAAATCTTTAATGAACCTACGGTAGAATCCGACGTGCCCCAGAAAACTGTGAATTCCCTTCACTGATGTCGACGGTGGAAGATTTTCTATTGTGTCTAACTTTGCCTGGTCAACTTCCAAACCCTTCGTTGAGACTTTGTGCCCCAGGATAATTCCTTCTTCAACCATAAAGTGACACATTTCCTAATTCACCACCAAGTTGGCTTCCACACATCGTTTTAGAACCATGACCAGATTTTTAAGACACATATCAAAATTGTTCCCGTAGACTGAAAAGTCATCCATGAAATCTTCGACATTCTTCTCTACTATGTCCGAAAAGATGGCCATCATACATCTTTGGAAAGTCACCGATGTGTTATATAACCCAAAGGACATCCTCCTGAATGCAAAGGTGCCGTATGGGCACGTGAATGTTGTCTTTTCTTGGTCCTCAAGAGCTATGACTATCTGCTTGTACCCTGAATATCCGTCCAGGAAACAGTATTATTCATGCCCAGCCAACCGGTCAAACATCTGATCGATAAAGGGTAGAGGAAAGTGGTCCTTCCGGGTTGCCTTATTAAGCTTTCTGTAGTCCATACAAACTCTCCATCTGGTCACTGTCCTCATCAGAATTAGTTCATTGTCGTCGTTCGTCACAACTATCATTCCACCCTTTTTCAGAACACATTGAGCTGGACTTACCCATGTACTGTCTGAAATTGGGTAAATTATCACATCATCCAACCACTTCAATATTTCCTTCTTTACCACTTCTTTCATGATTGAATTTAGTCATCTCTACTATTCCATTGTTGGCTTTGAGTCCTCTCTCAAGAGAATCTTGTGCATGCAGAAGGATGGGCTTATCCTCTTTATATCTGCAATTGTCCATCCTATAGCTGATTGCACCCTCAGCAACTTACTTTCTTGTAGTTCGTTAAGCGCAAATGCAATAATAATAGGTAAAGTATTAGAATTAGCCAAATAAGCATACACGAGGTGTTTAGGAAGGGGCTTAAGCTCAAGAGTGGGTGGCTCCTCCAGTGAAGGTTTCATCCGTGCTGAAGCTTTTTCTTCAGTGTGTAATGACTCGAATGGCAGCTTAAACCTACTTACTCTAGGCAAAGAATCCATCATATGCAAGTAGTCCACGAATTCTGGATCATCCAAGTCTTCATCTCCCAATAGAGTATTTTCCAACGGATCACTATCCAAATCTTTAACCAAGTCTTCATTCACCAATTTGTCTATCACATCCAATTGAAAAACACTCCTCCTCATCTGTAGGGAACTTCATGACTTTGAACACATTAAATTTAACTTCTTGGTCTTGTACCCTCATGGTTAATTCTCCTTTCTGAATATCGATGAGAGTCCTACCCATAGCCAAAAATGGCCTCCCTAAGATGATTGGGATATTTTTGTCCTCTTCATAATCCAAAATTATAAAATCTGCCAGAAAAATAAACATATCCACTTTAACTAAGATGTCTTCCATGATACCTCATGGATAAGTCACCGATCTATCCGCTAACTGCAGTGATATGTTTGTAAGCTTCGGAGCTGGCAAAACCAATTGAGTGTATACTGACAAAGGCATGAGGTTCACACACACCCCTAAATCACATAAACACTTGTTGAAGGCCATGTTCCCTATTGTACAAGGAATTAATGGTGAAACTCTTCAGATCCTTCAACTTCGGAGGTAACTTTCTTTGTAGAGCTGCACTGCATTCCTCCGTTAATGCCACTGTATCGTAATCCTCTAACTTCTTCTTCCTCGACAGAATACCCTTCATAAATTTGGCGTAGCTAGGTATTTGCTTTAGGGCTTCTGCGAAAGGAATGTTGATATGAAGTTTCTTGAAAACTCCCAAAAACTTTGGAAATTGCTTATCCAACTTCTGTTTCTGCCTTTGCTGGAATGGTGGCGGAGGATAAACAACTGGCTCAACATTTGTCAGACTCTTGTCCACTTGCTTGTCCTCACCCTGTTTCTCTTCTACTACTTTGTCTTCACTTTTTTTAATATTTTTATTCGCTGAATTTTCTGTATTCTATCCCTCAAGGTGCTTTCCACTTCTCAAAGTAATAGCTTGACACTGTTCATGATTCTCCTTCGGATTTTTCTCAGTGTCACTAGGTAGAGTCCCATGAGGCCTGTTATTTAATGCTAATGCAAGCTGTCCTATTTGATTTTCGAAGTTTTTGATTGCCACTGCTTGTGTTTCATTGCTGCCTCTTGCATTTTCATGGCCGCCTCATTGCTTGATATGTACTTCAACAACAACTCTTCTAAATCTGTCTTTTTCTCTTGATGCGGAGCTGCTTGTTGATGCTGATTCTGAAACCCCGGGGGATAAGATGGTCATAGAGCCTGCTGATTTTGGTTGTTACTTCACGAAAAATTTGGATGATTCTTATTCCTCGGATTATAGACATTCTGATACATATTCTGCGAAATTCTGTTGTAGCTGCCCTTAAATTGTACCGCTACTGAGTTAATGGCACACTGTTATGTAGGATGTTCCCCCGCACACAATTCATAAACAAAAGTAACCTGTTGAGTTTGTGCACCTATCAGAGTATCCATCTTTTCTGATAAAGCTGAAATCCGTGTCGCTAACGCTATTACCCCATCTACCTCTAACATCTCAACTGCCTTTGGTTGTGTCATTCTCATTGTGGGCCACTGGTAGTTATTAACCGCCATCGTCTCTATCAGATCGTATGCCTCCTCATAACTCTTAGCCATGAAAGCTCCACCCGAAGCTACGTCAATACTGGTCCGAAGATTACCACTCAACCCATTATAAAAAGTGTTCATCTGCAGCCATTTGGGTAGTCCATGATGTGGGTACTTCCTAAGTAATTCCTTGTACCTCTCCCAAGCTTCGTATAAAGACTCCCCATACAGCTGCTCAAACATAGTAATCTCGTTCCTCATCTTCGCAGTCTTTTCTAATGGGAAAAACTTAGCTAAGAATTTCTGAGCAAGGTCATCCCATGTAGTAATCTACCCCGACGGTAGTGAGTGTAATCAACTTTTCGCCTTGTCCCGCAATGTAAACGGAAACAAGCAAAGTCTGACTGCATCATCCGACACCCCGTTGTATCTGAAGGTGTTACAGATTTCCAGAAAGCTGACTAAGTGCTCATTCGGATCGTCGTTGGCTAATCTCCCAAACTGCACTGAGTTCTGTATCATTTGTATCATCCTAGGCTTGATCTCAAAATTATTTACAGCAATCGTCAGCTTGGTGATACTCGACTGAAGCTTGGTTACCCTAGGAGTAGCATAATCCCTTAGTGCTTTCTGATCCTCTGTAGCCATTGTTTCTTCCTGTCTATCGAAGTTGTCCCTTTATCCCTAATCCACTTACTTAATCTCTAAAACCGTCGTTCGATGTCGTCCTCGAAAGGAAGAAAGTCTGGCTTCTTAGACCGAATTTGCATACACTAAATTAGAGAGCCTAAAACACTAGAAATAACAAAAACAAAAGAAATTTTGTTTAATTAAAACTGAACTAATTAAACTGATATTGAAAATACTAAAATCAAAAATAGACCCTGGCAACGATGCCAAAAACTTGTTGAGTAAAATCTAATTACGCTCTACATGCAAGTGTACATGGTCAACAAGTAATATAATGATGAATAGAGTATCGTTCCTATAGATACTAGTATGAAATTTATTACTAACAATTACTCGTTTTATATTATTTCAATTTTATTAAACTATACGAATTAATGATTTTAATTAATAAAAATTAATAAAATTAAAATAAATTAACACAATTTATTAACCATAATTTCAAGCAAATATTGGAGAATTAGGCTTACAATTTCACTTTAAATTTTACTCTAATTATTATACCTTTTTCCAGTTTAAATTACTATCTCATTTTATTAATCAAGAAGACTTAAGTAGAATTAGTCATCTCTCGATGCACTAACACCGTATTAACTTAAATCTATAATTTGATAAAATTAAGCCAAACACCCTAATTAACTAATTCACTATATCTCTATGAGAATTAAAATCAAATAAGGTTTAAATTCCAAGTTCTTTAAGGATTACATGTGATGCTAGGTATATCTCTATCCTAAACATTCATCAAGATTCCATCAAAACACAAAATTCAAGAACACATGCTATTGTGATTAGGTCTCATACATCATCTCTCGAATCCATACAAATCCACAAAGAATTGGTGATCAAGCAATTCATAAATTAATATAAATCACAATAGATAAACTGAATTGATAGTATTATTAAACTGAAATTAAGGCATGACAATTATTGTTCAACACTAAAGATCCATTGCAAGCCTAAAAAGTAATTTAGTTCATAATCAATGAATTAAAAGCTGAATAAAGTAAAGAAATCATCATCCAAATTACAAAAGTTGAATTTAAAAAGAAGAATAGTAATACACCACCCTTCTTGGCCTTCAATTATGCAATCTTTTTGAAATCTCCTTCTGTGCTTTGTTCCTCCAATGCTCTCTCTCAATTAGGGTTCCCAAAAGTGTAGTTGATTCTCCGTTAAATTGAATTCCCCTCTTCTAATTGACATAAATTATTTCAAATAGCTCAACTAAATCCAATCCCAATCCATACCAAAGTCATCCAATCCAAGCCTTATGAGAATTTGAATCAAAATCAAACTCCTTTTTGTACCCAACAAGTTATCAATCCCACAAATCCCAAATACTAAGAAATAACTTCCTCTTTAAACTCCTAACTTAATTCTATTACATAAAGAAATCATCAATCCAATTAAAACACATAACCTCCATACTTGAGAAACAAAAATCTGCAGTTAGCCTCGACCGACCAGCGCGCCCCGCGCCAGCTCCTTTTTTTATGCAGTGTGGCCCATGCCAAGTAGACAGAATCTCATCCTCCTGCAGCGCGTCCCGCGCCGGTTCCTATATATTCATGGCGCGCCCCGCGCTAGGTGGTCAGATTGAGAGAAATCCTTATAATTTCTTCCAATGTTAGTTCTTAACCATCATCAACCTATTCTCCTGCACAAATACAAAAATCTATCAAAAGTAACATGAAAAATTCATAAAACTAACAATATATCAAGCTAAATGAGATCAAATCGTAGGTTAAAAACCTACTCATCACAGGCATATGAAAGCCATTATCGGAGATGATCAAATATGGCGAAATGGTAGAGATGGGCCTGAAGGCAGGCAAGATTAAGGACTTCACTGCCCTAGAAGCAGTCACCGAGTAAATACAGACTGACAATTATACGAGCGATCCCAAGAGGGTACCCGATAAAGGCAATAAAGATGTATCCCAAGTTTTACAAGGGCAAGCTAAGAGACCAACCTACAGTCCCCCCATTTGGAAAAAAGCAAGACAATCTACCATTTCAACAACAGGCTGCATTCAACCAATGTCAGGACAGAAAGAGAATTTGAAAGAACTGAAAATCGGGTGTTCAGTCCACTAGGCGATTCCCTTGAAAATTTATTGGTGATGTTAATGGATCATAAGAAAATTACCTAACTTGCTCCACCTTTGGAACCAGGGAGCAAAAGATACAATCCAAGCTAGAGATGTGCTTACCACTCAGGGAATCCGGGACATGATACACAAGATTGTTGGTCCTTAAAGCATAAGATCCAAAATTTGATCGAAAGTGGCGATGTTGTGGTCCAACAACCTGACTAACCAAATATCAAAACCAACCTTTTGTGACAACATGATACGGAGGGAGTAAACATGATCGGGTCAGGAGGCACCGAAATGGGTCCAAATCGTAAATACATACGAAGGATGGCGGAATACCCCAAAAGGAACATAATAAATGTCCTAGAGTGGGAAAACTCGGAGGAAGGTATGCCAGTAATTCAAAAATTAGAGACGATCTAGAATCAAATAAATTTGCTAGCTAAACTGATAGTGCGCCAACATCAGGATACAAGGAAGTTTTTCACTCAACTATCAGAAAGCCAAGAGAAAAAAGAGGTTCATCAGAATTCAAGCCTATACCCCTCCAGGATGAGCCAGCTAAATGAAGAAGATCAAAGCAAACTGAAAGGACAAGAAAATGGGAATGATAAATTGCTAGAAGATCTCGCCAGCGAAAAAATCGCTCGTGAGAATGCAAATTCTCAAAGAAGAAAGATCAAATAACCTCCAAAAGAGATCGAAAATTCACCCCTCTGAGCAAATCAAATGAAGAAATGCTATACTTTATGATAAGTGAAGGAAGGATTACTGAGTTGCTACCTCCAGTAAATCCTGAGATAAAGAGTTATGATTCTACCAAGATATGTCTCTTGTAACGACCCCAAAATTCATATAATTCAACTATCGACTTCAGTCGTTAATAAAACATTCAACCTCTAATTTTACATCATTAAACGATAATACAACCATTGAAATTTGCAGAATAATTAAATTTTTTTATTATAAACTATTCTCGTTCCCAAAACTTTTAACCTTTACATCCATATATCTCAAAATCATTTTAATACTACAAGAGTTTACATTGCAAAATGATATTACAATTCAACATTAATACATTTACCGAAACATTAGACACGGTTTACAAGAATAACATGCATCACTTTTGATCCTTATCAATCAAGTAGCATATGGTGTTTCCTTCAATTCTTGAATTTGTAAAAATGGTTATTTGCAAGGTTGAGCTTGACAGCCCAGCAAATCTAACAGTTTTCATGCATCAAGTAGCACATAGTAACATGCTCAACATATATCTCATAAATATTGGACTAACATAATATACACGCTACAGTTCACATAACAAGTATAAAGATTGAGTTCCTTACTCAATCAGCATTCATTATTCATTCAACGTAGTCATACATTGACTTTAACATTTCGTACTTTCAACATATATATAACACATCATGCTCTTTGCAATAAAGATTCAAAATAGTTAATCATCAAATTCACATAGCAAATAGGAACTGAAAGACTTGCCTTGATCATTGTTTACCAATAACAGTTTAACAGCTTACAGCTATCTGCACTTCACGTGCCCTACATAATTATATAATCATTCACATTAACTATTAGTCACATAGCAATGCATAGTAGTTGTAATGTAAACTTTACTCTACATCTCATAACCCTTCCTATTATTAATACACAATGTTCAATTTGATTGTGTTAACTTTCGACTTATATCTCACTATATTTCATACTCGAAGTTCATTCAAGTGTTTAAGTCTTGCTAGGAATCATTATTGGTTTTATATTAAACCCATTTCATATCTTATAATATTCATTTTATTTGACATAAAACACTTTTTTACGTTCATTAACACTTGTCACGGCGTTTCGACTTTCATTCGTCACTCGTCCGATTCGTCTCTCTTGTGTGTGCTTAGTATGCTTATACAACTTATCTAATACATCATTTATTTATGTTAAGTATCATTATACTTCATAATATTCATGTTATATAACTTAGAATAATATCTCTTATCGTCAGAAACACTACCCTTGCATATGTGCATGCCCGACGTCCTCCGATTGTCCCTGAAAACACAAGATTCCTAAAGATGACCATTTTGACCCCTAATAATGACAATAAATTAAAACACTAAAAGAATAAAAGTTATAGGTCTACTCGTCCTCGTTCCGGATCATCTTGAATCGCATTAATCAGAGTTCGTATGAAATAGTTATGCTCATTTTAGTAAAACATATCCGGTCAGATTTTCTTAACTTTGGCAAGTCAGACTACCCCCCACCGGGGCGTGGGTTTTTGTACTAGAATAGCCCGTCGGGGCGGTGGTACCTTCTGCAATTTTGTGAACGAACATCACGAACACCATGAACACTGCAAAAAGTTAAATTAGGCCTAAAAACTCCTTTCTAACAACCATACCAACCTACCCAAGTTGTAATATGTTTATAGAAACATAAAATAATGTTTTTAACACGTTTCTGACCACATAAACAATATAAACATCAAAATTACAACTTTTAATTTCACTATTTCTATTATTTCTTCTTCTTTTGACATTCATAGCAAAATTTCTTACTGTGAATTTGTTTTACAACCAAAACCGTTAATTTCAATTACTTTATTTTCGTTTCTTCATGTATTTTCACAATCAATAGCCAATTTATACATTATACTATGAATTAAACATCAATTTTGACTTCAAAATAAGCCATAGTCATATATATTTCACTGTTAAATAACTTTCTCCATATATATCATATTTACATGAAGTAAACTACTCTAAATCATATACTAAACATATAAAAATAATTTATCTATAAATTATTATATATACCAAATATATAATCACAGTTACTACCCATATAACTTTTACAGAGAACTTTTCATACAATAGAAAAGTAGAACTTTAGAAGAAAACTAGATATAAGAAAAGTAGGGTTATACCTTTGCTAGAAGATGATTATAACTACTACTTCTTCTAAATTCTCAACTCACAGAGAATTTTCTCTTCTTCCTTCTCTTTTTTCTTTCTTTTTTTCTTCTCTCTTTTCTCTTCTTTCTCTTCTTCTCTGTTCTTTCTCTCTTTTCTAAGTTACGTAACTTAGAAAATATAACGTATAATATAATACGTATTAATATATAATATAAATATATATATAACTGATGTCAGTTATAGTTTTTTTAAAAATCAAAAGCCATAAGGCTTTGTTTGGTAAAACCAATTAAAATAATGACTTAATCATTCCTTAAGCCTTGTTTGGCAAAACAAGATTAAAATAAGAATTTCAAAAGCTCTAAGGCTTTGTTTGGTAAAACCAAATTAAAACTCTTTTAATTTATTTTCATAAGTCATTTATAATATAGTTTATTATCACACTTTATTTAAATAAATTTCCATATTCAAATTAAATAAATATAATAACAATTTATTAAATCAATTTACCACATAAACCAATACAATAAAATTATAATTTTTATTATAATTATAATTTTATTTAATAAATTAACACATCACATTAATTACAAAATTAAATTAAATTAACATTATAATAATTTATTTAATCATAATATAGTTACAACTTAATTTAAATT